>JAGDQO010000422.1:2400000-3000000 GCA_018342035.1 Solanum appendiculatum
AACTTTGACCCACCAATGTGGGACTCCAAGAGTTACCATGGTAGAAGAGGACTCTTTTCTTTTAGTTTAGACGCATTAAATAAGGTAAGTTTCCATATTACTGGATTTCTATGCAATTAATCTAGGTATGTGCAATAAATCTAGAGATCTGGCATTAACACTAGGCATTTTAACAAAGTTTCTTCAATTACGAAAAAAGGAAGAAGAGATTTCTCATGCTGCATAGTACCACCTTATATAGATATCAACATCAACAAAAGAGTTGACAGTTAATCTGATACATAGAACTATTAACTAGTTCTCTTTTTCTCAGTCCCTCTCCATTTTCCTTTTTCTTTCATCTTTTTAATGTCGGGTAATTAACATAGAAGAGTCTGTGCTATCACTAAGAAAAAACTAAAATAGAATAAACATTACAGAGACAAGATTCCCCATTTCAGTACATTGAAGTCTAGGATGCCCAAAGCAGCTTTGCTTTAACATACATTACTGCAGCTCTCAATAACAGACAAAAAAGAGAAATAAGGCATCTTGAGAGATGCAGACAGCTAATGTTGAATCTGAATGATTTGATATCCTCTCAAATAAGGAGTAATTGGTATGTTTTCCTGCATAAGATTCTTATTGTAAGGGATACTGGTAGGTAAAAAGAAGCATGCCAATGCAATAGATTGATCCTCTCTCAAGCAAAGCCAAAATTCTTTTTCTTACTTTTCCTGTAGTTAAGCTAATACACTAACTCCATGTCAATTGCCCTACTTGAAAGATTTTAGCATCTAAATAGCATAGAACCTAAAAGAATTTGGATGACTATCTGCCAAAATAAAGATTAAGGCATGAAAACAACAATACTAACATCAAAACGCTTAATTCCATAGCTAAATTGTTGGAAAAACTGAACCAGAATCAACAATGGTACATCTCGCATTCTACAAAACTAAGCAGTTGTGTAATGAACACGCAATCAAGCAGAATTTCTTGAGCTTGCCGCGTGATTTCTCAGTAAAACTCAGCCAGCCCTACCACCTCACAGGGAAACAAATATTAATTTGACAAATAACCTCGCATTATGCTACAAATACAGATTATTTAGCCCTCTGGTCAATGAAAGGACTGCATGCCATGATTGAGAGAGCTCAAGAGCAAATAAAGAAATCAATAAGAAAAAAAAAAAGAAAAGATAACACGCTAGTTAGTACCAATCATCGAACACCATTAATATTGTAATGCTAACACAAGTCTAACAACAACAAAGTGGACTAAAAATGAGTGTTCTAATTCACAAAAACACCTGCTTAAATTTCAAATACACTTGAAGTTTAAACATTAACAGCTAGACAATATCAAGCAAGCAACTATGCCTGCTTTAAGTATGCTTTGCAAAGCTCAATATGACAATAAAACCCATTTGAGAAAAGCAAAAAGAATGGTTAAGAGCTATATCAAGAGTAAAACAAACCTTTCAGTTCCCCATTCTTCCCCATCTGGTCAAGCTCCTCCACATATTTAACTATTCTCATTTGCTCAGCGGCGCTAAAGACACCCTTATGTAGCTCCAATCCATCAAGTATATTCACGATTTTCCCACTCACCCTCTCCAAACATATGAAATCCTTTTTCCTCTTCACATTACAGAATCTAATGTACTCTCGTTGCTCCCTTGACAATTCTGTTTTTTGCTTACTCTCCGGAGTAGTAATTTCCTCTTCAGTAACACCATTCACCTGACTTCTCAAGGCAATTGACTCACTCCCTTCCTCATCTTGAAGTTCATCCTCCTGAGCCATATCTGCCCATGACATCTTCACTTTCGGGGTAGTCACAGGTAAGGATGAGCTGAATGCTTCACTTGTAGATGCCTCTCCAACAGGTTGAGATTGGGAATCTGCACCATCTGTACAACTGTCAGATGAATTTCTGTCTACCGAAAGCTCCTCAAAGGGCTCCCCACCAGCCCCATCTTTCCAACTCCCCAATGAATTTGTATCTGCATTATCATTCAAGTCACCATAATCATTCCAACTTCCAGGCGAATTGTTGTCACAATTCTCTTGAGTCAAAACACTCACATTCTTTGGTTGCTTCAAGAATTCTGCATTACCACTAACTTCTGCAATCATACCAACAAAGTCTCTGATCAGAAAACTCACAAAATCAACAACTTCACACCTTCATAATATTAAAGTATAGCCCAAAAGCAGAAATCAATTCGTTTGTCCCAGAAACTTTAATTTGCATATGTTATCTACAATGATCCTCATAACTACAGTAATTATATAAGCGAACAAACCTAAATCAGATAATTTAATGATAAAACTCTGTATCTATTCTACTCTGTTTAGGTTCTTCACGACTAAGTAATTACCAATGGGTAAAAAACCTTTATTACAAAATTTCAACAAAAAATCAAACAAACCTGAAGTAACACGCTCCCTCTAGAGATAAACCTCATCCAACAAAAAGAGTAAAGCACATAAAAACTATGAACTTTATGCAAGTACAAATCAGTATATGAACTACACAGTTTATCAATAGCAAACACATTCATTAACACACATTAATGTAAGAATAGAGAAGGAAAAAGAGAAAGAGAAAGTACTAAAATTGAGGGATCGGATGCGATCGGAGAGGGTTTGGGTGCAGGAGCGGCAGAGGTCACGGGAAAGAAAAGGGAGCCAATTGGAGAGAAATTCAGAGGCGATTCGGAGTTCATCGGAGTTGTAATTGAGAAGGAAAGGATCGTCTTTCTGAGTTCGCTGGTGGTCGGACATGGCGGACGAGTCAACTCGGTGAATTGAAGGCGAGTGGATGATTCAATTTTTGCGAATTGTGAAGTTGCTTTGAGAATAAGGTGTGGATGTAATTTCAAGAAATTTGGAGGGGTGTTTTGTCAATTCATATAGATAAAGAATATTAAGCGGTTGAAGTTTCCTAAGCATACCCTGATTGCTAGAATTTGATTTTCCATCTCCTGATGTAACTAAAGTACTTTAATTTTTCTAGGGCCACCTTAAAAGAAGAATCCGAGAAACTGTGTTGAAACAGAGAAAAACACTCATATGGGACCCCATTTCCAACCTCGACCTCAGATTTAAGTTTCTAATCAAGACGAGGTGTTGTAGTTTAAGTCAAAATCGAATTTTGAATTTTTTATTAAAGAGATGGGGAACAAATTCTTATTCCATTGTCCTGTTTTATAATTATTCATTAAAATAATATTCTTGAGACTTATAATAATTTTGCACTTCTATTTTATCCTTATTATATATTTATTTTTATACTAACAAATATTTCATCCTATTTCATAATTATCCATTAAAAAATATTCTTTTAATATTTGAGACTTATAATAATTTTGAACTTCTATTTTATCCTTATTATATACTTATTTTTATAGTAACAAATATTTCATGATTATAACTTTTAAAAATATTCTTTTTTTATATAATTTGCCGTTAGTCAAAACTAGTTGTATTAAAAAGAAACTTAACAATTCAGTCAAAGGAGGTAGTGGAAGGATTAGTGTAAAGTTAGAAATTAGTACCCAGTTAACATTTAAGTATTGGCATAATTTTGAAGTACAAAATTACTTGATATTTATACAAATAACTTGTAAAATAATTGATTAATTCGAAGTAACCTGATTAAAGAATAAAGAAAAAAGGAGAATGGGGTCTCTCCTTAGTTGGGATAAATAAAAGGATAAGATAATCAAAACTATTGTGCCTATACTGGCCTCACACTTTGATGCTTTAACTAAAGTTCCCTGAAAGCAAATGAAAAATGAACACCACCATGCTCTCTAGCTTCACTCCCATCCCAATAATACCACTTTCCACCAAATCTCAACATCGTCATGTAGTTCGTTTTCACATCAAATGCAGCAGCAGCAGTAGTGATAATGGCAACGAATCGCAACCCGTTACTCCACCAAACACAGTGGAGATTCGATTCAGAAGACGTCCGTCAAAACGACAAAGGCAGAAGGAAGAAGAAATGATAAATGCAGGAAAACAAGCTGTTAAACCTAAACCTCCACCCAAGGATTGGGAATCAATGAATCTAACTGAGAAGGCAATTGAATTGTACGTTGGAGAAAAAGGACTTCTGTTCTGGCTAAACAAATTTGCTTATGCTTCTATTTTTATTATAATTGGGGGTTGGATACTTTTTCGATTTGTTGGTCCTGCACTTGACCTTTACCAGTTGGATACTCCTACTCCTCTTGCTCCTGAATCTATGTTTAAAGGTACAGGAGACAAACCTTGATCCACTGGAAAGTTCAAGTTTGACGTCACGAGAAGAAATTTTCCCCTGTTTGCTTTAATTAGTCCAAATTTTGTAGTCTGGTATGTAACTTGAAAGTTATTAATACTAATAGATTTAAGCAAATGAACATTGCCAATTGGATACTATAAATACGACTACTGTACTAATTTTGTTTTCGCTTTAAACTGACAATACAGTATAGTTATTTCTCAATGGTGTCTGGTTGTCAAGTCTCTTAATCCTGATGCTGTATCAAAGCAGAGTTTAGTGGTAATACTCGCATAAGTTATGCGAGAATATATGTAGTGTATTATTTAATGGACCATAAAATATAAAATTTCTGTATAACTAAAACATGAAGCAAACAACCCTTAATACTATCTAATGAACTTGAAATTGTCAACCTCTATGTATACCCAATGTCATAAGAAAATTTAAGATGGTCCATAATATTCTCTTTTAGAACTTAAATATTGCGTTTTCTTACTTGATTTTTAATATAAAGTTGAAGCTATTTTTTCCTTGACAAAGAGGGAGCAAGCATAGTTGGAATATAATTAAAAAAGAATAACCTTTCGTAAGCGGGATGGTTTTATTGGTGACATAGTTTAGGAAGAGGAATAAGCATCAAGATTCTCGTTAATTACAGTACCAAATACTTCCAAAAAGTTGAAGTAGAGAAATGAAGAATCTGATAAAGACAAAGCTCAGATATGCCGGTTTCATCTCTATGTACTGTATTTTGGTGATTGTCAAGATACTCAAATGGCATATATAATGAGGCCACTGGAGGAGTATAATTTAGTTCATTATCATAATCTAGTCTCTCGTCATTCGTCATAGAATGGAGGGTCTGATTTTATTCGAAACATTTTGGTGAAGAGAATTGAAATTGAATGGAGAAAGGACCACACAAGGATAATAGATGGGTCTGGCGGGGGCTGATCCTGGTGATCATGGCTCTTGTTCTTGCTGCGGTTTTAATCAGTTTCCGAAAATATTTTCATCGTTCTAGTTCTTCAGAGGCAGATGCTCACCAAGTGGTTGACAAATATGCAAATGCTCTTAGCGTTGCTATGCAATTCTTCGACGTTCAAAAGTGTAAGACTATGTTCACATTGGTCACTTAATTAGTCCTAAGTTTAGTAGTAATTATTTTAATTTTTGAATTATTAACTGTAGCTGGAAAATTGGTGAATAATAAGATTGCTTGGAGAGGAGATTCAGCTATGGAAGATGGAAGTGAAGTGAATTTGGATTTAAGTAGAGGAATGTATGATGCTGGAGACCATGTGAAGTTTGGATTTCCAATGGCATTCACTGCAACAATTTTATCATGGGCTATTTTGGAGTATGGAAACCAAATGAACATGGTGAACGAGCTGGATAACGCCCAAGAATCCCTCAAGTGGATCACTGATTTTCTTGTCAATGCTCATCCTTCTGAGAATGTCCTGTATGTTCAGGTAGATTAATTGCCTTTGACAATTAAGAAGCATTCTCAGTTTTTCCCTGAGTACTATTTGGAACTTCCTGTGATATCTCCATGTGAAATTATTGTTCCTTCATTAGCGCTATAATCACGTAGAACTTCAATCTGGACTCAACTTCAACTTCCTATAACGAGGCCCTCAGTAACTGATTTTCTAAGTATATTACATTATTCTAGTTTGTTTCTGAACTCATGCATCAATGCATATACACATGTTACACTCCATGCCTAATTAAGGAAAAAAGGAAATGTTGCTTAATGAAGTATCTTTCTGTGTTTGTCTACAAGAAAGGTGGGAGACCCAAAGCTGGATCACACATGCTGGGAAAGACCGGAGGCAATGACAGGAAAAAGGTCTCTTACACAAGTTAACGCATCGTATCCAGGGACAGATGTTGCGGCTGAAAGTGCAGCAGCAATGGCGGCTGCATCCTTGGTGTTCAAGTCAATTGACTCTGCCTACTCAGAAACACTGCTAAAGCATGCCAAACAGTTATTCAAGTTTGCTGATACTTATAGAGGTTCGTATAGTATCAGCATACCTGGAGTGCAAGATTTCTATAATTCTACTGGATTTGTGGATGAACTCTTGTGGGCAGCTGCTTGGCTTTATCATGCTACCGGAGACAAATCCTACCTAATATTTGTGTCTACAAATGGCAATGAGTTTGCTAATTGGGGAAATCCATCTTGGTTTTCTTGGGAAAACAAATTGGCTGGAGTTCAGGTATTGTATACATACATGCCACGAAGTTACATGTATTCTAGAATTCTAGCTTCTAGATGTTAGCTATTAAAACTGATAGCATCTGTTTGTGCAATTAGCATGAAGTTGGAAAAATACGATACTTGGAAATACTATGAAGAACACGAAATCTTGCTTCTGTTTGGGTTGCTTACTTAGCTTTGTTATAACAGGTTAAGGCCCAAAATTTGGTGAAATATGTACCTCTATACTGATAAATCATGTTCATAAACAAAAATTGAGTATTGGCCTGTTTTTCATATTATTTAGAAGAAAGATTTCTCCAGCTAACAACTATGCAGATTTTAACTTTTGATTCAGGTCCTGTTATCAAGGGTCAATTTCTTTGGTTCAAAGGAAGATATTTCAACTGAGGAAAGTCTTTCCCTCCAGTCGTACAGACAAACTTCTGAGATCTTCTTGTGTGGACTTCTACCTGAATCCCCAACGGCAACCTCTCAAAAAACAGCAGGTATTTTGTTGAAATTGTGACCCTGTCAGCAAATTCGGCCCAATCATACACCTCAAGCTGAGGAATGAAAAACATGAACTGGTCTTTTAGATCCCTTCCAAATAAAAAGAACATGTCAGCAAGTCAATGTATAATTATGATCTTTTTTCTTTTAGAAAGAAAGGTTGCCGCAATAAAATCATAATTTTGTCGCAGATGGCCTGGTATGGGTGAACCAGTGGAATCCATTGCAGTATTCTGTGGCCTCTTCATTTCTGGCAGTGGTTTACAGTGATTACATGCTTAGCTCCCAAACATCAAATTTATATTGCAGTGGGAAGTTATGTGAATCAACAGAATTGCGCAACTTTGCAGTTTCACAGGTAAGTACTTATGTACATATTTGCTTATTTTAAGGTTCAATTCCTGATGTAAAATGGCACGGCCAATTGAACATGTCATTACATCCTTTTAGTAGTTTCAGTTGAACAACACATATGACTCCAGAGTCTAATTTTCTGTGTAGATGAAATGGTTTGTTAAACAGACTAGGGGCTAAGAAGAACATCTTTTAAATAATTTCTCTTGAATAAACTTCTATCTTACGGACTTTGAGGGAACGGGGGCAGTGAACTTATATCTTATGTATTTGCTTCTTTCTTGAAATACTCTTAACCAGTAGATTTCGTTTTGTCTCTGAATGCGTCACACATCTAGGCCATCAAACTTTTATGTCACCGCGAGCTTCTTATTTTGTTTTCAGTTGGATTATATCTTGGGAAACAATCCAATGGAAATGAGCTACCTTGTTGGTTATGGAAGTAGATATCCCCAGCAAGTTCACCATAGGGGTGCTTCAATTCCAGTAAATGCTAATTCTAATTGCAGTGATGGCTTCAAATGGCTTCACACAAGACACCCTAATCCAAATGTTGCAGTTGGAGCTCTTGTTGGGGGACCATCCCTTAGTGATACATACATGGACTCTCGGAACAGCATTTCGCAAAGTGAACCAACTACCTACAACAGTGCCCTCATAGTAGGACTCATCTCAGGCCTTATCACTTCTTCACAAGTAGAGTCATTTGTGAAAAACTGAAAACTGAACTCCATCACTGTTTTTACCCTGTTAACTCAGCAGGCCTTGCCTTAACTATACTCTATCTGGACAGCGTCAGTAGCTTTGGCTCGAATCATGTATATATTATATATAAAGAAATATATCATGACAAATATGTCCCTAAGAGCGATTACTCGGTCAAAGTAAAGAAGAAGTCAAAATGTACATTCCTAACATCCTTCAACCTAGCAGTGACACCTTTTTATGCAATTGGATGCATCTATATTTGTCCATACATTTTCTGTTTGCTATGTAAATATTTGAAATAAGAACAAAAGTCATTTCACCCAGGTGCAGTTATAGTATTTAATTTGAAGCAGGTACTATGATCTGCATGTAGTGTCATGCCCTAAATTTCATTCTTGTTTGTCCAACTGAGCTATGGCCAATGATATGATATAAACAAGTATTCACTAATTTATATTCACTGTTAATGTAATGAAACTTTTACAATGTCAATGCAATTTAATATAATTAAAATTACTTATCTTATTTTCTAGACTACTAATTTCATTTATAATGGGTAATTATCAACACATGCTTTTTATTTAACCGACAGTACAACCAACTTTCTTTGTGAAAACTTTTTTGAAAAATTATTTTTGCAAGTTGGTGTTTATTTGTGAAAATTGTGAACAAGATATAGTCCTATAAGCAATTTTCTTATACACTTTAATGTAATCTTGCTCATAACACTAATATAGAATTTAATTGGGAAAAAGGTTCAAAATATATCCGAACTTTGATCGAAATTACTGTAACAATCCCAAACTTTGGACAGAACCTATTACCCCTGCACTATTCAATGGTGTATTTTAAAGATATATAAGTGTCCAGCTGGACAAGATATTTTTAAAATACACTATTAAATAGTGCAAGGGATAATAGGTCCTGCCCAAAGTTTGGAATTGTTACAGCAACTTCGGTCAAAATTCAAATATATTTCAGACTTTTTTACCAATATAATTCTATGAGCAGCAATTATTTTTTTTCCCAATTGTAATCTCTAATGAAAAAATATAGTTCTATGAGGCAGTAGTGGGTTGTCCAGACGGCAAACGAGTTTCAAAAAATCTTTTTAAGACAACATTATTTGGTATATAAAAAAGTTAAAATTGGACATGACACACAACCATAAACATTTTTTATTAGTACACTTTATCCTCAATCCATTAGGTGGTTTATCATTGTATGGACTAAACAAAACACCTAAAAGTCCCACTATATGATTTTTTTTTTATGACAGCTTAAAGGAAACTCGACAAGGAAAAGGGCAGAGACAACAAAAAGCAAGAAACTGCCTTTACCAAATTGGTTCCTAATGGAAATTTTCATTGATAATTTTCCATGAGACTATACGTGTTGAAGCATTATCATCATCAACACCCAAAACTACCCTCAATTTTGCGAGGTGCCTCCTTGTATTTATCTTCACAAATTGTAATTTTTGGTTTTGATGTACCTGCTTACTTTGTCTTTCTCCGAAATCCTGTTTCCCTTTTATTACTGTGCAAAGTTGTTTAGATTAACAAATTACCTTGATTTTGTATTTAATTTTCGTTTGAATGCTGATCGGAATTTGATGGGTACCCGTAAGAAGGGTTTAATCCTATGATATTGGTATAATTTATGCGGGAAAATTGTCCCTTTCTTTGTCTGAAATTCTAATTCTTTTACATGGGTGTTTTATTTTCTTTGTTTTTTTCTAGGAGGGGGAGGAACAGATAGTGGGTTTCCTGTTTCTTGGATTTTTATGATCTTGATTCGTCAAAGAAGGCCTCTTGACAGTTGGGTTTTGGATTAATATGGAGAGTGATATCTAAACTTCCTGCCAATTTATTTTGTACTTTCCTGGTGCGAAAGCACGGTTTGTCACGAATTTGTATGACTTTATAATGTTCTTACTAAACTTTATCTGTAAATGCTGCCTTTATGGGGTATTGTGAATGAAAGTAGACTAATTCCTAGGGCATTGCAAAGAACATGGTGATGCATTTATTATGCTTTATCCTGTAATGTCATGGGAATTCCTCAACAAGTTTTAAAGGAGTGCAGCTTAACCTTTTTTTATCTGAATATTTTGCGTGAATGAAAGTGAATAAAATCACCTTAGAAGAATTGTTATACAATTGGCCTTTTTTATCTGAAGGTCGAGAACTGCAGGGTTGTGATTAATGATTAGAGTTAAGGCAAAATATGATTACCATGTGGTTCATTTGACCAACTGTCTTCTACTAGTTACAAAACCCCAATGTTCCTAAAACTTTTAATTTTATAGGTTATTGAACTCACGTCAGTGACTTGATAAGGTGATGGCGGGGGAGGGAGATATTGATCTCTCAGCATTAAAATCCCAATTGACTCAAACAGACATTACTTGGAAGCGAGAGATGGAGAAAAGCCAGTCCCAAGTGGATGCTTTGCAAGCAAAACTGTTGGAGGTAAAAGCTTATATTCAGGGATCAGAAGAAGATACAAAGAGGGAGTTAGATGTTCTATGGCATAGAGTGAGAACTGCTACAACATTGATGACGTACTTGAAAGCTAAAGCCAGAGTCGTGGCTGTTCCAGATTTGGCACATTCCTCATGCGGCATCAAAGAACTAGATGGAGTGGGTCTTGTTGATAAAAATGGTATACCATTATCCAGTTGGACTAGGGATGTTGATCTCTCATCTTTTGATGATGAATTATGGATTAGACTTTCGAGTAAACATGGTCAACTTGATGGACAAGATGGATCGTATATGAGTGAATTACTCAGAAGTGTACAATTGGTTACAGATGTTATGGAAAGTCTTGTCAAGAGGATTATAATGGCGGAATCTGAAACTGCTACAGAGAAAGACAAGGTAACAGTAGGTGAAGAGGAGATTAAAAGGAAGACTCTCCTGATTGAAAACATGTCTCTTAAGTTAGAGGAAATGGAAAGATTTGCTCTGGGTACAAATCTTATCCTGACTGAGATGCGGCAGAGAGTTGAAGATTTGGTTGAAGAAACTTCTAGACAGAGGCAGAGAGCTGCAGAAAATGAGCAGGAGCTTTGTCGTGTTAAGACAGACTTTGAGTCTCTGAAATCCTATGTCAGTAGTCTCATTAGTGTGAGAGAAACAATTCTATCATCAGAAAAGCAATTTCAGACGATTGAAAGGCTTTTTGAGCGGTAAGTATTCCCCTTTCGTCAAAGAAATTTCCATTAACCATAACATGCTGACCAAACTGTTTCTTTATTTCCTGGCTATAAAATGTGTCTGTGATGCATTAAGTTTAATATTAAATATATACTTTTGCCTCACTTTCATAGCACTGCATCTTAATACTTTCCATGCAACTTGTAACTGGAATACAAATGTCCAAGCAGCAACTTCTTCCCGTTTGTTTGATGAATACTTGTCTTGCAGCTTGTGTAGAATAATTGCAATACAAATGCACAAGTCTAATGTGTATCATTTGGTACAAAATGTTGTGATAGCTCCACTATATTTCTACCTTGTCTCTCTTGTCTGGCTGTTTGTCCCTTTTCGTGTATAAAATATTGCTTTTAGGAATTAGAAGTAGTATATATATGTGTTTGTTTCACATTTAGGCAGCTATTGATTTAAAGGGAGTGCAATCATAGATAATTAGATACTCATAGTTGTTCAAGTGTTCCAAACTTTTGTTTTTCTTAGGGTGTGGTTGATTTAGATCATTAATACCATGCTGGACTCTTGACAAGCTTTGTGTTGTAACGCCCCTTTTAAGCTATCGGACTATTGTAGGATCTTGTTCTTGTAATGATCCAGGGCCGTCATATTTCTCCTTTTTATTATTTTTCAGGCTTGGGGTGGGATAGGGGATCATTTGAATCTTAACAGTGTTGATTACTGTTCACTGCTAAGGGCTGGGACCATTTGAAATTAACAATGCATTGTTTACATGATGTTACGGGGATAACTGAACCAAAAAGGAAAAAAAAATCCAAATTGTTGCTTATCGAGTTATGTTTATTTTATTTTGAAGTGTGCTTTGTTGCACTAACTCCCAGATGTAAGACAGATATACCATCTGAAAACTCTACAAGGGGTGAGAAATTAGGGAAAAGATTAAGAAGTGATTGGAAAAGTTTGATTATTCCCTCAAGTTTGGTTGAGAATTTATACTAATTACTAGCTTACAATATGGTAAGATACTGAGTCTAGGGAATAAAACATCTCTTTATTTAAGGTTGATGTCTCATTTTATGGTTTTAGACAATTCTCACAATATGAGCTAGCTTTTGAGGTTGAGCTAGGCTGAAGGTTCACTTTTTTTAATAGAAATATTTGTGAAAAATTAGAACAATCAGTCGAAGGAGCAGAGTTTAGAGCCTTTACTCTACATAAAGTGCATCTGCTCCAATGGTGTACATTGGCCAGAGTTTACAGGGTAAAATTTAAAGTTCTCAATTTTATTTATTTATTTTTTTTTTTGTATATGGGTGCCAAGAGTTGCAGAGTGGCACCCAAATAACCATATTGGCCAGCCCTGGTTATTCTGTGATGGAGCATAAAAGCATATCAGTCCAGAAATTAAAGAATCTCAAAGTATAAAAAAAACTCGATGATGCCAGAATGAAATAGTTGAGAATAAACTCGGGAGATTTTACTGCTAGTTTGTAACACCTTAATCCAATTTAAGGCAATAATGAGTGTCAAGTTCATCAATTTTAAAACCTAGCTCTCTCAAGCTTTTATTAATAGAAAAAGTTGTATTCTCTATTTTATGACATAAAGTTTATTCTTTTCTTTTTGAGAATGAAGTTGAATAATCTTTTTCTAATTGATAATTTATTGAGATTAGAACTTTTGAGATGCTATATATGTGAAATGAAAGCTTCATTTGCAATATTCTGCATTTCATTACTCTCTCGCTCAAATCAATTATCATCTTAAAGTCATTGATAGCTGTATGACCAAGTAACATAGTAGTACAGAACAAAAAGAGAGCATGAACTTTGATGAAGTTTCATCTGATTGGAATTGAGAGAATGCCACTTGTCCTTACTTCTAGATTTATTTGAGCTAATATAAGCTTTAAACTTTGTGCTCCTTACTTTCTGCTGTGCTCAGGCTAAAATTTTCTTATACCCCGATTGGCACGAAATGTTATTAGCTGTAATAATTTGATTAACTGATATTTCATCATCTGGAAAAATTGTGTGCTGAGTTTGTTTTATGTGAACCAGGCTGGTCGCCAAGACAACACAATTGGAGAGTGAAAAGACGCAGAAAGAGGTGGAAGTACAAAAACTGATGGAAGAAAATGTGAGGTTGACTGCTCTACTCGACAAGAAAGAGGCACAGCTTTTGGCCATGAATGAACAATGCAAAGTTATGGCGCTAAGTGCTTCAAATATTTAGTTCAGTGTGTTTAGACCCTTTGTTTCTTGTGGCTTTGTCATGTTCAACGTTACCTACTGGCCCTCCAGCTTAAAAAGGTGAATGCGGCAACTGAGTTCTGCACAATCCTGTAACCAGTAAATGCAACTTTGAGTGGAATCTTTGTACCCCTTGTTGTCTTGTACTGTCTCATTGATAAAATGCATATTTATTCTCAAATCAAATGGAAGAACTAGACTACACCCTCTTTGGTGCCGTGCCTTGTACATCTATGACAAATTTCTATTTTTTCTGTTCTTCACCTTTTCAATTTATTGAGGATGGCAGTCATAATGGTATTGATATAATGATATTTGTTCTTTTTCCTTTTTTGAAAAATGTTAAAAGTGTCATTGGTCTGTTTTAGAAGTACGCTGCGCTCTAAGAATAATTCCCGCTCTCTAGTACTTACATTCGTGATGTAAGAAAGTTCAGTTTATAGGCGGGTTGGGCTGAATCTGAATAGATTAAGATAATCCTTGTTAATTATTATTACTATATACTCAAATAACATATTAAGTAAAAGAAATATTTTTTTCTCATAAATCAACTTGATTAAGCAAGGAATTCTTTTTTTGAACTGTTTGAACATCTTTGTTGAGAGTTGCTTTGCGAAATGTTTAATATATTCACAAGTATTGTATAACTAAATCTTCTTTTTACTCAACATTTCCATTTTGGCCTTATAATGGTTGTATAGAACTTTCTAAAAAAATTGTATAGAATCGTACTAATTTAAAAAGTTTTTTTTTTTACTTTTCAAATAATGTTAATTCATTTTTGCTAGAAAGAAGGACCAGTTAAATAGTAAATGACTTAATCAAAATTAGTGAAACAATCTTAATTTCCTTATTAAAAGGAGAAAAATTCAAAAATAGCATTACTTTGAATTATAATTATCATATTATAGTGATAGTTTGACTAATTACAAAACACATTAAGAGTTTAATGTTTCGCTTTGAATCAGAATGAGTAGATAAAATGATACAAATCAACTCGATACAACTCCAAACAAATAGATAAAACTCAAACTCTCACGCTATGTATTTTAATTTTCTTAAAACTCTGACTATTTTAAATTTCAAATAGAGAAAAGACATAAAGTGACACTTAAAGTTGTCATGAATTTTCAAAAAAACACATTAATTATGCGGGCATCCTATTACCTCCCTAAACAATTTCGAACTTATATTATTACATCATTTTTCGATCAATTCCAGATTTTAAAAAGCAAATGTTATCACACACCAATCATTACGTGACACGTGTTAATTTAATTTGAAATATAATTTTTTTCATTTTAAGTTTTTCTTTATTCTCTTTCTCTCTCTCTTACTTTTTGACTTATTTTAATTTTATTACTTTAATTTTAATTTCATTTTAAATTCTACTTCATCTTCCACCCTTACTTTCAAGCTACCCCTACCTCCATTTTCTTTCTTTCTTTCTTCTTCTTCACCTCCCACCCTCACTCACCCCACCCCCACGTACCCCCTCCTTCATTTTCTTTCTTTTCTTCTTCTTCAATCAAATTCCTTTCTTTCAGTGTTTTTTTTATAAAAAAAATCATACTATTTTTCTAGACTCTGTTAAGTTATTAATAACAAAAATAATTGTTTTTCTAAGAAAAATCAAAATTTTGAAGGTATCATCAATTAATTTAATTTTGAAGGTATCATCAATTAATTTATCTCCTTTTCATATAACTTTAAAACTATAAATGATAATTTTAAAAGAATCAATGAATTCTCCGAAAATTGAAAAAGCTTAATTGAAGTTTGGATTAAAAAAAACTAAATGATATCTACTAATCATCTTGAAATCTTATGGACTTATCAAATTGTTCGAAGTGTAATAAAATATTTAGATATAATTTTAAAATTGAAGAGAGTTAAACTAATAATAGTAAAAAAAGAGAGGTGAAATTGTGGTAAAAAGTGACATTGAAATTGAGAAGTTTCAATGGAGATGACAATGAATTTTTGAAGAAGAAGGAAGAAAGAAAAAGAAAAATTAATAAGGAAAAAAAAGTTAAAATAATAACACAAATATTTCAGTTTGGGGCCATTAAACTTAAAAATGACACTGGTGAACGATTCAGGGCAAATGGACAAAGAGTTAAGTCGTACATGGGAATCCAGAAGAAGATAGGATAGTTGAGGAAGTCCAACTTGATGAAGTTTGGGTAATCAGGTAAATTGCATCGCACCGTACCGTTAAATTGTGCGCTATTTGGGAGGCAATAAAAGTTTTTTCCTGAATTAGCCGGCCCACACTTCGGCTACTAATAATGGGATAAGACCTTACTACTATATAGGATATGTTACCCTCTCTCCAGCGAGTGCAGTGCAATCCAAGATGAAATTGTGATAAGTAGGTAATTTTCTTGCATTGTTTGTTTTAAATTTTTCTAGGTTCACTTTGTGTTGAATGGATGCAGGAAGGACTGGGGACAATAAAGTGTCACCAAAGGCTAGTGTACGGGTCGGGAAGACGTTCACGGCCCGTGAAAAAGTTGGCAGGTGGATTTGTGGAACCAAAGGCCAAGAAAGGGGAATGTTCACGGAAGGGTTTATGGTCCGTTTAATTAAAAAACAAGAAAATATATTTTATAATAAAATACTTGTAAAAACAAAATTATATTCGTTATTTTAGTTTGTTCACGTTCTTTGAGAGAGTGTATACACTCTTTATGTCAGGTGGATAAAAAATGATGTAATAATATCTTCAGGATTATTTAGGATAGTAATAGGACACTTGCATAGTTAAGCTATCTTTTTTAAAATTCAGGACAATTTTAGATGTTACTTTATTTCTCTTTCTCTTTCAAATAAATAAAGTACATATGTTTGCTAATAATTTTGCTCAAAAGAAAACTTGGCGGGTTAGTTTGGAGGAGACGAAAACCAGAATTGTGACATTCTTTGTTCCATGCAAATACGCTCTACTTATAATATCCAAAACCCCATGCGTTTCTAATTCCCACCAAACTCCTTTAAAACCTCCCTTTCCCCTTCAATTTCAAAACCCTAATTCCCAATTTCTTCAAATTACTAGTCAAAACAACCTCAATTTCCATAACTAGGTTCGTTTTGCATGTAAAATGCCTCTAAACTCGCCTTCCATGACGCTGAATGACAGTGACCTAGGTGGAAATGAGCCTGATCCAAGGCTACAACTCACCAAAATTGCTAACCCTTCTGAAGATTTTGAAAAAAAGGTATTTTGTACTTTTTGGTGTATCCTATGTTTTTAACTCCTATTTTTGTGCGAATATTGGTTCAGTTATGTTTCGTGTTAGGATATTAATAAAAATGGAGGTTATAGGCCCTGTTTTTGATAATATAGTGGTACTAGTTCTTCATTTTTCATATTACCTGCAAGATTCGATTTTACTTTGATTTCAGCTGGATGCTAGAGTGTAATATTTCATCGTGCTGCTTATATTTATGCATTTGATGAATTATTCTGTTTGATTAGTTTGTGGTGTTATCTATGTCTATTTTGGAAACATTGAGACTTGCGCATTGACTAGTTTTTTTCGTTACCTAACTTTTTCATAGCTTGATATATAATTTGATTAATTTCTGGTATTACACAGACTTCAAGTAGGAGACTGAAAGATGTTGAAATTTATGTCCCAATAGTCTTTGGAACAATTGCGTTTTGGCTCGGCAAGAAAGCCACTGAGTAAGTGGGCGTGGACATTCTTTTTAGTGCATTTATTTGCTAAGAGAGTTATGCTTCTTTATACAATTATAATATATGGGTTTGTCAATCAGAACTCAGTCACATAGGTGGTCAGTATACGTTCGTGGGGCAACAAATGAGGATCTTAGTGGCGTTATCAAGAAAGTTGTTTTTCAATTGCATCCAAGCTTTAATAATCCTGTTAGAGTGGTAGAATCACCACCCTTTGAGTTGTCAGAATGTGGTTGGGGCGAGTTTGAAATTGCAATATCCCTTCTCTTCCACGATGACGTTGGTGAAAAGAAGTTGGATTTGTAAGTTCTTTACTTTGTGCATCGGCTTCTTTTTCTCTTTAAACTTTGCCTGGCAGCGTGGATATACTTTCAGTGCTCTTGTTTCCCCAGGTATCATCATTTGAAGTTATACGCAGAGAATGAGCCTGGCCCCCAGTCAACAAAGAAACCTATTGTTGTGGAAACCTACAATGAGATTGTATTCCCTGATCCTCCTGAGGATTTCTTTTCTCGTATCCAGAACCATCCTGCAGTAGTCGTGCCACGGCTTCCTGCAACATTTAAGTTGCCTCCCGGTAAATACCTTCTTTGCTGAGTTCTTTTGGATTTGCTGCTGGAATAACTTGGTCCTTTCAGTTTGTAATTTTCTACTTTATGTTTCTTAGCACCAATTGAGGATCAGCATGCGTTAAAGAGAGGTGATACGAAAAACCATCCTCTTAGTCAGTGGTTCATCAATTTCTCTGAGGCTGATGAACTCTTAAAACTGACAGCAGCTCGTCAGAGGGTGAGTTTAACTTAACTCTCTCTCTCTCCCTCCCTCACTCACACATATGCAGACATGCTCAGTACATCTAAACTTCTTTGTGTAAAAAACATTCATGCTCATAGATACTAGAAATCATGTGTGTCTGTACCTCCCTTGAGATAAAGCTGGCGTGTAATTTCTTATATATAAAGCTGAGTAGCAACCTATAGTTATTTAAACTGATAGAATTATATTGGTGACAGAAGGGTGTGGCCTAGTGGCCAATAAAGTGGGTTAAGAACCATGCAATCTTAGGTTCAAATCCCTGCATAGGCAAACACACTAGGTGATTTCTTCCATTTGTCCAAGCCTTTGTGGACAAAGTTACCATGTGTTGGTGGGAGATAGCAGGTAACCATGAGATTAGTTGAGGTGCACACAAGTTGGCCCGGATTCCACGGTTATAAAAAAACATTTCTGACATAAATTATGTTAATTCAGCTTGAATGTTCATTTTCATCTCTATATTAAGTTTGTATTTACCTTTTTCATCTTTGGATGAAATGTAGAGCAGAAGTGTATTCTCTAACACATGTTGGGTGAATGAGATTTATGTTTCAACATTTTTCCTTGAGCTTTAATTTCTCTATACAGTCATTAGTTCTTTACTTGTATCTTTCAGTGCTAGGATAGAATTCTCGACTTTCATCTGACCTGGATAAGCTGTCTTGTCTAGACCTGAGAGTGCATTTTTTTCTCCTTTAGACCGTCAATTATCTACTTCATTAGGGTTTTAAAGGGAACCTCAAGCCTATGAAAGACTTCGGCTCTTAAGAGACCTAGTTCTTCTTTTTTTCTTAATCAAATAAGTAGATGAATACTTTCATTAGAAAAAAGAAGAGAGACGCAGATCACTAGATAATAAAAATAACTCAATTTCACAATGGTAACGAACTATGGTTCAAAGCTTCATGCATCAGCTACATTGTGAAAGTGATTCAAATCCCTGATTGATGAACTCATAACATTTCAAACAACAACTGTGTTAAGCACCTCAAAATGCAAATATGTATATCTAAAGGCTGCATTTTGAAGCAAATTAGATATTTTGCGAATAAGTTTACAGTTGGCCACACCAGCCTTCTTACCTTGATTATTTCTTTGTCTATCTTCTCATTTAGTCTCCTCTAAGCCTTGTGCTTTAAGCTTATGGACTCAATTTCCACATTTGTAGTATTAGTAGTTTGCTATCAGCTAATTGATTGGATATTGGTCTGATAGGTGCAAGCTCACATTGTTAAGCTGAGGAGGCAGTTGAGTGTGATGGATGAGCTACCCCAGACATTCAAACTGGATTCTGATTAGAGTATGTGCATGATTGGTCGGTCACATAAAGAACATGTAATGTTCTTTTGTACATGTCGACTAGCTCAGTTAGTGGAAGTTCATCTTATTTTCTCCATCCATATCTTGTTAAAATCTCCACCTGACCCTTTCACTACCCCCCCGGCCCCTCCTTTCATTTCTATCTCCTCCTTATGCTGTGTGGTACAGGCTGTACTATGTCCTGGATAACGTCCAAGGATATTTTTCTGTAACATCTAGGATAGTTGTGTTATTCCGGTTCCTCTGTGAAGAAGAATGTTACCAGGGTTTATGGTTAAACTATTTGTCAAAAGAAATGGAAGAAACTTTCTTGACTGATCAAGTCTTACTGGGTTGCTTTCCGGATATGTTACATGAGACATAAATTGGTGCATTTGCTCCCTCAGTGGCAGGTTTTACTCAGAGGTATGCTCATCACATTATTGCTTTTCATGTTTTAGTAATTTCTACTTTTTTGGTTGGTGCTACTCTTCACATTAGTAGTTACGTGACAGGTCTTCTCCATTTTAAGTTTTAACATGGTCTTTCCACAGTTCATGTCTCATTAACTATGCTCTTGCTGTTTCTGGGATTTGTGTGGGGTTGCTGTGTGAACTCTAGCACATGTACTTGCAGTTAGCTGTTTCTTTTGGCTTTATATGTGATACCATGCACTTGGATAAGTCCTTTTGACTATTATTTTTCTATAACACGCTTTCATTTAACGCTGCGCCATCAACTATTTGCAAAGAGAAGCCTGGATGTGACAAATTCCCTTCTTTTTTTTCTTACTAATGGTGTTGAATAAGCATGCATATATATATTTTCTGGTTGAAGTTGAAAGTATTACTATCATTATTTTTGTTATGACAGCTGTTTGACATTCTTTAGTATCAATGGTAGAACAAATCTTTAGCTGTTGAGTGTTGCCTCTTTTTTATCTTGTAATGGATGGAAGCTACTAGACCTTTTCCTCCCATATTGTACTCTGTCCTGGTATTTAACCAGTTTACCTTGACTCAATTTGATCCTTAGAATCTTTTTGTTTCTGGTCTGGTAAGGTATTTGTCCTAAATACAAGAAGGTAAACTAATTAGCAATAGCAGTACTCTCAAGTACCTTTTCATTTTTGGCGGCATGAATGCACTATTAAATATATGATTAGGGATTAGCTAATGAAAATAAGCAACCCTACTAAATATTATACAAGACCCACTATATCATTGTTGTTCCACAAGGCTTCAAGCTTGAAGCAATAGTTAGAGCATGACAGTCATTTTGGAACGGTATATTATTGACTAATTTGAGCATATCTACCCAAAAAAAAAAATCATTATTATAGCAATAATTTGGTGGGCTAGTGGTCGGACCCCGTGATTCCTTTTTTCATAACCAAAGCTTGGAGAAAGGAAGAAATAAGAGTGTCTTATGGAAAATGTGGTCAAAATCTGTAATAGAGTCAAACTATAACAACCAAATTAATGCAAGAGAATGTGGTCAAAATCCATAATAGAGTCAAACTATAACAACCAAATTCATTATTTTCATGCATAAGGATCTTAGTGGCAGAGGTGATGCTTGGAGTAGTTGTTTTTGAACATGTTCCAATTGAAGAATTTGGTCAAAATTCATAACAGAGTTTCAACTTTGGACTATAACAACCAAATTGATTACTATTTTCATGCATAAGGATTTTAGTGGCAGAGGTGTGATGCTTGGAATTGCCGTTTCTGAGCATGTTTCAATTCAAGAATGTGTGATTTGTTTCTAGGGATTTAGAACCCAATTCGTCCATAAATTCTCTAATCATAGAAGTTTTCATATTTATACCTTTCTTGTTGAAGGGGGCTTTGTGTGAATCACTTCACTTGGGAAAGAACAAAGGAAGTGCAACCACATGTTTAAGCTATAATATTTTCTTTCAATTAGTAATTTGACTGAGATTGGTTTTCGAGCTCAAGCCCCTTGTATAGGTTGGATTCTAGAGCGCATTCTCATATCAATTGAGGTTTCCTTGAGTTTCAAATATGGGTGGGGGTGGGGACATGGAAATTTCAACAATTTCAATGAAAATTTTCAATTTCTTATTTTACTATGTTCAATTTATGTATTCCTCTATAATCGGCTGTCTAGTTGCAATTGTTCATTTGAGATTACTGCTCAATTTCTTTAAATTAGTAATTTGTGCGGTTCCAAATTCACTAGAAATTAGGCAAAAGAATTCACATGTTCTGATGTTCGTTATTTCCAAATTGTACAACACAGGACAAATCAAGGTTATGATTACCGTAGAAATTGAGAACTCGGATGTATTAGCAGCCTCCGTTTTGTTTCATCTTGAAAGCAAGAGTAACATGGCTTCACATGCTAATTCAAGTATTATGTTGTCACTTGTCACTACGGATGTACATAGAAAATGCTATTTCTTTGTTGTGTTATTATTAACTTTGATGGTCCTTTGCCTTAAGTCAGCAGAGTGTTGTGTTGTCCATTTTCATTCATAACACAACCTACTCCAATGATCAGCCATTCTTGACCTATATTCCCCTTTTCACATCGACATAAAGAAATGTTGGGTATATAAGCAAAGACGTTTTAAACTCTAGTAATGAGTTTTAAAATCATGTGGGGTTCTAAAATAGTATCACTAGTGGATTGGGTTGTTACATATTCTCGACCCTGAATCTTCGTTTGTTTCTACCTATGGTATGAAAGATGTTTATGCATCAATACCTATGTTGTTACTTTTGTTTCTAACTAATTTCTTAACATGGACATGGGATGGGATGATTTATTTCTCTTGAATGTTTGGAAAACTAATACAGACAAATTTAAAGGCAGCTTTTGGTCCTCAGCACATGTGAAGGACTGAAAAGCATGAAAATTATCATAACCTGTCACCAGAATAGAAGACTGAATAATAGTTGTGCTCTTTTTAAATTTCAGAATGCATGTCTGCTTTGTCATTTTTCTCATTTATATCTTTTGGGTAGACATTAGCAGTACGTCAGTTTCTGTATTTATTTGCTTACGATGGTGATACCAAGCTTCAAGCAGGGTCACATGGTAGGTTTTATGATGTTGAGACATTTCATTTTCTCCTTACCGCCAAACAACAAATGATGCTTTCAAAGTACTGAATGAAAACCAGTACAATGATGTGTCTTAGCGGTCAATGAGGTGGGGAAAAACTATGAGATACTAGAGTTCAAATCCTTGTAGAAACAAAACAAAAATATTAGGTGATTTCTTCATATTTGACTGAGGCGGAATTCAATAGTTTTGATCCAAAACCCTATATTTGTAGTAGAAAATTCATCTAATATGCATAAATAATTTATTGTAATTCAATAAATAATATATTTTTAGTTTGGAACTCATAAACTTAAAATCATGAATCTAAAAATCTTCTTATGCATCTGACTAAGCTTTGATAGTAGAGTTACCTGAACTTGTGCCGGTAGGAGATAAAAGGTATCAGATGAAATAGTCAAAGTTGGCCGAACACCACCATTATTAAATAACAAACAAACAAAGGACTGAATGGACCAGAAAACTGGCTTTTCTTTTGAATGTGAGAAATCTATTTGATAAGTTGATGCATGACACTTTCTTTAGAATAAGTTATTATGTCGAATTTGGAGAGGCTCGAGGGGATCATTTGACATTTTAAAACTCCTAAGTAATTCTCTCGATTCCATATGTATGCAATTTTGTATATATATATATATAGTGGAATGGTACTTCAAATTATAGTGTTTGGATAAGATTAAAAATGTTTTGAAGCACTTGAATATTTTTAAATCAAAAGTCATAAGCTATAAGCTCATCCAAACAGACTCTACGTCACTCTGTATCAATACACATGATACACGACATGTAGAATAGACAAGTTTATATTTAAATTTAAACATATCACAGCTATATCGTTCCTACTCTAAGAGGGACCAACGTGATAGGGTTATAGTGAAATTCCTTAGGCGTACGAAGATGTTTTTATTGGGATATTGAGTGTGTTCACATGATGATATCAGTTGTCCATCAATTTTTTCTTTACTAATCTCTTCACTAGAGGAATATTGCAATCTACACACCTCCACTAGATAAGCCTAGTTATCAAATAGTTTGGTGACTTATATAAAGTTTCACAATATAGGATAAAACAAGGTAGTCACAATGTTTATAACAAATTCTTCAATTGATCCATCTCTTATTTGAAGATTACGAGTTACATGCTAAGATGTAAATAGAAAAGAGTGAAGGTCGTGTGTGAGGAGACATATTTATAATATGATTGAATGAGTAAGTTTCTCGTTAATAGCTTTAACTTTATAAGACGATATCGATAATTCAACGATATGGTAAGTAAGAGAACACCAAGTTGGTTCACATCATCTCACAAGTTTGGAAAAAGTTTAGGCTCAAATCTATATGAAAGTTAAAAGTTGTAGTACATTAGTTTGAAAGGTCATTCTCATTCACTCGAAGTGCTTTCACCTTTTGTACAGCCTAGTTGCATGTTCAATCCTAGGTGATCCTTTAATTTGTGTCCCCAAAGTGAACATTTCAATCCTCACATAAAAAAAAAGATGAAATAAAATGAAAATGAAGCCTATATGAGAAAATAAAAGTAATAGGGTATCATTAGAATGAGGAACAACTTCTTTTTGTTCTGCAACTTAAGTGACATACACGTGTATAACAAAACGAATATATTCTTGAAATTATATCGAGAAGTAATCTATTTAGTATTAAGGATTTCGAAAATATGATTAGGTTTCTTGATGGAATTTGACATATTTTAATCAAACTCTTTGCATGAGCTCTTTTTGCACTTATATATATGGTCTGATGAGGGTTACTTATCTTATAGTTTTCATCTAAACAAAATTATAAACTCAATTAACGACTTCAATTCTTATATTATGATGAAATAAATTTGAGTATGTATT
This sequence comes from Solanum appendiculatum, assembly GCA_018342035.1. Lineage (NCBI taxonomy): Eukaryota > Viridiplantae > Streptophyta > Magnoliopsida > Solanales > Solanaceae > Solanum > Solanum appendiculatum. Next base: position 2,424,246 of record JAGDQO010000422.1, read on the forward strand.
AAAATCAAAATCCTCAAAGAATTGAAGATGAGACCACTTTTGAAAGCATTGACTATGAGCTAGGGCCATGAATATTGAATGGGAGTGACATTTAAGAGAAAGTGCTGTCATTTACTATTTTTTATATTAAAAAATTGATGATTGATGTCCTTGGCTGTAGGGTGATTTCTGACTATCTAACGTGGTGGTCCAACACTTGGAACATATGAAATTGTCCATCTATCGTTTTTTTAAGTTGAAACATGATTCAAATTGGCAAAAACAGGGTCGTTATGGTTGTGTACAAATAATTTTCAATGTTGAAAATCATAGTCTCAATAATGCATGGGAATAATTACGGGTATCAACTACATATAATATACATATTCATTCACAATATACTGTATCGGATTAGACATGTGGGCAAGTTAAAAAAGCGACGTGACACTAAGATTGATCCAATAGGGATGACACTAAATGCTATCCGCAGAATGTTACCGGCAAGGGTTCATTTAACCGCAGTCAAGATAGTTAGGGCTAAATGCTAATGTCGCCTAATTCAAAAATTAGAGGATCAGGCATTAGGTTAAAACGAAACAACATAATATTGAGATAAGTAGTTTAAGGGTCCAACCATTGCGTAAGAGCCTTAGATTTCCGCCAACTGTTATGTAATTGAAGTAAATATTCCGTTAATGGACTTAATGAGTGCGGATTTAACTATAAATAGTCTTTTATCTACTCATCGTAAACCATCTGATTGGTACTCATTCATCATTAGCACTAATACTTTGAGTTCTTAAGCTTTGAGCTTTGTTATTCCATTGTTCTGAATAATCTCAATAAAATCAAGTTTACTCGGTGACGATGTTAGCTACTAGTATTGGAACACAAACTCATTCTGTTTACTTAACCTTTTAGTTCATGCCAATTCCATATTTGGTATCATTTTGCCTAGTTCATATTGATTAAGCAAGTTATAATAAATAAATCACGTGTTTTGATTATCTCAATCTGTATATCTTTGAACCATGTCTATAAATTCAATTAAATTATTTTAAGAGTAAATACATATTACTTGCTTTGATCATGCTGATAAGACCGCAAAAGGATATTATATATCCATAACTCTCTTTATTTAATGTTGTGGTGTTGACTTGTCTTTAATCCAACACCATTGGCAATGTCAACCCATATTTTTCTAGCTAACCTTGTTAAACGTAAAATATTATTTCTTCGTTGATTATTATGATAGAGTAGGGACACGTGCCGGTGCCATATGAATACAGAATATACGATACATATTGTCTCTAAACATATGAGAGATAAGATCACTTAATTTTCTTCAAAAAGAAAGAACGGAAGAAACATATGACACTCTTATATATAGCGTAATAGAAAGTTAGAGAAAAGTAAGGCGAAGTTATATATGTATATTGATATTTGATGTTTAAATTTTATTTAGTTGTTATAAATAAAAGTATGTAAAAAATTTATTTAATGATTTTGTATATCAAGAAAAAGAATGCATTCATTAATTAATTTAATCGAAAAAATAGAAAGATTATGAATATGAAAAAAGGTAAACATCAGTAATCTCTTCTCGTGATTATGACCATATATAACTAACCGGCATTATACAATGATTACTATTAATATTTTAATATTTTATTTTTAAACATAATATATTTCTTACAAAATATTATTACACAATATTTAAGTATGATTATTATAGATGAATAATTTTATAAAAAATATACTTATATAGTGAAAAATTGAAAAAAAGTTATAGAGTAAAATATAACATGAAAAATCAATTTTTGTTAAAAAAAGGAGGTCATAAGAAACTGTTGGTATTGTGAAATTTGACTGTATATGGATTATTTAATTAATTTGGCTACATGTTAAGTATGTATGGTGCATTTTGTATGTATAGGAAAATGTTTTATGTCAGAAAATACCTTAAGGTGATTTCCAATATTTAGTTGGATATATAGGATGCCGGTACTTCTACTACTTCGTTAATTAAAGATTGGCAACAATTCTTAAGCAGCAACAACAATAACATACTTCGTGAAATTCTATAAGTGAGGTTTGAAAGGATTAGAATGCAGATCTTACCATTACGGCACTATCTCGACAAGAAATTTTAAGCATTGAAGTATTTTAAAGAAAAATGACTTCCGCTCATATATATAAGTGACGAAAATTATTTTCTTCCTTTCGACCAAAAATATTTTGTTCAAGTATGAAATGAATTCTTTTATAAAGGGAAACATTCAAAAATACATCCTATCCCTCATATAGAAATTAGCAAAAGCGGGTTCTTAAGTTAGTGACAAATCATTCTAGCGTATTTAATTATAATATCTTTAGAAGTACTATACATTTGATATTTGACAGAACATGAAAATGACATACTTTAATTTATCGGTGGTTAATGGTTACTCAAATGATATGGAGAAAAAAAAAAGTACTTGTTAGAAATTTTTAATACTCCAATAATTACGAGCATAAACCAGAGGTTTGGATATTAAAGTCACAGAGTTCCACTTAAATTTTTTTTTTACGAGCCTCTTAAGAAACATTAATTAAGAAAGATTTAAAATTATTTTACCTTCTATTGGTATTGATGAATAATTATACATCATATTCATAATTAAGGTGTTTGTCGTCTTCAGTAACAATAACTAGTAATAATAAATTGAGAATAAATAACTAATTTTGTTTTGAACTTTTAAAACGATAAATAAATAATTTGAGACAATTATCTTTAAAAATTACGACAGATAATTTGGAATGGAGGAAATAATAATTAAACCTACATCTTTTGACTTTAAGAATTTAAGTGCAACGAATTTGAATCACTTAAAGTGGCTTCGATATTTTATCAGTTCTAATTCTTACTCCTTTCATTTCTTTCATTGTTGTCCAGTTTTTTCAAAGTGGTCATTTTTAGCAGAACTTGACCACTATTTATAATTTGAAGCCCTCAGTATTTGACTTTACAGCCATTCATATACATTTTTATATAATGTCAACTCTAGTATATTGTTTAATTAAGACAACGGTAATTTACAACTAATTAACTTATTGATGCCTCCTCAATTTTCTGCTTAAAAGTTCCTGATCATAAGTAAACTACATTTCATTTAACATATGTGTGTGTGAAATCACTTTGGCACAAGGAATATAATGTTTCATGATACAACAAAAAAACAACTTTTAACGACAACAAATATATACATTAATTAGAAAAGAGTGTTAAAACATTTATTAGCATTAGTTAATTGTCATTGGATTCAATGTCGCTATAGCTTAAGGGACATTTTACAAGGGGTGCTAATTGCCTCTAAACACATATATTTTGTAGCAACTAAGCTATTATCATTAATTAATTGTCGCTATAGTCAAGGAGGTTCATGTTCTTAAAGCCCATTAGCATCACTTTACTACCTTTTTAAAAAAAAATAAAAAAATCTTAAGTTCCTTCCCTATTCAACAATTCTAGAGGGTCGGAAAACCTTTCATTGTGCAATACGATTCTTTCTGGGAGTGCGAATTAGTCAGCGTCACAGCAATATTCTGCCTTCATTTAATTAATTTTTTTGGATTTGATTGAAAAAATTATAGAGTTAAAATTTCGATGGAGTCTCAAATTTAGCTCATGAAAACGTGATATATCTAGACTTGAATATATGGATTCGGTTAGCTATATGTTCATTAGCAAGTCGTATTGGACATTAGCCTAAGCCAGTTCATTTAAAGTTTGGGTCCATTTGGTCTGCATTAATATTAGCCCTTAATTGACCTGTAAAATAGTTATCATAATATATAGAAAATTATACTTGTGTTTGGTTTGTTTGAGATAATCATGACAAAGGAAAAGGATATTTATCAGTTTGATTTATACAAATCATAAAAGAACAAATAAACAAACAAACAAATGAGAAATGTCGTTGGACATGATTATTCATTGTTTAGACTTAGCCAAATTGACCTGGTGATTTACAAGATGACCTTGATTTTGATCCCGTTTACTCCAGTAAAACTTCAAGTTTAACAAGTTCTAACTCATGAGTAATATTTTCGACATTTAACCTTAAAGGTTTGCTCATGGAAAAGTTCAAGATCACTCATTTCTAAGGTAATCGAGGATAATTCCCTGAAATAGATCGCCTGCTCATTTTGATCCGAGAAAACACCGAGGATGATTTGTACAAATAGGTTATATATTTGCATGTCACTATTTACTTTTTGACCCTGTTTATAGTGAAAATCATTAGTTTAATAGTACTACATCACCATAAATATCTAATCGATATGTATGTGACGAATGATAATAAACTTTAGTAGAAGAAACTATGTGGTGAGCGTAGTGATCCAGGCTAGATTGTTTAGTATAATGTGTGTAAGTAGGGTAGAAGACAACAGGCCCTCAATGTCCTCGTACAAACGTACCCATTAAAAACCATCCCATTACCAATTCAGTTTCTTTGTCCCCACTCCCTCATGCCTTTGTATTTTCAATTCTCCCTCCATAAATACTCCCATTTTCCTCTCTTTTTTTCCACACATCCAATTTTTTCTCTTTCCAAAACCAAAAAAAAAAATGGGTCTAAAGAAAACAAGTAGCACCAAACATCAAACAGCAGCTTTGAAACAATTGATCAAAAGATGTTCTAGCTTTGGAAAAAATGAGAATGGCTTCCCTCATGATGTTCCAAAAGGACATTTTGTTGTCTATGTTGGACAAAATAGAAGTAGATATATAATTCCTATTTCTTGGTTAACATATCCTGAATTTCAAAATTTGCTTCAAAGAGCTGAAGAGGAATTTGGATTTAGTCATGATATGGGCATTACTATTCCTTGTCAGGAACATGATTTTTGTTCACTTATTTCAATGTTCAGATGAGTTGAAAAAATGTTACATCTTTTTTTTTTTTGTCTCTATGATATGATGAGAGATTTTAATTAATTAGGTTATTATTATTATTAAGTAAATAGTTGAAAAGAGGTTATTTTTAACTGACAAAAGGATATTATAAACTCTTGTGGAGTTTTTGGCTTTCATGTACTTGATTGTTAGTTTCATCAGTGGTGTGGATTCTGCACCCGTGGAAATTAAATTAAATCTCTTATTTCTATTATTGTTATACAAATTCAATACTGTCAATTTTTCTACTTTCCTTTTTGTTTTCAAGCAATTATAACTCAACGATTACTTATATACATCGACAATTGTAAATAATATTGTAATATGAGCTTAGAGCTTACATAAATAGATCGATAATTTTTGAGATGTACTACATTATATTTTAATGTCTGAAAAGTTCATTTAATTTATAATATCTTTTATATAGTTTCTAAATAAGTTCATATCAGTGAGGTAAACTACGTACGTAATCGATGTGCAGGGAAATTGGAATGATCAGATTTGATCGTTGTATTTTTGCTTTAACTGCATTTCTAAGAGTAAATGACCAAGTATTTAAATATTAATCAACGGTTCAATTTTATTTTTTAAATTTTTTATTATTTATTTGTTTTTTTATCAAAGATATCCTGTATGGTTTTGCACATATATATTTTACCAACAACTAAGTAGACTTGACTACCTTGAGTCCTTGATTGACCGCTAACGACTTGCTTCTTCAGTTTCACGTTTACACGATTTAACTTATATCCTATAAATATTTTTTATATTATCAGTGTGTATTATAAATTTTAGATAATTAATTTACATTTATCTTAGACGTTACCTATAATTATCCCTTATGTGATTTAATAATATGAGATTATTTTTTTTATAGATTATAAAACTTAAACTCTTAGTACAATATATCTTATGATTGATTTTTTGGTCAAGGTAAATTATCTAGAATAGTTTGTAGAAAAAACTAGAAAAACTTTTGTAGTCATCTTCTAACGCGTTTACTACTATTCTGCTAATAACGTTTTGCTAATGTGTCACAATCAAGGTGTCACATTATTTTGAAAAAGAAAAAATTGTACTCTTTCAAACTGCTAATTATGTGGCACCTTTTAATTTTCTTGTATTTTTTTCCTTAAATTTAATTAAAATAGATTCTATTTAGGCCAATATTAGTTGTATTATTTCTTATGTTTACTGCTCTGCCAAAATTCCAAATTTAATTCTTTGACTAATTATATATTATTTTCCTTTCTCTAAGTAAAGGTCTAAATCCATTGTTAATTATTATATTAAGAATAATATTAATTAGTTTCAATGATATAATCAATAAAGGTTTTGATATGATAATGTGATAATTAATTTAACAAAGACACATCCTTTTAAAGCACATGGTTGTAGGACCAGACCAGTACGAGCATATTCCTATAACTTATCAATCAATTTAACTAACAATACTTTAGAATTGTAATATGAAAAATTAAATATATAATTTTTGTCCAAATGCTAAGTTTGTTCACTTTACAAAGTGAGATTGAAAGGGAGACAATGGTAGACATGTGAACAGTTTTATTAACAAAATAGGCAATTATATCTCACATCATCTTTTATAATTAAAAGTAAGATTTATTAAAAAAATAAATAAAAATTTGTTCTAATGACTGAACTAATACTTTTAGTTCCTTAGATTCTTAGGTTAGATTTTTGTCTATTTGGTTTTTCTGTTGTAATTATCTGATGAAATGGAATCCATCATGTGTAATGCATTATCGATCATTAATTAAGTATGACTGCTCATTAATTGTTATTATAAATTATACAAGGAATTGTCAGCAGTTATGCAATTTGTGTTTTGGTTGCATTCCTGTTTTGCCTTTTATCATTCTCCTCTAAATATGAAAACACGTGTTCCCTCCGTTTTAATTTATTTGTTTGATTTTGATTTGACACGAAGTTTAGGAAAGTAAAATAGACTTTTAAATTTGGTCGTCTTAAACTAAAGATACGTAGAATGTACTAACATATTTTTTAATCTTGTGATCTTATAAAATAATGTCATGTGCAAAGTCAAAATTAAAGAATTGCCAAAAAAAGAAAAGAGACATTCTTTTTTAGAGGACTAAAATAAAACAGAAAGTAAAGCATGAGTCATATATTCCGCGGAACGCCGTTCGTGCCAAGATTGCATGTCTTTTTTCAACCTACTCAAGTCTAACCCATTTGGACCCCTTAGAGGCTCTAACCATGGAACACACAGATCTAAAAAACGCATAGTTTCTCCTCCAAAAATGACTTCTCCTGTCGGAGAACGCATTAGATATTTACCTAAACCAGTAAACAAACTGATAAAAGAGAGTACTAATATAACAGTATGATTCAAAAATCGGAGCTTTCATAAGTTTATTAAGTTTGATGATTTTACATTTCTCAGCATATTTTCTTTTATTCCTTAGCCTACGTGGACATGAATCTAACTCAACATCAAATGCTAACTTAACGGGTAAGGATTAACCAAAAACAAATATCGTTGACCCACCGGTATGGGACTCAACACGCCACCAACGCCCATGACTGGACATTTAAACCGTGACAATATAAGATTGGGGTCCAAAAACGATAAATAATAAATTTGGAATACATCTCACTCTTCCCCGTAATAAGAGATAGGGGCATTGAGCAAAAAACTTAGCTCAAAAGGAGAAAATTATGTATCCAAAATCATACAAAGTGACCAAAAGGTTTTGATTTGTTTTTGGTTTTGGTTTATCTTCTAAAAAGGGTTTGGATATTGGAAACACAACCTTTCTGTTGTATTATGTTTTCTAAATAAAAAAAAACATATTGTTTATTATTGTTTTGTTTTCTTGAAGCTGCATTTATGATTTAGAATTTTTGGAATTTATGAAAAAAGACTAGCTACAAGAAGAGGTATATACTATATTGTAAAAGCTTTCACCGCCAGCATATGAGAAAAATATATAGTAATGGTAAGTACTCACAGAGAGCTTAAAATTGATTGACTCCACAATCTAATACAAACATTTCCTCATATAACAAAATAGTGACTTTTCCAAAAACAATACTTTGAGACATCATTTAAAGTCGGTGTCCCAATATGTACCTACCTAAACCTGCATTCATGTTCAACTGGGGTACTCTTCTGCTACAATCTTGACAATATATTCACATTTTATGCCATTACGAGAAGACATTTCGTGCAATTCGAAATTGAAAATTCACACACATGAACGCGAAAACCGAGGACAAATTCAGTACCACCGTACAAACAATTGTAGACATTTTTTCATTGGCTAGCATTTAATATGAGGAGACAATCCACATCAATGTTGCACTTAACAACCCTCAGGTATCACAAGCCACATAAAAAAGTTTGATTAAAATTAGCAAAGACAGCATATTTTAATGGACCCTTTTACTAGATGTTCAAAGTATTGTTAGAGCCATCAGACATGCATTAATATAATGGTCTCTATACTTTTTTGTTTATGGCTGAGACTGTTCAAGGTTCAATAAACAATCGTTTTTAGTCTCTGTCTTGAGTGTGCATATTCCTTAAAAAGTGGAAAAGATGAACAAATTGAACCTTAGAATCATTGGTCTAAGTTGTCTACACTTGTTCAATTTATATCTCTTTTCCTCACCTCATTGGTAGCTTACAAAGACCTGTCCAGTTTTCCACCACACAATTTGTTTCACACCAGCCTACCCAATATCTTTTGTCAACCTGCCTATAATCAAACATTCCACCGTCGTATGTATTTTACTTTTACTTTGTTCCCTTTCTTCTTATAGGCATCTAATAAAATGGGGAGTTCGGGGAAATCAACCTCAAGCATTCCACCAACTATCAATAAGTACCGAATACTTGACGTATTGTCTCTATTGTAATTTAAGTCCTGATCTATCATTGAATTCCATTCACATCATAGACAATTAGCTCACACTTTTGAATGCAGTAATTCGACCATATGTGAATAATGACACAGCAAGTATATCATAATAAATTGAAAATTGTAGAATTATCTCCTTGAAACCTTAGAAATGTATTAGACTAGTATTGAAATTCATATCTGCAAACAGTTCAAAATATATTCCAAAATAACCAAGACCAATTATTTAGAAGAAAAAGAACATTTCTACACTAGTTCATATGTACTTCTGCAGGTGAAATTTTATTTCCCCTAATCAAACCGATAAAACTAGAATTAATGAAACATAGAGATTATGGAATGTGCAACGTGATTTTTGGGGCATAACTTTCTGCTTTGTTCCGTTCAGTTATAACTTTGTTGCTAATTATTGTTTTAGTACTCTTAATCCTTTCGGGAAGTAGGTGCACTAGGTTAATCACTTAATCTCCTAATTAGCACGCTGCTCTACTAGCATACATCACCAAATAACTAAGTATAAAATGTAGAGCCTCCCTGTAATTCTAAATGAACAACAGAGACTCTTGATCCCAGAACTTGAGATGCAGATGCAATGATCGATAATTCAACCAAATATATGTTTTTGTTCGTAGCTAAGATTCTGATTTGTATGCATCAATCATTACCTCACCTCAGTTCCAAGCACATGATGTTAGCTTAACGATACAAGAGTAGGCTTCTGAAGTCCAACAGATAGTATACGGATCCTCCGGCGAGCAACAAAAAGAACCCAAAGAAAACTTGCCTTCCCATACAAACAGATTATTCCTTTTATGAGCTCAAAAGGCCCACACATCAAGCATTAAAAAGACAGGCCCAATGACATACTTGAGGCACACAGGGTGATAGTGAAGAACTGGACCAATCCATATTTCTTAACACAGGCGAAGTACAAGCACATAGAGGCAATTTGAAAAGCACTCATATTCCAGCCTTCTCAAGTCGTATGTGAAAAAGGTCTTACAAAGTAGACGAATGTGACTCAGACTATTAGACCAAGGACCAACCTTAGGAACCTACTCCAACATTCTTACACTGAATTTTTACGATTGCTAGACCAGATGAAATAAAATCCCACATCAAGCAATCATCTTCTTACAGGTGGCACAGTACCTCGTCCAGGTGGTGCTCCACGACCAGCAGCCTGAGCCTGCATGCAAGGTGTTTATAATCAGGTGCGTTTCTCCAATAGAAAAGTTGTAAGACTTGGCTAGCATATATACGATTAATTCCTTACATACCGCCTCCCCCCCCCCAAAAAAAATAAAAAAACCCTTTCCCCTAGCCAAATAAAAGCGCTGGGAAGAAATCTAGGCAATATAGTTATGTTGAAATGAGGGAAGGATAGGAAGAGTAAAAGTCACAGGGTTAACACTTCTTAAAATTGGAAGCAGGTAGGAGACATAAATTTAACATCCCCTATAAACTAGCAAAAAAGTTTTATCGAAGAAAAAAGAGAAGGAAAGGTAAAAAATCATATAACATAAAGCTCCCTTTCCCCTCCTCTTCTCTAAACCAAAAATAGAGTTGGCATCACCATCTCGAATTATAACTGCCTGAGGTCTATGAGTAGCAGATGAGGTAAGCTTAGAAGTTGACTTCAAATACAAAAGTGCAACTAAAAGCAGTATAAAATGAAGAAGCACTCACTTTAGCTCGCATAGCAATAGCACGTCCCCGACCAACACCAAGTGATGTACCTTTTCCCTTCAAAAATGAAAATAAACATAAGCACAGCACTTGACAGAACAGTGACAATTAAGAAAAAGTGAGGAAAGAACCTTGATTCTTGCTTCTAGCCGCTTGAACATGGGAGCATTCTTAAGCATATCAGGAATTATCATGAACCTGGTAAAAGTTAATGTTCAGATATGATCTTACCAGCAATAGCACAGTATACAAAAAAGTTAACCATGTACCTGACTTTGCTGCCTCGAATGAAAACATGCTCTAGTTGCGACACTCTCCCATCCTGCAGTGATCAATATTAGCAATGTAAAAAGAGACTTTGAATTATAGTTAATCCAGCATCTTACTTCTTTCATCAACTCGCCAAAATATGCCTAGAAGTGTCATTTTTAGTATTTCCAAAAAATTTAACATTTGTTAAAAATCAAGATGGTTTTATGTGCTTTATTTCATTTTTATATACAAATTTGTATCTTGATACATTTTCTTTTCAGACACCATGTGTTTCTTTTTCCTACTTTTCATAATTTATATAGGTAATACTGCATACACCTACCCAAGCAAAAGAAAAAACAGTGAGGAACCAAAAGAAGGCATAAAGTTAAAAAAAAGATAAATGTGGAGCTCATTATCAAATATGTATATATATGGAGTACACTAAAAATATAAGGAAGGAAAAATTCCACAAACTCTAAATCTCTACTGTTTCTTCAACTCCCGGCATCCTGATATGACATCAGTAAGCCCAAAATTAGGAAGAACAAAAACTTGAAAGATAAAGGTTTCCTAAATTGGAAAGATTTCCTTTCTCCGTTCTTTCGAAAGTTGAGGTCCTCCTTCAAATCTCCAGTTTTTTTATCTTCTCATTACTTCCTATTTTTCTAATAAGGTAATGAATTGCATAGAAGGCATGAAGGAGATGCAAAATTTACAGAGCAATACTAAAAGAAAAGACAATGTTAACTCTATTACAAAAGGTCTAATCTAAAGTTAAGGGAGCTACCAAAGTCGAAAAACATATCAGGAGAAGTTAAAGGGGAAAGGTTGCTCCAGCAACATAGACATGTTAAGACTCTGGCTTTAAGTTTGAAGCTTGAAGTAAGAGAGCCTTCAAAGCATCTTCTCGTTACTTCCTTTTTTGGAGGAATTTACCTCAATACTAGAAATGACAAGACATTGCTCCAATGACTGGAACTAGCTCCTCCATTAACATGAAGCAGATTTCTCAAGAATAAGATAGAATCAAAATAACCCATGAAAGTTATTGGGAACGACTGACCTTTTAAAAAAAAAAGTAAATGAAAACACCTAATTTGCAGACAATGCGCACTAGTCTGCCAAACTAGTTGGTTTTTTCTTGAGCAATGATGAATTTTTGAAGGCCCGGTGAAAATGGTGGGACTTGCTCCTACTCTCACCTTTTTTTTTATGATAGGTAAATGTTAAGGTGTTTGGCCATGTAATTTTCCACTTTTTTCGGAGTTGAACTCCGGAAAACACGTTTGCCCATAAAATTTCGGAATTCAACTTCAAATTGAATTTGAAAAACAACAAAAAGGTGTTTTCACTTTTTTCACTCCAAATTACTCATAAAAAGACAAAAACAACTCCATATTGTATTCATGGCCATACACAATTTCAATTTTCAAATATCATTTTTCACTTTGAAAACAAAAACTACTTTTTTCAAATTTCACAATAAAAACATGGCCACACGCCCACTAACTCTCATCTTATCAGTCAAGAAAAACAAAAGATCTTTCATTTTCAGTTGAAAGAAATTTCATGAACTCTTCACTTTCCATTGAAAGGAAAAAGACATAGAGAAAGGTCTACTGGTAATTTATTCTTATATCCATGAGTGAGGCCTCAAAATGGGTTTTCATGACAGGGAAACTCAGATTCTTCCATTATCAATGTTTCATATGGCTACTTGTGCCAATTTCTCTAGTTGACAATATGAATTTTATGCCTGGAAGCAACTCAGATGTAGTTATGGATGTCCTCGGGGCCTTCTTATATTGATGGGAGACAGAGGGAGGTAGAGAAACAAGCGAGATAGAAGATGTGTTATTCTGGCTACCTCATTAATGAACAGAATAGCCTTTGTTCTCATAATTAAGAGAAGCAAGAAAAACAACCCTTGACTTTTATGGGCTTTGTCCCGAGGAATCACAATATATTCCCCTCCCTTCAAGAATTGTCAGCAAAGTGCAGCCGCTTTGTATGGTTGAATGAGGCTTTCTACAGTTCCCCCTTATTCCTGCCGCAGAAAAGGAAAGGGAGCCAAACTCTTGATAACTTGAACTTCAAAAACTTTCTTTTTTCTCTAGGTTCTCAAATGCTCTATGCTATCTTAACAACATTGGAAAGGGGATGCTCTAAATCTTTGTTTTTGGGCTACACATCTATGACAGTCAACACCATGTTTGCTTTTCAAGGTTGAGATGTGATAAAAGTAACTCAAAATCAGCCAAAAACACAAAAAAGAAAATGGCAAGGTCCACAGTGCTTGAAGTGAAAATGCGATAAGTGAAGCACACAATTTATGAAAGATTAGAAATACCATGTAAGCAAATTTCAACTAAAATAACTAATATCAGCATCGAATAACAATAATGTTAATATTAAGCCAAATCCTCAAAGTTGTGATTAAGAGAGTGAACCGCTTCTCATCGGAATCACTATGTGTATTACTGTGTGGAACACACACTTCTCTTAACTGTATGGCTTCACCAATGAAACAATAGTCCCTTGTTTTGCATCGCTTTATCGCTTCTAAGCAACGAAGCAACAGACTTTTAATAACGCTGCTCAAAAGGTAAAATTCTCGAGTTAACATAAGTGTTTCTATGTGATAAAAAAAGTAGGCTTTGTTACTATACAGGATAAAACAGGACTTGATATTTACAGATTTAGGAAACAATTTGAAATAATAAAGGCCATAATTTGAAATTAAAAGTCACTATATAATATATTTCAGAGCAATCCCAGTCTAGAAATGCCCAACCAAGATAGTACGATTCCAGGAGCAAATTCGAAGAAATCAAGCTACTCAGGTGATCAAGAACTTCCTACTTCGAGCAATGTGAATAAGCATATCTTAACAGGGGCAGGTGACACTCCACTGGTAAAATGTGGAACATCTGGTAAATGGATAAAACTTAGGAAAAATGAACATGTCATTCTGTGTACTACTCCTCTTCACTGTGGAAGTTAAACAAGTATCCACTATTGTCACCCTAAATATTGCAGTGGTAATCAATTAGCTTGTTTCCAAATCCAAACTAATGCACATGTTCAACAGAATATAGGATAAGATTATAGTATCTTGGTGTTCATTATGCCGGAACGCAGCGGAGACCAACAAGCATCTATTCTTGCATTGCAACTTTACAACACAATTTGGGCCATCTTCCTTAGTCTCACAAAGACAAACTGGACCATGCTCGAGCATATGGCAGACTTGTTGAGTTGTTGGATAAGAAGAGGGGGGAGCAAGAGACAAAAGGCATGGTGGAGGATAATTCCACATTGCATTTGGTGGACAGTATGGAAAGAAAGAAATAGTCGAAACTTTGAAGATAGGTCCAATTCCATTCAGAAGGTTAAGTGGGATTGTATTGTATCCTTTTATTTTTGGTGTAAAGAGAAAGGTTTCTAAGAAACAGAACAGAAGGTAGAATTATTAGGATCCTTGTAAGTATTTTTTTTTTCTTTCTTTCTTTCTCTTCTTTTGTTCCCGTTTGCAGGTCACCAGCATATCCTTAATGCTGAAGAATACAACGTTCCCATTCACAAAAAAAAAAGTGCAAACAAGAGTAAGAAACAATATCAAAAGCAGCCAAGAGAATCGAAGAAAATAACTAGGGTTTAGGGTTTAAGAAACAGCAAAAGAAAGCACATATAATAACGCTTTGACAAAATCGGGAAAATCACATAAGAAACCAGAAAGATTAGTAAGCGTACTTTAGCTGTGTAAGTAATGCTCTCGAGTTGGCAATTCCAGTTATCCTCGCACTCCACCATACTTCCTCTGTACAACTCTCCACTCTTCATCTCTACCGTCACTATATGCCCTGTCGCTTCATGTAGAAGCTTCACCGGTATGCCTAAGCTCCGACTCATGGCTGATTTCTACCGCTTTCCTTACTTCTCCGTAAACCTAACTTTGCTGGTTAGTGGGGAGTTGCAGCTTCTTCCACTGTGACAGAGTGTAAACAAAAGTTTAACCAAAATGATCAAACGGTTCTTAGGGCAAATTCTTGCTAGTTCTTGGCCGGTGGATCAATTCTGATCCAACGGTTCTTGTTTATCCGTATTACATGATGTGTAGGTAGCTTTTTTTTTCCTTTTGTTTTTCCTTTGGGAGGTTTTATCTGGAAATTTGACTTCACTACCAAAATTTGCCGAGACTTTGCAACTGAGTCACCAAAATTTCTAAGCTTTCATATAACATCCTCATGGATATAACAATTTATTTCATTCTATTATTATTTGTACAGTAACATAAGTGAAAATTGTGAAATTACACGGGTACAGTATCGTTTGTTATTATACAATATAATTAAAAATATCGAGACAACAAATAAAGATTTGACTTCAAATTAGACATAAAAATTTCAAGAGAATATAAAGTTATCAAATTTAGTAAATTTTAACCTCAATTGTTTTGTGCTTGTGGAGAATTATATTTGTTAGTTCTCATAAATTACAATATATTAAAAATCACACACACACACACAAAAAGCTACATAGAACCTCAAAAAGTTTCATCGAGCTTTCGAAATAGATTAAATAATAAAAATTGTAAAATCTAAAAATTGCATCGTTAATATGAGTTCAAATTAAATTCTTTTTCTTTTCACAATTTTTATTAAATCTAATAATTAGTGTTTGTGAAATATTTTTTAAAAAATACATTTTTGACAAATTTAAGGAATTAAAATTACATTAAAATATATTTAAGAAATTATTTTGAACGTGCCTAAATATAAGGGACCATTTTCTCTCTAAAGAGCGATTCGATGGTCTTTTTAACAAATCGGAATTGAGAAATTACCGAAAAGCAAACCTGACAAGCGAGCTGGCTATTCCAGCGTGAGCGAGTGAAACTACTCCGCCTCGAAAAATTTCGCCGGAAAGTGGGCCTAACCGTCGGGCTTTCCCCTGCATGTATACAGATGAAAGTCGCCGGAAAGAGCAACTACTTTTTATCTCCATTTTGTTGTCATTTCATTTTTACGATCATTCTGCTGGCATTGAATCCAGTTCAGAGCATCCGATTCCCAGATCGGATCCCGGAGGTTCCACAGGATGCCTCTAATCAGCCAATACAAACGGCAGTTTTCGCTCTCGGAAGCTTCTGGAGGTCGGAAGCGTCATTTGGCTGCCTAAACGGCATCGTTAGAACCACCGTCGGTTATTCTGGTGGTTCAAAAGCCAATCCTGAGTACAGAAATTTGGGCGACCACGCTGAATCTGTACAGGTATTTGTTTGATCTCTTTCCTCATGTAGACTAAGAACTGAAATTGATTGCCACATCATAATTGTGCCTTAATCGCCTGTAATTGAAAGTACTCCAATGTAATGTGTTCGCCAGCTTTTCTTTTAAAAGCCTTTGCTGCGATCTGTTGGAACATTTTCAGGTATGTTGACTCCACTGTGAAAAGAAAAATTGACAGTTACAGCGCCTTGTATCTTCGTTATGTACATAAATACTACTAGGTAGTTAATTTTCGGTAGAAAAAAGTATTGTGGAAGCATCTCTAGTTATAAAGTGGAGTGTGGAAGTGATTGTGTATGATTACCAATGACTATCTTTGAAGAAACGACTAGGCTATATGGAGTATAAACTTTTTGTGTTTATACGTTAAACTAGAGTATGCCGAAGCCAGGAGCAAGTTTGATCTAAATTCAGTCGCAAAGACGTATATGAGGGGCAAAATTGCTAACAGCTTGGATTACACTTTCTATGAGATGATAGGAGTGGCATTAGCTGAGGTGGGAAATGAGCAAACAGTATTCCAATCAGTGGTTATCTAATCCAAACAATATGATAGAAGAGTCAGCTAATACATATCTTACTCATTTTATTGTCTAGCTCAGTTAACACAAGCTTAAGTGCTAAACCTAATTAATATCTTGATGACCAGTTAGTCCCATTCTAATTTGTAGTCGCAGACCTTTTGTCTTTGTCTTGTATAATTGCAATGCTAATGGTTAGCATATTGTACACATGCCACTTACCGAACGGAATGAACATGAAGTTATAACTTTAAATGCTTTTCCGAGTGCTTTAATTGAAATTCCCCTGTTTCTGTCCATGTCATTGCGTGTGCTAGATATGATATCGTTTTGTGCCCTTTTGGATTTGATATATATTTTGTTGGATTTTTTCTTATAGCTTTTATTTGCTGCTATATATACTTTTGAAATCTAATTCTTTGAGTTTTGTGGATAGTGGTTGATGTAATATTGTTTTACAGTTTCCATTTTGTTGACATTCTAGTCTTACCTGAAAAAATGTTTTAGGTTCTGAATGAGCTTTCCTCTCCCTTGTCTGGAGTAATTAAATGTATATCCGTGGTTTGTTCCCGATTTACTTCAAATAAATGGATGATAGGTTGAGTGGCATTTTAAAATTTTCTTATCTTGACAGTTACATTTAAAATTTTTGAATGTTTCATTTATCTCCTATTCAACTTGTTCAATGTACTAAATTTAATTTCTTGTAGGTCGAGTATGATCCCCGAGTACTTGGTTTCAGACAACTATTGGAGGTCTTCTGGGCTAGCCATGATTCCAGGCAAGTCTTTGGGCAAGGTCCTGATGTGGGTAACCAGTACAGGTAGGATTCTTGACTTCAAACCTGGGTTGCTTTTTTACTTGAGACTGAAGACAAACATATGAAGAGCACTGTTATAAATCTGCCTAGTGCAGGTCTATTATTTTCACAAGCGGCACTGAGGAATCCAGATTGGCTGCTGTTAGCAAAGAAAGAGAACAATCAAAGTCAAAGAGCAGCATTGTTACCACTCAAATTCAACAGCTTGAAGCTTTTTATCCTGCAGAGCCTGAACATCAGGTCTAGTATCCATAACTACATTATGCCAATACTAATCATAATTTCTAAGTGGTTTAGTACTGAATGTTTGTTGCACTTTCTTTCTTTATCAAAAAAAGGGTTTAGTACTGAAATTTCCTGCCATAGTTGATTCTTACCTCCATAAAATTCATAGAGTTATTCATGGTGGGGATTCAGGAGATTCCATTGATGCAATGCCTCTCTTGGCAGTTCAGATGCAAAGGGGAAGATATAGAATGGGTTTTATCTGGAGTGATATGTACACATATATTTGCTTAAGTTTAACTGAAAAATCCTTGAGCTTCAGCTGGCACATGGTCTG
This sequence comes from Solanum appendiculatum, assembly GCA_018342035.1. Taxonomy (NCBI): domain Eukaryota; kingdom Viridiplantae; phylum Streptophyta; class Magnoliopsida; order Solanales; family Solanaceae; genus Solanum; species Solanum appendiculatum. The sequence goes on from JAGDQO010000422.1 coordinate 2,442,210, forward strand.
GAATTTGGTGGAAAATAGGCCCATCTCTTTACCTCTCTCCACTTAAGTATAAAACTTGTGAGCAATAGGGTTCGAACTCGTGACGTCTACCTAACCCACACATCACAAGTTGACTCTTACGACTAGACCAAAACCCTGGTAATGTTATTTTTGGAGTTTATAAGGATTGCAAAAAGAATGTATAGTGCCTTTAGGAAGAATTATACGAGGTAAGCAGGAAATAGAAACATCTGAGTGGGATCTTAATCTACCTGATTTGCAGAAAGAAGGAGTGGAGTCCAAAGCATCGAAAAACGTATTGGATGACTTCACAGAATTCATGTCATGTTATCGGTTTGCCCTATCGCTGGCGAACTTTATGTGGAGGAATAGAAGGATACATCCCAAATAGACAGGATATTATATCTAGTGATAGGAGGGGAATTTTCAATTCAAAGAACCTTACTAAGTGCTTTTTGGGGGCCATTTACCCCTTGACCCGATTGAGAAAGGATTAGCTTTGATAAAGAAATCTTTCTTGTATTCCTATATATTCTATTTTATTCTTCTCCATTCCATCCGACAAATCTAAGAAACTTGAGAATCTATGAGGTACATCCTTTGAAATGGAACGGTTAAAAATGTACATCTGGTCTGCTAGCAGAGTGTCACAATGCCAATCAGAAATAGGGATTTGGACATTGGGAGACTAGCTATTTTTAATTGGATGAATTCTTGAGCTCTCTTGGATAAATCAACATAGAGATTTGTTTTCCACATGACATCAAAACTCCATCAGTAATGAGTGTGTAAAGGAGATTATGTAGATAAGCTTTATCCTGATTCATAGGGTTCTTAATCAAAAATTGGAATCAAGAATCATATATTATTCTGGCTGGAGTCTCATGTGACGACTCTTCCTTAAACCATGGAATTTCCCCTTTTATCCGTTTCCAATGTGAACAAAGGTCATGACTGCAGTCTCTTTGGAACATCCAACAAAAAATGTGATGTTTTTTTAATGAAGTAAGAAGGTTCCAGTAATAAGGCATCAAGAAGATGCAATACATGCAAAAGAGATGTAGTAGTTAGCTCACTACATGAGTGAATTATGCCAAGACCATGGATCTAACAAAGTCAAAAAAATTAACAATAATACTTACAGGGGTTAGGGTGCTCTAGTTAGAAGAGTTAACTAAACATCTAGGGGAGTGAAAGCATATTTATAATAGAATACTTGTGTATTTAACCCTATCTTGGTGTATCTTAATAAAGTATTTGATTTATAACAGATAAATGGTTCAAGGAAAATTTAGAGGGACTTACACCATATTGGCCTCTTTCCCTGTTCTCGTGTTATTTTTCTCCTTTGTTCTAACCACCAAGGAATTTGGTATCCAGATTGCTTTAAAAGTTGGGAACAAAAAATCTAAGCAGGCTAGATGATGTGGTATATAGATATTAACAATTTTTATCGCAATTTCTCTTTCATGTGAAAGCAAATCTACATCAAACTATGGTTCTTTACAGATGATACCCACTCTTCTTTACTAATTGAAAAAAACTCATGGGTGCACCAAAAAGAAACTAGTTATTCTCTTCCCTATCAAAGGCTCTCCTTTCTCTTCCCTCCATGGCTCTTTGACAAAGATTCACTTCTGGCACCAAACGTGTCTCTAAACTTTTAGTTTACTGGACCATTTGGTTTCGCAGTTTGTTACAACATTTAGATTTTTAGTAACTTGGAAATGAAAGACTTTTTCTTGCCAAACGTTTATTTCTTTAATTATTTTTTAGGAGTGAAATCAGGAAACAAGAAAAATTATTTCTTTCTGAAAAAGAAGACCCAGAACTTCCCCAGAAACAGAACCACCTTGATTTCGTGATTTATCCTTTATTGATTCACGAATAATGTGGACTCTTTTTTTTCTTCTCATGTTTATAAATTCTTCTTTTTTATCCGACTGTCATTGCTCCAATGATCATTTGAAGCACATGATTGACAAATCACTACTGTCCGTTTTTCAGAAATTTGAGCTCAAGCGGAACCCCTTCCTACTTCAATTGATGGGAAACTTGCCTGAGGAGGAGCTTGAGAGATCAACACTGGCTACAAAACTAAATGGCTATGCAGCAGAGCTTTGTCCATCAAGAATCCAAAAGCGGATTGATGCAAAGATCAATGATATTATCAAGAAAGGTTGGCCCATTCTGAAAGAAGTTTAGGTATACATCTCAAGGGTATATGAGATCCTGCAGATCTTTGTTAGTGTGTAGAAACTGAGAGTTTCCTTTACTGAAGTAATGTCTCTTGCAGATGACCGAATACCTTCATGCAAATTCATCCTACATTATAGATTCTGAATAGCGAGCAGAGACCTTTTTACCGAGATTAATCAAATTTGTTTGTACAATCAAAATGTTCAGAATAGGTTGATTGGACTAGACTGAGCAGATGCCTTTTTTGCGGGGATTAATCAAAAATTTTTGTACTATCTGAATGTTCTGTATAGGTAATAGGTTGATTGCATCAAGACTGAACGTTGTTGTGATATAAAGCTATGGGACCTTAAAATCATGTTGTTGTAGCACTTTATAATTCTATGTATGCTTCGCTACCACGTTTTAATGTTGTAGTAGTTGCAATTTGCAAATATATAAACTATTTATCTACAATCAGGCACCACATATAGCTGATTGGATTTTTCTTTTTATAAATTTGACCAGTTTTCGGAGGGTTTAAGAATTTAACAGATGTTAAATGTTCTTTTTTCCTGTCTTAAACTGCTGGCAAACGAAATGTTGTTGAAGTTAAGATTTGATTGTCCATAGATGAACAAAACCAGCAGCGGAGAGACGATTTATTCACGTTTTATAAAGTAGCAATTTGTCAAAACCTGTCACAAATCCATAGCTCAGAATCTGCCAAATCTTTAACGTCCCAATGTGTGGATATAGGTCATATGTTCTGTTGAAACTTTGCTTTTTGCTAGGTAAGACAAGTTCAAAACTTTAAATTTATGAATTTTCAATAATTTCAAGTAAAAACGAAAAATACCTTATAAGTATGTATCCAAGGGGAAACGAACCTCTTTACAAAAAGGCAAGCTAAGTTTAAATGAGTTCCTTCCCTATAAGTGGATCAATTGACTGGTTTGCTAGTAGATTCTCAATAAATATTTGTTATATATATATTTAATAGATTTCTCAATATAAATATAAAATTTGCGCAATAATCGTACGTGAAAACCCTAACCTTAGTTTGCCTAGTGCAGGTTACCTTTTTTGTGTGATTTGCGAGCTATTATATATATAGGAGCCAGGTTACTTTTTTGTGTGGTTTGCGAGCTATTATATAGGAGCGGGATTTTACCCTGTGTGCATCCAAAGGATAACGAGGGCTGGTTTCCCTTGTCATAAAACAAAAAACAAAAAAACAAACCTAACCCAATAGCCTAGATTCGCCGGCTTGGCCATGCATGCTTAAAATGTTCTCGAAAACCCTAACCTGATAACCTAGATCCGCCACCTTGGCCATTCATGCTTAGATTGTTCCCGAAAATCCTAACCCGACAACCTAGATCCGCCGGTCTGGCCATTCATGCTTAAATTATTCTTGAAAACCCTCCCGTGATACCCAAGATCTGCCGGCTTGGCCATTCATGCTTAAATTGTTCTCGAAAACCCTTACCTGATATCCTAGATCCGCCGACTTGACCATTCATGCTTAAATTGTTCCCGAAAACCCTTACCCAATACCCTAGATCCGCCGGCTTGGCCATGCATGCTTAAATTGTTCTCGAAAACCCTAACCCGATACCCTAGATCCGCCGCTGCCATTAAGTATGATGGCCAAGCGACCTTGCAGATCTGAATCAACTGCAATACTTGCATATTACGGTAAGCTAATTACTAGTTTCGTCGGTGACCTTATCGGTGATCCGACTTCTTTATTTCTCCAGAAAAGGGGCATCAAGTAGCCATAGAAGCATTCAAAATCTGAAGGGATCTGAGCAAACCCAAGTTTCTCCTAAACCACATGTTAGTTACAACTCTGTTCTCCAGTATCGGTCGACATTTAGAAATATAAGAACTCCAGATCAGGCTGAAATTTTTCCAGACCAACCAGCTAATCAAAACCATGGGCCTAAGTATCGAACAATATGTGAAAACCAGAATATTCACCAGCTCAAGTCTCAAGTTTCTGGAATTCAGAATTTGTAGGAAATTGTGGCAAACCAAACTTATACAGGTACTCTATGTAGTCATCTTAATATTGTTATTCGCTAGTACAATTTTCACTGCCTTCAAAGAATTTAATAAACTTGCGTCCATACCTTATAAATTCCCAGTGAATTATAGTATAAATCATATAAACATCTTAAATTCATTATTGATATCAACAGTACATCACTACAATAAATAGCGTAGCGATTGCAATTAGGAGATCAAAAAATGATTATAGCAAAACTTGTTGGAATATTGTCAAAGCAAAAAACGCTTCATCCAAGTTCAAAGTTTCAAAGGAAAACTCCTTCAAGTTTTTCAGAGAAAAGCCAAGTCTGATTCTAAAGTTTTACAAGTTTGCCTTTCAGAAGGCAAAACGGAGTGCTTTTGTTTAAACAGCTGTGCAACTGCCTTTGTCACTAGTTTCCTGTATTAAAAAAAAAGAAAGAATACCTCTTGAGTCATGTCATACTAATGTTCCCCACTTTACTTCATTCTCTTCGAATTCCGACCTTCCGACGTCCCCCCAGACCTCTTTTGTCCAGATATATCATGCAGGAAGTGACAAGAGGATTAAAAAAAAAGAAAGAATACCTCTTGAGTCATGTCATACTAATGTTCCCCACTTTACTTCATTCTCTTCGAATTCCGACCTTCCGACGTCCCCCCAGACCTCTTTTGTCCAGATATATCATGCAGGAAGTGACAAGAGGAACCATTACGACATCCCTTAAGTTTATCAAAGAAAATACAACGCGGAATTGGTTTTTGGTTCTTTAACAAATCTGCCCCCCATGTATTACCATGAGGACTGATATTTTGTAAGCTTTCATCAACTGCAGACTCAGAGTTTTCTCCATGTAGCTTGATCAGGGACTTGCGGTAATTGATATCCTTGTGAAGAGGGGTATGACTAGTCATCGAGGAGGAAGGGAATGTATGACCAACATTTGGTGAAAGTGACAGCTTAGGCTGCAAGCTGGTAGGACCATATTTGGAAACCAACTCAGAATTAACCAAGGGCTTTCCTCCTGCATTGTCGGGTACTCCATATTTGTTGATCAGTTTCTTAATCTTTTCCAGATCAAGGTCTGAAGTGGGGTGGGCTAGTGAGTTACTCTCTCTAATGTTTGCAGTTTCTACCTGAGGAGGGGCCCCTTGTTCATTAACCAAATCCCTTTTCACAGATGTTTCAGGCTTAGTCATCGTCAAGGGCACAGATTTTGCCATTGGCTTTGGCCCAAAGCTTGGTCCAGATCCTGCATAGGGAGATTGGCATTCATTAATGGGCTTGTTAATTACCTTATCGGATTTTGTCCTGGGCAAGGGAACCAGTAGATCCACTGGCCTAGACATGGCAGCATTGGTAGCCATGCCATGTTCATTCATCAGCTTTGGTATTTCTTCTGGGTTGAGGAGAAGCCTAACCAACAAGTTGGTATCGATCAGACTACCCTGCTCTTGACTTTTTGCAAGAGCAGCTACAGCTGTGGCTACAGTAACGGTCAAATCACGTGTGGATGGAGATTCGGTGACAGGGTTGTGTTTAGCAGGTGGCATTCCAGAAACTTGAGCCTTGAGCTGGGGAATATTCTGGTTTGCACATATTGTTCGATACTTGTGCCCATGGTTTTCATTAGCTGGTTGGTCTGGAAAATTTTCAGTCTGAGTGCCGATATTTTTAAATGTCGGCCGATACTTGGGAGCAGAGTTGTAACTAACAGGTAGTTTAGGAGAAACTTGGGTTTGCTCAGATCCGTTCAGATTTTGACATCTTGAATGATATGGTGGAGTAGATTGTACATTAGAAGGTGATCTTTTAGAAAAAGGAGAGTTGCTCGGAGGTTTTCTGGGATTTGGGAAGGTTGACAAAGACTGTGGAAGCGATTTTCCATTATCAGGTAGCTTTTGAGAAGTAACTATCCTGACAGATGATGATGGACTGTTAGGTAGACATGCATCAGGCGATTTGCAGCAGATGGTTTGGGATGGAACTTGTACATCTCCTTCTTCCTCAATAGGAATGGTTCGGATTACTGGAGTTTTGTTATCATCATAACTTTGTTCCAGGTCCGACAAGTTGTAAGGACTGTATGGAAATTGAATAGGAAAAATATCGGATTAAAATTAAGACAACGAAAGCTATAAACATAAGAAATAATCCAAAAATTACTTACTTTGGAGGAATAACAGACCGACAAGGGAAAACTGCCTCAATCACCCTCCTTTTCCTATGCTCCTGATCCCTGGCTTCTTTACTTTCTTCACCAGCAACCACTAGCCATTTCTCGTTCATATGAAACTACAAATAACAACAGTAAATGGTTTTATTACGACAATGTGTACAGAATGTATTTAAATAAAGCAACTCCTATTATCTAAACTTAGATTACCTTGGGAGGGCATTTCCATATAGCCAAAGATTTGGAAGAAAGTCTCTCTTTTGACTTCTTTAACTGAGTATGATGTTGAGATCCGTTGCCAACTTTCGATGGGCAATCCTCTTTTCGAAAATGTTTTACCTGTTGAATGGTAAAATATACAGACTTGTTAAGGAGAAATTTGGAAAAAACTAAAGCATATCAATGTTCTTGATAAGTAAAACTGAAAGCATGTCAATTTGACACTACACACTTAGAACTAGGGCTGCGTATCGGTCGGTTCGGTTCGGTTTTGAAGTTTATCAGTTTGACTTATTGGTTATCGGTTTGTAGAGATGCTAAACTGTTAAAGAACCATTAAGATATTGACTTATCGGTTATTGATCGTTATCGGTTCGGTTATCGGTTTAACCGTTAAGATTTGACACAAAAAAAAGTAATTAAAAATCACTTAGAAACAAGGTGACAAACCAAATGAACCATGCACATGAGTTCACAAATAACATCTTGCTAAAAAGCAAATACTTTTACATTGTAGAATACCCAAGAGTTTGAGACAGCCAAAAATAAAAGTAGGAAACTAAACTCTAAGTCAAGGACTTTATATACAAAATGATAAAAATATAATTATTTAATTTACTATCGGGTTATCGGTTAATCCGTTAAGAAAAAACCTCAAACCGTTAAGAACCGATAACCCGATAACAAAAAAAATCAAAACCGTTATCAAAACCGCTACACCAATAACCCATTACTGATAAACCAATAACTTTTTTTTCAGTTCGGATTATCGGTTTCGATTCGGTTTTGAACAGCCCTACTTAGAATATCTCTTTGGGAAATAAAATATACACTAACAGCACAAAATGTGGAAAACAATTGTTAAAATTAACAACTCAAGCATTTAGGTGCCTCGATAGCTCAATTAGCAAATCAGATGTTTTCAACAAGCACTAACCCTTTTGAAGAGGGATTAGAATTGGGATCATCTTCTTAAAAAAGACTATTTAGTGAATAATGATATTTAAAAGGCCTAAATTGAGTGATTTTACTGATACAAAATAAAATTCAATGACTTTAATAGATAAATTCCCCAAAGTTGAGTGATCTTTAGAAATATTAACTCTTCAAGAGCCAAATATTTGAAATAACACTTGTTAAATATTTTGAGTATTAAATCTTCATTTGACATATGATTTGATAACTTGAGGAAAAAAATTTACATTTGATTCTATTTGAATGAGTTGGATCGGTTATGAACGCCATGATTTAATATAGTAGCTACTAGGCCATACATTTATTTTTGACATATTTAAATATTTTGGGAGTTAATTATGTTTATCGAGATTGGCTTCAGATATATTTCATTTATCTTGAAACTACATGTGTCGATGTATACTTAGACTCTACCTATTAGTAAAGGGCTATGGTAGAATGCCTCATGAGAGATACTAGTATTATGCTATAATAGCATGGTTGAGTTGATTCGCGCAACACTACGAGGAGATGACATGAGCAAGAGCAAGTAGGTTCGATGATATTTGTCGCAATGTTGATCACCTATTTGACCTTGGATATTGTGTCGATGTTAGTATATTACTCCCAGTGTAAGGTATAAAAGATTTGAATAAGTTTAGATCTAAGAAGCCAAAAGTGATTCTTATGATTCAATTCAATTGAAAAGGGATTTAATGATTTTATTTAAAATTATCTTGAGAATGGAATTGAAAGTATATAAGGTTGAGTTGAAACAAATTTACACTAGATCCTTCATCTCAAATGTAAAATAAATTATTATTTGACATTTAATGCATTTTCTTCTATGTCAAATAATACTTGCATTGATTTCCTAATAAAGTCGTTGACGGTATCCATTCTCATTCGGCTCTTGGAATCACATCCACCGCTCTCCCTGTGAGTCGAGCCTCCTTTTCAGTTGGTCTTGGTGTCCCAACTTTTAGTGAAAGAGAGTCAATAATACTAATTGAGTATTGTGACGGTGTACTCAACCTTCTCTAAGGGCCCCTCTATTTTCCATATTTAAGGATGAGGTGTGGCAAGTGATGAGTGGACATGGCTAAGGTTACTCATCTCTTGAGGTATAAATTTAGGCACCACTTTTATTCTGTGTTAGCTAGTATTTGTTCTTTTTTCTTTAGTCAGAAATTGTCCCAAGAGTTTAATTATATTCTGTTATCATATAGAGACTCCATAAATCGTTAGTTGTGTTGGATCATCATAATAGGAGTGTACATGATATACATGGAAAAACACATCTATTTTTCTAATGAAATTATTCATGTATAGTTTTAAATTTGAAAACACTTCATGATTGGTTTGAGAATGTATTAAAAATTTCAAATGGCTTCCGCGGTTGGTTTAAATCGCTCATGTAAGTTAGTGTGTCGGGTGCCGATCAAGTGGATTTAGGGCGTGATAGGTGCCTTTCAACCAAAATGTCACCCGAAGTTTCTTTTGTCTACATCCAATTCAAGGAACATTTAGGCCATTGCCTCTTTCCCGCTAGGTTTCAAATTTTATCTAAATCCTTTTCTTTACTCTTTTGAGATTTGTCCTTGTGTTTTGGCAGTATCAAAATCCTTAATTTCCCTTTCCAGATTTTTGTACATTCCAGCCATTTCATAACAGAGCATTAAAATTCCCTTTTCCCCACTCCAAACTAACAAAAAAATCATAAAATTCTGCAAGATAAACATCAAATCGGTGAACTAAACGGAGATTGAATGGAGAAAAGTTATGTATACCTGACAAAAATTTGGTCCTGATGCCCACGAAACCTTCTTGGATTTCTTCAAAGTCATGATGAATCAATTAAATTGATTTAACAGAAACCAAAATTAGCCTTGAGAAATCAGAAACAGAGATTGGAGTTTTGGTGAGTGAAAGAAATGAAAAATGCACCACTGCGGGAGTGAATATGTTTGTATTTTGTCTGCCGCTAGAAATATTCGTTACATGCCTTTTCGTATTTAACCGCCTAACACCTCATTACGTCATGTCTTTTTATTTTTTCATTTAGGGTTAATTAGACTAAAATACCCCTATACTACCACTTAGTTACGGATAGATCCTTTATAAATGACCCACTATGAATTATATAGATGTAAATTGTAATCGTATATATATATAAAAGAGAACCCTCAACCCGGTGATGTGGTGCCACCAGAAACAAAGATTATTTATATATTTCTAAAACGGCCTTTCTTAAAAGTCACAATCTTACGGAAAAGTCACAACTTTTTCATAAAAATCACAACCTTACGAAAAAGTCACAACTTTTCATAAAAGTCACAACTCTTTAGAAAAGTCACAACCTTACGGAAAAGTCACACTTTTTCATAAAAGTCACAACTTTTCACAAAAGCCATAAGTTTTCACAAAAGTCACAACTTTTCACAAAAGTCACAACTCTTCACTTTTCATTCACACATTTTAAAATCCAACACTTAATTCCAAGGCACCAAAAGAAGAAAGAATAAACAAAGAAAATTGATTTCAATTGCAATGCGACATTACTACTCTTGCATCTCTCAGTCCACAACACATAACGATGTTGTAATGGTTGAATTCATTACATTTGGACAAAACTTCTATTTCTACCACTATTATTTGTAGGTTTTTTTTCCGCTATAGGGGAGTCAAATTCAAATACATTAATTAAGATTCTTATAAAGTGTTTTTCATTCCTCAAAGTTTTCTTCCACCTATTTCATGAAGCTTAATCTTTTACTGTAAGTTATAGCGATTCATGCAACTATTGCGATTTCTTTTTGCTATTTTGGTGACTTTTTTTGAACTCTATTTAAAATTTCAGCAAGGGTGATTGAAAATTGATCTTCTCTTTTGTCCATTTCTACAAGTTTCGTCATATACTTTTTGGGAAAATTGCTTGTGGGCTGTGCTAAATTTGATAGCATACAACAACAAATATGTGATAACTAATACGGAACCAATGGTGAAGTTTGTTAAAAGAACCAAACAGATTGCTCTCTTGCTTGCCACACTTAGTACATTATTTTGATAGTTTTATCTTAGGTACAAACATTTTGTATGCCATTGCACTCTTCCTAGAATATTAGTATAGAGACAATTAGTCCACTTCTTTTATCGCAAGTTGATTAATTTGTCATATTTCTTCCTCTCTTCTTTTTGGACATAATAAGATATCAAGTTTTTGTGAAACTAACAAATGCCCAAAATACACTATGATAAAAACATTTTTTATCTGCAATAAATATGCAAATTAAGAAGAGTGTTAGAGCCTTTACCAACATTAATTAATTATTATTAGATTCAATGTCACTATAGACTTTAGGGACATTTATAGAGAGTATTAATTGCCTCTGAAAATACATATTTAGTAGCAATTAAGCTATTAATTGCTGTTAAAGATCATTTTTGTTGTAGTGATAACTCTTTCTTTTGGCTTCTTTCAATTAAATTTGTGAACTGTAAACTTAGATACAGCCTGACATACTATCTTTTTGAAAAATATGTTAAGCAACATACATTTTTCTTCTTGATTGTTAGGAAATTAAGGTCGTATTTATTATTATTTGTGGATATTTGTGAGTTCAAGTGCTCACAAAATTATGTTGTGAGATTTTAATATGTTATGTATCATAATTTTGGTTTAGAATATCCATTTGTGAATAGTTCCATTCATATGACACCTACTTCTTGGTTGATCATTGCATAACCATAACAATAACTATGGTTCAATTCCAAATAAGTTGGGGCCGGTGATATGAAACATAAGCAATAGCAATGACTATTCCGAGACAAGGACGAAAAACCTTTATGATACTAACAATTTTAGGATTATTTTAAACATATACATGATACGGCATACTATAATAAAAAAGAAATTGATGGAGGTTCATAAGAAAGGAGCCGAAGGTCTTCCATTTGAATTTAGTTAATTATGTTATTGTATGGACGAGATGTTCCACTTTACTTGGGAGCATTGTTGTTCGACGCTTTTTGGTCTCTTCTCTAACGTCTGATGTTGGTCTTTATAATTTCTTGGTATTTAGAAATTTTCGTTACTTCTTACCAACTATTTCCATGGAGATTTTCTTAGACTTCTTTCTTATACTTAAAATCTCTCTATAACTCATAATTTTTGTATTACAAAAACGAAAATTTAAAAAATATAGCACTTTAAGATTTTTGAGGAACGCTTTGCCTTAAGATAAAATGTTCTTAACAATGTAGTGTATGTAACAAAAATACGAATATTACCGAATGATCATATGTAAATTAAACTTTATAAAATAGTTCAATTCCGTGCGAAGCACGGGTAATTTACCTAGTTATATATAAACAAGAAGATAAATTTTCTTTAAGTGAAAAATGTGTCTGTTTGTCTATTGGTGGGGAAATCTTTTTGAGAACAAAAATAAATAAAAATAGTAGTTTCACTTTTTTGATATGGTAATAATAATAATTTTATTAATAATGGGAAAATCTCAGGTAGACAAGAAATTTACCAAATGTATGATTCTTTACAGATAATAGTCAATCTTGAACAAAGATTCATTACTGGCAGCAAAAGTGTCACTGAACTTCTAGGTTACTGGACCATTTGTTTTTGCAGTTTGTTACAATATTCAGATTATAAGTAACTTGAAAAATCAAGTCTTTTTTGTTGCCAAATGTTTTTGCTTTAATTATTGTTTAGGAATGAAATCAGGAAACGTGGAAATTTATTTCTTTCTGAAAAGAGAAGATAATGTGGACTCTCTTTTTTTTTCTTCTCATATTTATAACAGTGTTCTTCTTGTTCATCTGTCTGTCATTGCTCCAATGATCATTTGAAGTAAATGATTAACAAATCACTATTGTCCATTTTTAAAAAAAAAATGAGCTGATACCCCTTCCTAGTTCAATTTATGAATTTTCAATAATTACAAATTTAAAAGCAAAACTTCTTTATATGTGTCCAAGGCGAATCAAACCCCTGCACAAAAGGGCAAGCTAAGTATAGGTGTCTTCTTCACTACCACGGGACTAAGTGACTGCATAAAGCACCGTCCTGGAAATCAAAATGGATTGGATCAGGTGTCCTGGGGAAAAGGCAGTGGGGAACTAATAGAAACATTTGGTTCGGAGTTTAAAAATGTTGGTTTTGAAAAAAGCCTTCTTTTGAACAAGGAACCCCAACTAGCTTTGCACGTTTGCTAATACTTTATATACAAGAATTCACGAAAAAAAAAAAATTGAAAAGAAACAGACCACTGAGATCACAAGCACAAGGCTCTTGCCAGAGCTTCAGACTCCGAGTCCAAGTCTTCTTTTGTTGCTTCCTTCTTTTCCAGAAAAAAATAGCTAATCACTCAAGAAATTTACACTTGTAATCCTTCTAGAAAACATGGAGAATCTTGAGCAAACAGTTCTTTGATTCACACATTTCTCCACTTCTTGGCCAAGATTCAGTATGTTCATACAAAAACAACAGCCAATCATAATAATGTTCCTGAATCCTGATAGGAAACAAAATCTTTGTATACGAGAAGAAACATCATCTGTGTGATGCAGTGGACAGATGACGCACTAATGATTTAGGCAATAAACACATCTGTTTATTTTGGTTCAGAAAATTCCTATTTAATTTTCAAGTGTCTTTAGATCTTTTGTTTGATTATAGACAAAACAAATAATATCAATGCAAATCATTCATCTCTCAATTCCATACTTGATCGTTCAAGCATCAAGTTTAAAGAGAAATTTGGTTATAAGGGGCAAAACAAGCTTCTCAGCAGTTTATACTCTTCTGTAATAGAAGAAAAGTGAATTTCTTTTACTGATTAAAAAGAAGAAGAGAGAGCAAACTGTTCATATAAGAACTCATTGATCTGAGGCCAAAAATATATTTTCTTATCATTAATTGCCTTATATTTATTATTTATATTTGTCCTTTTTGAGCATGGATTTTACGAATTGTGCTTATTAGTGTATTTTATGTGTAGGATTAATTTGGTATGAAGATGAAGAAGTTTGGAGCTAAAACGAATTAAAGATGGAAGGTTGAAGAATAAAAATCAAGCAGACAGCTTAATAGATTAAAGTTAATATTATAATATATATATTATACATATATGAAAGTGCCGAAGAAGAATGTTAATTGAAAGAGGCATTATGCCACGTGTCAAGTTTTGAAGACATCCACAATATAATTTGAGGCGGTGCACTGTTCACGTTGCAATCCAATTCCGTTTCGGTTTTGGGTTCCTAATTTGTTTTGGACTCAATTATTTTATTCAGGGTTTCCTACATCTATAAATAGTCTATAGAAATAATTATTATTGAAGACTTTTTAAGAAAGACACTTTGTAAGGAAAAATTGTCAATACTTTTTAGGGTTCTTTTCTTCTTCTTTTTCTTAGATATTAGTAGCTAAAGACCCTTGTTTTGGGGCTGCGGCTATGGGTAATTGTTGAACATTGATTGTTTTGAATTAATGTTGGTTATCGTTTAAATTACTTTTGTATTCTTGTTTTAGTATTTCATGCTAGGCCACCATAGAAATAAATCTATTGTCTATTCTTGGACTCGAGAGATGAAGAGGTAGATAGACCAGAGAATGCAAAGAGCTTGTTCTAACTTTGTTTATATTAATGTTCAGGAGTGACGCCCGGACGAACACCTCGCTTGATTACGAAACAGGATGAAATATAAATGCTCGCCAATTAGGACTGCATATCCCCACTCAACGATGTAGTTAGACAGCTAGTTGGAGTAGGCGATTAGAGGTCGAGAGATCATGATTATAAAATTAACCCTGTAAATCAGTAATTTGATAACCTTAGTTAATTCATTGCATGAGATGCGATACATGAAACCCTATGCATGTTGCAGCCCTGAAATTGTTCCAATCACTGTAAGTTAATCTTAGTATTTAATTCTTGCAATCTTTTATTTCTTTTGACACTCTTAAATAAATAATTAGGCTAGTATAATTTAGTAAATAGTTAATTGACAAGTCTCTGTGGGTTCGATATTCCGGTTCTTAAAGAACCACTTATTACTTCTGTTGCGTGTGCATTTGGAAGCAACACCCATCAAACACAAACTATAGGTGAATGGAACATCTAATCAGCTAGAATTATATTTCTAGATCATTATGGTCAATCCTAGACAAGGATTTCTATAATTGGTAGGAATTATCTCTGCAGATACTCAGATATATAACGCGAGGGGTTGATGACAAGTTGTCTTCAAATGCTTATCTATGAAAGGAGACATACCATTGTCATTGTTGATCCAGTAGGAGGAGAAATAGTCTCCAGCCCACTGCTATCACGAAGAACGTTTGCTCCACATCCAACTGTATCAGCTGTTCCGACAGCCTCTTCATCAACCAAGACAACCTCTACAGATTCCTTGCCTGGCTTGCTTCCAGAAACCTGTGCACAATATTCCAGGAGATTGTCTATGAGAATAGCTGTTGCATGCGCACAAAGGATCCTCTGAGTGCCATGTGGCCGAAAAAGCTCAAGCACGAGAGCTATGTCAAGATGTCAATTTTTAAACGGACAGGCTGCATTGAAATCAGAGACAGACTTGACAAAAACATGTTTCACTGGGGCACCATTTGAGAATGTGAAGTGTTTGAGCATGAAAAAGCAATTCTTCAAGTATTTGCTACATGATTAAAAATACATATAGTCATAAAGGTTTGAGTGGAAAATGATAGAACTTTTGGAGCCTTTGAAACTAGTATTTAGGCACATTCCAAAAGACAGATAAAAGTCATATTTAGGTTCATTTTGGAAATTTGGAGCAAAGTTCTTTATAAGATAGCTATGACAACCACTTATTGGGTGCTCACGTAAAAATTTGAAAGTAATACTCAAAGTAGGTACTTCAAACTCTCAAATAAAAGGTGACATGTCTCCTCCCTCGAGTAGCCTCAATGTGATAAGAGTAAACTGGGTGAGATATTTTCCCAAGCTCTTCCAGAATTAAAGCCAAATACAAAAAATTGTGGTGTCATGCAATACTTCAAACATGGCTTCAGTCAGAATACTTTCTAGTATAGATCTTAAGCCTCATGCACCAGTGTTTTTGGCAATGGCTTTCTCAGCAATAAGTTGAAGTGCATTCTTGGTAAACTGTAATTTGACCTGTAACATCAAAACAAATCATTTCGAGGTAAATTGACTGATTTTGATCCAGTGCATCAGAATGGAGTTAAGAATGGCCTCTTCTTGTTCATCTCTTTCCTTTTTTGCCTGTGAGTGTGTTGGGGATAAAGAGAGAGAAACTTCCTTTTTCAGAGGAATGAAGTATCATACGTTAGAGCTAAACAGCACTGAGCTAACAGCTTACATTATTCAATTTGAACATTTGCTTGTATTGCTTGCAAAGAGCATTTTGGAGTTCTGTGAGAACCTGCGGGGCAAAAATAATGATCCAGAACTAAAAGGAAAAGAAGTAAGTAAGAAAGAATACGGAAGGTGAAAAGCAAAAGAGAACATCAACTTCAAATATTCTCTTTCATCTTCAAGCAGCCTATAACTTTTTTACTCCTCCTGGTAGTCCAAAAATCATAAACAAATAATTTCTCAATGCATGCAAATTGAACCTCAAAAAGACTTCTCACAACAGGTGTAAGTGATGTTTTACAAACACACACTTCCCATTTTCTTCACTTGGCTGGCTTATATATCCATGTATTAACCTACTATTGAAATCAGATATTTGAATTAT
The DNA here is from genome assembly GCA_018342035.1 of Solanum appendiculatum. Lineage (NCBI taxonomy): Eukaryota > Viridiplantae > Streptophyta > Magnoliopsida > Solanales > Solanaceae > Solanum > Solanum appendiculatum. The sequence goes on from JAGDQO010000422.1 coordinate 2,458,532, forward strand.
AAGCTACAAGTTCAGGAGTACTTCAGATCTAGACTGAATGCAAAGAATCTGAAAGGATGGAGGGTAATTTGAAGAAGTTTGATAATGTAATTGCTGGCATGCAGCAGCAGCACCTCAAGCTCCAATTCTTGAGGGAGAAAGATGATTTTACTGTTGTCAACATCCAAAAAAGGATCAAAGAAAAAGAGAAAAGGCAAATATTGGAAGAGGCTACACCTTTTAACAGAACATATTGAGCTTACTGCTCTTCCCTACTTAATGTCAGCTAAGAGTCCACGATAGCACCTAAAAGCAAAACGAAGAACTACTAAAGTTCCCTATCGAATCAATCGATCAAAACCACATTTAAAAATCGGTGTGTAATTCCCATTGGTTGGGCAAATTTCATTAGGACTTCATCAATAAATACTATGAGGATTCATTATAATTTGACTATTTTTAAGTTGGTCATCAACCTCCTAAGCACAGTTAGAGTTCCTCAAAAGCCGATTAAATCAGGAAAATGTGAAAGTAGAAACTACATCGCCAAAAGGCAAAAAGAGTAGACAAACCTTAACAAGCTGATCCTCATCCAGTGATGATAAACTCACTAAAACTGGAAACCTCCCCACAAATTCATATGCAGTGAGATTAACACTTTCTACCTAGATACAGAAAGCAATGTCAAATAAATGCTTCCAATGCATTTGGTTTCTAGAATTTCATGAGAACAAAGAGTCATTAGATCTACCAAATAGTGATCCGGAAAACAAAACTATGCTCAAGTCACAGGGATCTCCTCACAGATTCCAATAGTGATGATGTGACTACAGCATCAGTTAGACCGCCAATACTTATGTTGGTTTGAACCGGTGCTCCAAATCCAATTGAAGAATCTTGTAGTCTGGGAGTAAAGGAATGATAAGTTGAACCATAATATATCACTTAACCTAAATGTGTTCCATGAAATTAATTTTGTTTGACAGATTACCTTCCTGAAATTGTCTTCTCTAAACCAACAAAAGCACCACCACAGATAAAAAGAAAATCTTTAGTGTCTATCTACAAATTAGTATATGGAAAATTATAAAGACCAGTCAGCATCTAGAAAGAAGCAGTGATGAGCTACTGAACAAGTATTGTCCAGCTCATTAGAATTTTACATCATTCGTAGATGATTGCTGCAAGGCATATAAACCAGTATTTGACTTGACTCCCCCATCAAACAGGGTTGCACAAAACAACTTGAACAGTGCAATTGCCAAACATGTTTGGTCTCAACACCAAGAAAAGGATCAACAAGGAAAATAAAAAAATTGGCAGACCAATGGTGATTATGCGATAGGATCTATAATATAAAAAAGATTACAATCATTTTAGCAAGGGTCAATAAGAAGCACCTAGTCCCAAGCCAGGAACAGCACAAGAAACAACAAATGGTAAAAGGTTAAACCATTTAACAAGGAAAATGAAATATTTGACAGACCTAGGGTGATTATGGAACAGGATCTATAATACGAAAAAGATTACTACCATTGTAGTAGGGTCAATAAGAAGCTCCTAGTCCCAAGACAGGAACAGCACTAGAAACAACAAATGGGAAAAGGTTAAACCATTTAACAAGGAAAATGGAATATTTGACAGACCTATGGTGATTATGAAACAGGATCTATAAGATAAAAAAGATTACTACCATTGTAGTAGGGTCAATAAGAAGCTCCTAGCCCAAAGACAGGAACAACACAAGAAACAACAAATGGGAAAAGGTTAAACCATTTAACAAGGAAAATGAAATATTTGGCAGGCCGATGTTGATTATGCAACAAGATCTATCATATGAAAAAGACTACAACCATTTTAGTAGGGTCAATAAGAAGCTCCTAGTCCCAAGACAGGAACAGCACGAGTATAAGAAACGACAATTGAGAAAAAGTCAAAACCATTTTGACAGCCAATCCAGAAACATTACCGGCTGCATAATCAAGCTGCTGCAAAACTGTGCTTGATAACTTCCCTTCAAGCTCAACATCAAGTTTAAACCCCTCTTTGTTTGACTCATTTAGCAAATAAGAAGTTGCCATATATCTCTAGTCCTTGTTCTTGCCTGTCATCAGCAAAATGGAGTCAAGCTAAGTCAAATTGCAAATTTGGAGGGAGCAACAGGAATTAGGTACTGCAAACAAATGAGTGTAATAAATGGATAATGAGAGAGAGATACCCATGCCATGAGATGTTTACCTTCTCGAGTATGTTTGTAATAGTCAAATTCGCCATTTTTTGGGGACCTCCAAAAGTCTATGTTTTCCCAAGTCTCTACCAACAAAAGGAAACAATTTGCAGTTTAATTGGATGCGGATGGAAATGATAATAATGAAAATAAAAAATACTAATATAAATAATTAATAACATTATTATTATTAAATAACAACTACAATCACTTAGTAAAGTTTCAATCAGTATAATAACTTTAACAAGTGTCGTGCCAACACAGATGTACCACTCAAAAGGAAACCTACATTTCTGAAAAAATTTCTCTGTTTATCACAGGGAAAAGAAGAGCTCTAAGAGTGAGGAAACAGAAAAAGGAAAAGTCACACACAATACAACTGAATTCTAGCTGCTATGACCAAGCCACTGTAGCTACTTAACTATAGAGCATAGGAACATACTGATTATTAATCTTCATATATATTAGGGAAAAAAAATACCATCCAATGGTATAACAGCAGGCATTCAACTCTTGGTATATTTTAAAGGAAAAATAAAAAAAATGAAGAACCCAGAAAGATATTTGATCTTAACCAAGTATTTCACCATAAAGTAACAACAAACAATTACAAGCCTAAAAGTAGTGACCAAACATCCGTCAAACTCCTAAAACTGGAAACCACCACACAAATCCAAGTATGAGTCCATACGCAGTGAGATCATCACTTTCTACCTAGATGCAGAAAGCAATGTCAAACAAATGCTTCTGATGCATTTGATTTTTAGAATTTCACAAGAATAAAGACTCATAAAAAATCACTAGATTTACAAAATAGTAATCCGGAAAAGAAAACTGTGCTCAAGTCACAGGGATTTCCTCCTCACAGATTCCAATAGTGATGATGTAACTGTAGCATCAGTTAGACCACCAATTCTCATGATAGTTTGAACAGGTGCTCCGAATCCAATTGAAGAATCTTGTCGTCTGGGAGTAAAGGAATGATAAGCTAAACCATATTATATCACTTAACCTAAATGTGTTTCATGAAATTAATTGAGTTTGACAGATAACCTTTCTGAAATTATCTTCTCTAAACCACAAAAGCTCCACCACAGATAAAAAGGATATCTTTAGCTATCTGCAAATTAGTATATGGAAAAATATAAAGAGGAGTCAGCATCTAGAAAGAACAGTGATGAGCTATTGAACAGTTAATGTCCAGCTCGTTACAACTTCACAGCCTTCGTAGATATTGCTGCAAGGCATATAAACCAGTATTTGACTTGACTTCCCACTCCCAACATATGTGCGTGCAGTTTAGCTGAAGAAGTGTTGTTTCTTGTTTGTTGAATAAGGTCAGTGTCTGACATCTGATTTTCCTTGGCCAAATAATCTTTCCCAGTAGAGATTTATTTTCCACCCCAACTTAATCAAATAGATTCTAAAAGCACTAAACTATATTACTATCCAAATAGCAAGTGGTTAGTGCTTTTCCCACAAAACTGTTTACCTGCAATTTTTAAAAAGAAAAAGTAGATAAAAAAGGCTATAATAGATTCAGTATACCTGAATAGTATCGCAACGTGGATGCTTTCGTGCTCTATTGTCAGGTACACTTACAATCTGAAGAAGAAATAAAGATAAACTCAGCAAGTGAGATTATTGATCTCCAAAAAATGCTTCAAAAGAGAACACATTTGAAGTCAAGGAACTACAGATATGAATTTGTAAACATGTTTACAAGAGTAATAGGCAATTGGAACTAACAGAAGAAATAATTTGCAAAAATACTCACAGTTCCTTCAAGCATCTTCAGCAGCGCCTGTTGGACGTCCTCCTCAGATACATCTCTGCCAATGTTAAGGCTCTCAGCCTATACAGATGACTGATGAGAATGATTACTTTAAAGTCAATTATCCAAATTCATAAAGTAGATAATAATTTTTGGACCTTTTTGGCTATTTTATCAACTTCATCTATGTAGGCAACCCCTTGCTGAGCTGCTTCGACATTGAAGTCAGCAGCCTGCAAACAAACATGAACACCAAAAGTTTATAATTGAATAACTATGATGCTGATAGTGCAAAAGTGAACCAGATTACAAAAGACAAACCATGTAGTCTGCTTGACACTGAAATACGAGCCTTTGAAACCAATATTTAGGCACATTTCAAAAGACAGGTAAAAGTCATGTTTAGGTTCATTTTGGGCAAAGTTCTTCATAAGATAGCTATGCCAACACTCATGGGGTGTGCTCACGTAAAATTTTGAAAGTAATACTCAAAAGCAGGTATTTCAAACTCTCAAATAAAAGGTGACATATCTCCTCCCTTTAGTAGCCTCAATGTGATAAGAGTAAAATGGGTGAAATATTTTTCCAAGCTCTTCCAGAATTAACGCCAAATACAAAAAGTTGTGGTGTCATGCAATACCTCAAACATGGTTTCAGTCAGAATACTTTCTAGTATAGATCTTAAGTCTCATGCACCAGTGTTTTTGGCAATGCCTTCCTCAACAATCACTCAAAGTGCATTCTCGGTAAACTGTAAGTTGAAGTCGTTACATTATTCAAGTTGATTGCTTGTATTTCTTGCAAAGAGCATTTTTGGGTTCTGTGAGAGCAAAAATAAGGATCCACAATTAAAAGGAAAAAAAGGAAGTAAGAAACAATATGAAATGTGAAAAGCAAAAGAGAACATCAACTTCAAATATTCTCTTTCATCTTCAAGCAGCATATTTTTTTCCTGTCCTGGTAGTCCAAAAATCATAAACAAATAATTTCTCAATGCATGCAAGTTGAACCTCAAAAAGACTTTTCAGAACAGGTGTAAATGTCGTTTTACAAACACACAGCCTCACACTTTTCATTTTCATAAGTTTGTTGGCTTCTCTATCCATGTATAAACCTACTATTGTAAGATTAGAGCATTTAACTAGGTCAAGGTACTTAAATCAGATATTTGAATAATAAGCTACAAGTTCAAGAGTACTTCCGATCTAGACTATAAATGCAAAGAATCTGCAAAAATGGAGGTTTATTTGAAGAAGTTTGATAATGTAATTGTTGGCACGCTGCAGCAGCACTTCAAGCTTCAAATCTAGAGGGGTAAAGATGATTTTACTGATGTCAACATGAAAAAAAAGGATCAAATAAAGATAAAAAAGGCAAATATTGGAAGAGGATACCTTTAACAGAACATATTGAGTTTACTAGACTTCCCTTCTTAATGTCAGCTAAGAGTCCACGATAGCTCCTAAAAGCAAAACGAACAAACTCCCAAAGTTCGCCATCCAATCAATCGATCAAAACCACATTTAAAAATCGGGGTGTAATTCACTCTGGTTGGGCCAATTTCACTAGGACATCATCTCAACAAATACTATGAGGATTCATAATAATATGACTATTTTAAAGTTGGTCATCAACCTCCTAAGTACAGTTGGAGTTCCCAAAAAGTCGATTAAATCATGAAAACGTGAAAATAGAAACTAGATCGCAAAAAGGCAAAAAGAGTAGACAACCCTGAACAAGATGACCAAAACATCCATCAGACAACTTTCTTCACTAAACAAAAGACATTGTAGAATCTTGGTAAAAAATCACAAAGACATTGTAAATTCTTGAACATACGAAACCACTAAAGCAAAAGAATATCAATTACATTGTCAATTACAATCAAGAAACATCAAGAAATTCAAATTCTCCAACATAAAACCCTAAAGAACCTAAGATGCAATCAAAAGAGGGAGAGTTTCTTTGACTTCACCGAAAATCTTGAAATCAATATCCATTGAAAGAGAGAGAGGAAACTGCCAGAGAGAGAAGAGAGGGAGAGTTTCTTTCACTTCACCGAAAATCTTGAAATCATAATACGAATGACACAGAGAGAGATTAGTTCAGTATGTTCAACTAAACCACCCATGAGACCTTATTTACTATTAGAAACCTCAAACCAAAAAAATTGATAAAACGAAAGGCGAAGCTATCTAAAGCATTAAACTAAATCATTCAGCTTCTTGAAATTTTAATTTAACATCTTCATCAATCATTGACTAAACCTTCGTCTTGATTATTAGAAACCTCAAGGCACTGCATAATGTACCCACCCAAAAAAAAATTGACAAAACGAAAGGTGAAATTATCTAAAGCATTAAACTAAATCTTGATGAAAAAACACTGATCTTCGTCAATCTTGATAATAATGTTGATGAAAAATCAGAAGAAAGACAACTGATAAGTACTAGAATGATCGCAAATCAAGAAATTAGAATCATATGAAGCAGAGACAATTCCAAGCTGATATCAAGAAATTAGAAACATAACAAGAGAACCCGAATGAAAAAGCGAAGTAGCCAATTCCAAACTACTCTCCCATTAGCCCATTACTGAAGCAGAGAGAAACTGAATCAATGGCGTTTTTTTGGTGGAGAAAAGAGCAGCGTGGAAATTGGAATGGTAATTTATATAAAAAGCAGCTTCAAATTGACGCGCTTGTTTATTTAAGTCCGTGTCCATTATAGAAACACTACGACTCTCTACTCCACCCCTTCCCCCACCTTTTTTTTTAACGTTTAAATTTTATTTATTTGTTATAAATAAAAATTATATAAAGTAATATTTAAAAATAATAAATTTTCAAGAATTAAGGATTATATACACACATTTAAATTATTTTTGAACGCCAATATAAGTAGTTACTAGGCCATTAATTTATTTTTGACATATTTAAATATTTTAGGAGTTACTTATGTTCATTGAAATTGGTTTCAAATAAATTTTGATTGTCACCTTGAAACTACACGTGTCGGTGTATGCGTAAACTCTACCTAATAGTAAAGGGCTATGACAGAGTGCCTCATGAGAGAGTACTAGTATTATGCTATAATAGCATGATTGAGTCGATTCGTGCAGCACTACAAGGAGATGACACGAGCAAGTAGGTTCTATGATATTTGTCGCAATGTTGATCACCTATTTGACCTTGGATATTGTGTCGGTGTTAGTATATTACTCCTTGTTAGAAATAATAGGAAATATAATTGAAGAAGAAGATGGCTTTGAGGTGTATAGAATCACTTTCTTTAAAGAGATATTATCTGTATACATATTGGGGAAACTACAAACAAATCCCTTCAGGATACAACAAAGCCCTTTGTTTATGCCTGCAAATTTTTCTTAGGCTACTTCTAGAAAGTCTTTATATTTATAGAACTTAAGAGATGACTCTTTATAAGAGTCATGTTCTTTCATGAACAAATGACTTTTCATAAGAGTCATGTTCTTTCATGAACAAATGACTTTTCATAACAGCCATGTGTCGGTTCAATTTAAGACCTATATATATTACAAAATATCCAACACTCTTAATGAAAGGTATAAAAGATTTGAAAACATTTAGACCTAAGAAGCCGAAAGTGATTCTTATGATTCAATTCAATTGAAATGGGATTTAATGATTTTATTTAAACTATTTAGTGAATGGAATTGAAAGTATATAAGGTTGAGTTGAAATAAAGAATTTACAATAGATCCTTCATCTCAAATGTAAAATAAATTATTATTTGATATTTAATGCATTTAGTTTTATGTCAAATAATACTTGCATTGATTTCCTAATAAAGTCGTTGACACTTCTTTGTGGTATCTATTCTCATTTAGCTCTTGGAATCACATCCACTGCTCTCTCTGTGGGCCGAGCTTCCTTTTCAATCGATCTTGATTGGTTCCACCTTTTTGCAGGGACCAGTAGTTGTCCCAACTTTTAGTGAAAGAGAGTCAATGATACTTATTGAGTATTTTGACAGTGTATTTATCCTCTTTAGGCCCTCTCTATTTTTCATATTTAAGGATGAGTTGTGGCAAGTGATGAGTGGATAGGGCTAAGGTTATACTGAGGCACCACTTTTATTCTGTGTTAGCTAGTATGTTCTTCTTTTTTTTCTTTAGTCAGAAATTGTCCAAGAGTTAATTACATTCTGTTGTATAGCGGCTCCATAGATAGTCATATTGAGTCGTAATAATGGGAGTGTATATGACATACATAGAAAAACACATTTATTTTTCTTATGAAACGATTCATGTATAGTTTAAAATTTGAGAACATTTCATAATTGATTTGAGAATGTATAAAATTTTCAAATGGCTTTCGCAGTTGGTTCAAATGTGGTCAAGGTTCATCATACGGGTTTGGTTCACTCATACATGAATTTAGGGCGTGATAGGTACCTTTCAACCAAAAGGTCACCCAAAGTTTCTTTTGTCTACATCCAATTCAAGGAACATTTTGGGACTCATCAAAGTAAGGCCATTACCTCTTTCCTGCTAGGTTTGAAATTTTATCTAAATCCTTTTCTTTACTCAAATAGTTCAGGTTTTATAAAGTAGCAATTCTGTAAAACCTGTCACAAACCCATAGCTTAGAATTTGTCAAATCTTTAACGTCCCAATATGTGTCTGTTAGGTCATAGTCATACATTTTGTTGAAACTTGGCTTTTAATTAATCTGATATGGTGGATCGAAAAGTTTATGAACTTTCAATAATTTCAAATTAAAAAAGAAAATTTCTTTATACGTGTCCAAGGAGAATCGAACCTCCATACGAAAAAGCAAGCTAACTGTGTGTTCCTTCACTAAGTGACTGCTTTGTTAAGTATAAGATTTACGCAAAAGTTAATCCTAAAAACCTCAACTCGATACCCTAGATCCACCCCTGCCATTAAATATGCAAGGCCAAGCTACTTTGCAGTTCTCCAGAACGAATATGCAAAGTTTTTACTTACTTCCAAATGAATCTGTGCAAGCTGTCGTTTGAAAGCGACGCTGAATCTATCTATTTCTCGTTTGAATTGTCAACCCAAGTATTAATAGTTATGAATCCCTTTTTCTTTTCCGATCAAGCTCCTCCATCAACGCATTAATAGTTATGAATTCCTTTTTCTTCAATGCAAACTTTGGTCATGAAGTTGTGGGGAAGATAAAGAAATTGCCTTTAGACCGAGTCTCCAGTTACTTCAGAATTTGTAGGAAATTGTGCCCACCCATTATTAGTTTATTTATTTCGTCTTTCATGTTGAAGCAGTGGTGGGGCCAAGCAACATTTTCTCCAATCAAACTTTAATGTCAATAATTATCCCATTATTATTGTTATTCGTTTAGTACAATTTTCACTACCTTCTAATAAACTTTGGTCTATCAAATGCTTCATTACCTTATTAATTCCACGATCAAATTAACATCTTAAATCCATTATTACTATCAAAAGTACGTCACTTTTATGTTTCTCATTTTTAAAGTTGAGGGAAGGGGACAGTATACTGATAGCGATAGCGATAGCGATTGCAATTAGGAGAGCCAAAAAACGACTTCAGCAAAACCTGTCAAGGCAAAAAACACTTCATCCAACTTTTTCAGTTTTAATCCAAGTTTTAAAGATGTGCTTTTCAAAATTTCCCTCAAGGAAAAGGCAAAACAGAGTGTTTTTGTTTAAACAACTGTACAGTTGCCTTTGTCACTAGTTTTCTGTATAAAAGAAAAGAGTCATGTCCTATTAGTAAGGTCCTCACTTTACTGCATTCTCTTTAAATCCCGAGCTTCCAAAATCCCCCCAGACCTCTTTTGTCCGGATATATCATGCAGGAAGGGACAAGAGGAACCATTACGGCATCCGCTAGGTTTATTAAAGAAAACACAACGCGTCAGGCTGCACTTAATCGGTTTTTGGTTCATTAACAAACCTGGCATCCGTGTATTACCATGAGGATTGGTACTTTGTAAACGATCATCAACTGCAGACTTACAACTTTCTCCATGTTGCTTGATCAGGGACTTGCAGTAATTGATATCCTTGTGAAGAGGAGTAGGACTAGTCATCGAGGAGAAAGGGGATGTATGGCCAACACTGGGTGAAACTATATCATATTTGGAACAAGAAGAAGGAACCAACTCAGAATTAACCAAGGGCTTTCCTCCTACATTGTCAGGTGCTCCATATTTGTTAATCAGTTTCTTAATCTTTTCCAGATTTAGGTCCGAAGTGGGGTGAGCTAGTGACTTACTCTCTCTAATGTTTGCAGTTCCCACATGAGGAGGGGCCCCTTGTTCATTAACCAAATTACTTTTCACGGATGTTTCAGGCTTATTCATCGTCAAGGGCACATATTTTGCCATTGGCTTCGGCCCAAAAATTGGTCCAGATCCTGCATGGAGAGCTTGGTATTCATTAATGGGCTTGATAATTACCTTATCGGGTTTTGTCCTAGACAAGGGAACCAGTAGATCCACTGGCCTAGATATGGCAGCAATGAGAGAATCTATTGTTGCAGCACCAGTTTTGGCATTGGTAGCTATTCCACGTTCATTCATCAGCTTTGGTATTTCTTCTGGGTTAAGGAGAAGCCTAATCAATAAGTTGGTATCGATCAGACTATCCTTCTCTTGACTTTTTGCAAGAGCAACCACAGCTGTGGCTATAGCAACTGTCAAATCACCCTCAAAACCAGGAATATTCTGGGTGACAGGGTTGTGCATAGCAGGTGGCATTCCAGAAACTTGAGACTTGAGCTGGGGAATATTCTGGTTTTCACATGTTGTTTGATATTTGGGCCCATGGTTTTGATTAGCTGGTTGGCCTGGATAAATTTCAGCCTGGTCTGGAGTACTGATATTTTTAAATGTCGGCTGATACTGGGGAACAGTTGGTGGTTTAGGAGAAACTTTGGTTTGCTCAGATCCCTTCAGATTTTGACATCTTGAAAAATATGGAGGAGTAGATTGAACATTAGAAGGCCATTTTGCAGAAGGAGAGTTGTTTGAAGGTTTCCTGGGATTTTGGAAGGTTGATAAAGACTGGGGAAGTGATTTTTCATTAGCAGGTAGCTTTTGAGAGGTAACTATACCGACAGATGATGATGGACTGTTAGGTAGACATGCATCTGGCGATTTGCTGCTGATGGTTTGGGATGGAATATCTACATCTGCTTCTTCTTCAATGGGAAAGATTCGGACTGCTGGAGTTTTGTTATCATCATAGTTTTGGTCCAGATCTGACGAGGTCCAAGGACTGTACGGCAATAAGCAAAACAATGGATTACAACCCAAGTAAATTGATACAAAAGAAGCTATAAACCAAAGAGATAGTCCAAAAATTACATACTTCGGAGGAATTGCAGACCGACAAGGAAAAACCACCTCAAGCACTCTCTTTTCCCTATGCTCCTGATCCCCTGCTTCTTTACCTTCTTCACCAGCAACCACACGCCATTTCTCGTTCAAATTAAACTACAAATAACAACATTAACTGGGTTATTATGATAATGTGTGCAGAAACTATGCATATAACGGCACCTCCTATCATCTAAAACTTAGATTACCTTGGGAGGGCATTTCCATTTAGCCAAAGATTTGTAAGAAAGCCTCCCTTGTCGCTGAAGATGATGTTGAGATCCCCTACTGACTTCTGATGGGCAATCCTCTTCTTGATAATGTTTTACCTATTGAATGGTAAAATATGCAAACTTGTTAAGGAGAAATTGGAAAAAACCAAAGCAACTAATGTTCTTGATAAGTAAAACTAAAAGCATGTTAATTTGACATGTCCTTTATATTACACACTTAAAATATCTCCTTGGAAAAAAAAAAATACAGTAACAACACAACATCACTTCTTCATGTTGCTCTACCTTCAAAAGTGGGGAACAATTGTCAATTAACAACTCAAACATTTGGGTGCCTCTTGCAAAGAGGTACCAAATCAGGGGGCTCATCTTCTCTCCAAGGGGAGAAAGGTAACTAAATCTTCATCCCGATTTGTTTTCTTTTTTGACTAAGTATGAGTAAGATGGAGTTTAAAAGTGCAATTAACAGTTAGAAGCATGTATGGAGTCTATGGACATTTAGTCAACAAATAGAAACATTTCTCAGCAATCCTTTAGGTGTGATGAATTGACAAAGAAAAAGTTTTAAGCACAAAACAGTGGAAAACTAGCAAGAGGGTTGGGGCAATCTACTTGAAATTGCCAAGTTTTTTGAGCTTAAATGGAGAAGACAGTATTCAAGCTAAGGGATAGGCTTTGGAAATCGAAGTAAGTAAACTCATCATTTTCCTTCATGTTCACTATGTTTACAGATCTTGCAATTGTAATTTATATGTCAAACATGTTAAGAACAAGCACCTATGTAAGAAGATGCACTTTTAAGCAAGGAACATGTTAGCGTCAATAACATTTATCAAGTCACTTACTCTCCTCCTAGCATTACCAGTTATTAGGAATGTTGTAGATATCTCTAAAAAAAAATATAAGACAATATAAGACCAAGAACAAAATTGATGAAAGTTCTTGTCAAAGGACTACCTTGTGGGTTGGGAATTAATATGATTCTAAGTGGGGCTTTTTTAATGAATATTTTATATGATCTGCATCAAGCTGCATCTTTCTTTTAATCTATTACATCCCACTCTAAAGAATCTCTTGGCCGAAATGGCACAAACACATCACTTAAATAAACCTGCTCCTCTCCCAGTGTTGATCTCACTTCTTATCGTATGTCCACACATGTGCCTTATTATCAGAATAAAAAGCAATACAAGTGTGATGACAAAGGTAGAAAATCAAGGATTGGAGAAGGAAAATGGAAATTGTAAAGTGAGATTTCTTAGTTCAGAAATAAAATAACTTGTTATAACAGGTTGAACATGTAAATGGTCAAGAAGTACCTGAGAGATAATGACTTAGCGGAATCTCTGAGTGACACAGTACAAGTTTGAATTGGACTTACTCCTAAGTGGGGGGAGAATTGGGACACGTAAAAGTCACCTTAAGATGGAGGTGAAGAAAGAAAGATTCTAGAAACCAGAAACAAGACAAAGGAAAATCATTGGTGCCCTTCATAATGAAATGGGTATAATTAACATAAAGTGCTTGTACGAAAATCGCAGGCTCATTATGAGTTATAGATATGATATTCTGCATCGAGGGTGTTGAAATTATTCTATAGTAGTCAAAGATTTAATGGTCAACTCAAATAGACCTTTACAACTTGGGAACATGTGTGATTTGAGTTAAATTCAAGTGTTGGCAAAAAATAAGAAAGTACGTAGTCCACGGACATACATTGGACTTAGTGGATCAAACTAAAGTAGACACGAGTATGAAATACGTGTGTTCCTTCTTTTCTTTAGATGGAAATTGTCCCAAGAGGTTAATTCTATTCCATTGTATATTAGACTCCATAGATAGTTGTCTTGGGTCATAATAATGGGAGTGTATACATGGAAACACATTTATTTTATTTTTGATTTATTATTCTTATGAAATGATTCATGTATTGTTTTAAAGTTGAAATGCTTCATGATTGATTTGAGAGTGATTTGAAAATTTTCACCTAAGTGTTATCTGCTTTAAAGAATTTACATTCATTAGTATTTATGCTTCTAAGAGCCAAATGATTTGAAATAGCACTTGTTGAATATTTTGAGTCTTAAACTTTCCTTTGACAAATCCTTGATAACTTGAGGAAAAGATTTTACAGTTGATTCAATTTAAATGAGTTGGATTGGCTATGAATGTCATTATTTGATATAAGTATATCTTTTAAGGCTAATAGGCCATAAATTTATTTTTGGCATATTTAAATATTTTGGGAATTACTTGTGTTCACCGAGATTGGCTTTGGATAAATTTCGATTGTCACCTTGAAACTACACGTGTTAGTGTATGTGTAGACTCTACCTAATAGTAAAGGGCTATGTCAGAGTGCCTCATGAGAGGAGTCTAATATTGTGCTATAATAGCATGGTTGAGTCAATTCATGCGACACTACGATGAGATGACATGACATGAGCAAGTAGGTTCTATGATGCTTTTCACAGTATTGATCACCTACTTGACCTTTGGATCTTGTGTCGGTGCTAGTATAGTACTCCCAGTGAAAGGTATAAAAGATTTGAATACGCTTAGGCCTAAAGAGCCGAAAGTGATTCTTATGATTCAATTCAATTGAAATGGAATTTAATGATTTAATTATATTATTTTGTTAACGGAATTGAAAGTATATAAGGTTGAGTTGAAATAAATTTACACTTGATCCTTCAATCCAAATGTAAAATAAATTGTGATTTGAAATTTAATGCATTTTGTTCAATGTCAAATAATACTTGCATTGATTTCCTAATAAAGTCTTTGACTCTTCTTTATGGTATCGATTCTCGTTCGGCTCTTGGAATCACATCAACTGCTCTCCCTCTGGGTTGAACCTCATTTTCAGTCGGTCTTGGTTGGTTCTACCTTTTTGCAGGGTGAAGACACCAGTAGTTGTCCCAATTTTTAATGAAAGAGAGTTGATGATACTTATTGAGTATTGTGACGGTGTACTCAACCCTCTTTAGGCCCCCACTATTTTCCATATTTAAGAATGAGGCGTGGCACGTGATGAGTGGACAGTGTTGAGGTTACTTTCTTCCTGAGGTATATGTTGAGGCACCACTTTTATTTTAGGCATAATACATAAATATGACTTTTAACTTGGTTTCAGCTCACATTGATGCCCTCCAACATTGGGTGTGCACAAGTAGACACTTAAACTTGTATGAAGTTGAACAAATAGACACACGCATCCTACATGGCAATGTGAGTCCTACGTGTATTATGTCACGTAGGATTCATATGTCTACTTGTTCAACTTTTTACAAGTTTAAGCATCTATTTGTGCACACCCTAAGTTGAAGGGCATAAATGTGACATGAGGTCAAGTTAAAGGGTATATATATGAATTATGCCTTTATTTTGTGTTAGCGTAGTATGATCTTCTTCCACTTTTATTTTGTGTTAACTAGTATGTTCTTCTTTTTCTTTAGTCAGAAATTGTCCCAAGAGTTTAATTACATTCCGTTGTATAGAGGCTCCATAGATAGCTGTGTTGGGTTGTAATAATGAGAGTGTACATGACATACATGGAAAAGCACATTAATTTTTCTTATGAAATCATTCATGTATAGTTATAAATTTGAGAACATTTCACGATTGATTTGAGAATGTAAAAAAATTTCAAATGGATTCCGCGGTTGGTTCAAATGTGGCCCGGGTGCATCATACGAGTTTGGTTCGCTCAAGTAAGTTAGTGTTTTGTGTGCCAGCCACATGGATTTAGGGCGTGATAGGTACCTTTAAAGAAAAGGTAAACAACAAAGTTAAAGCTCGAACAGAAAATCAATGGCTGCTAAACCTTACCAACCCTAAGACTGTTCAAAGAACTTCTTGGTCACCCGGAGTTTCTTTGTCTACATCCAATTCAAGAAACATATATGGATTCATCAAACAGTATCTCAAGGCCATTAACTCATTCCAGCTAGGTTTCAGATTTTATCTAATCTTTTTCTTTACTCTTTTGTCCGAATCTTTTAGTAGTATCAAAATCCATAATTTCCCTTTCCAGATTTTCCTAAATTCCAGCCACTCATTCATAACAGAACATCAAGCAGAACATAGTACAGGTAAGACAAAGCAGCAAAACTAGTTGGCATATTCTTTTCCCCAATCTAATCCAGCAAAAAAATCACAGAACTCATAACTGAACCAGTAAACCATTAAAAAAAAGGGCAATGCACTAGGATTCTGCAAGAAAACTCATCTTTGTGATTTTCTGCAACAGACACATATCTATATTTATGTGTACAAGAAACAGTGAAATTAATCCATAGTCTCGTATATAAGAAATTAAAAATAAACATCATGGACTAAACAGAGTAAACAGACTCAATGAGTAATGCAGTGTATACCTGACAAAGATTAGGTCCAGAAGCCCAAGAAACCCTATTTGCTTTCTTCAAAGCCATAAAGAAATCACCTAATCAGATACTTGATTTTTTCTACAACACTCAAAATCGCCTTCAAATTATCGACTTGATAATGCGAGTAAGAATCGGTATGTTGTTTCCAGTTTCCCTGAAAAAAGATGAGAGTAGAAGTCGGGAGGAACAGAGATTTGAGTGAAAACCCTAGAAATCCTTGTTTTGTGAGTAAATAAAAATAAGAAAGTTGAAGAAGTAGCGCCGCTGCGGGAGGAAGCGTTGTGCTCTTTATTTGTATTTTGGCTGCAGCTGGAAAGATCGTTACACGCCTTTTCATATTTACCGCCTGACACCTCATTACGTCCTCGTCCTTTTATTTTTCATTTAGGGTTAATTACACTAAAATACCCTTATACTTTTACTTAGTTACGGATAGACCCCTCATATTTTAAAATTTTGTTCGGTTCGATTTTGAAGTTTATTGGTTCAACTTATCGGTTATCAGTTTGTAGACATGTTAAATCCTTATAGAACCATTAAGATATTGACTTTATCGGATATTGATCATTACCGATTCGATTATCGGTTTAATCGTTAAGATTTGAAATTTTAAAAAAAATGAAAATCACTTAGAAATAAAGTGACAAACCAAATGAACCATGTACATGAATTAACAAATTGCATCCTGCTCAAAAGCAAACACTAGCACATTGTAGGACAATTGAAAGTTTGAGATAACCAGGAATAAAAATATGAAACTAAACCCTAAGTCAAAGATTCTATATACCAAATGGTATAAATATAATTTATTAATTTATTATCGGGTATAGATTAACCAGTTAAAAAGAAACTTCAAACCGTTAAGAATCAATAATTAGATAATAAAAAAAATTAAAACTATTACCAAAATCGCTAAATCAATAATTCATTATCGATAAACAAATAGTAACTTTTTTCCGATTCAAGTTATTAATTTCTGCTTGGTTTTGAACAACCCTATCATTTACTGCGTACAAGACTCCTTATGAATAATATTTCGAAATGTAATGTTATTTTTATCTCACATTGAGATAGCTTGTTCTCAACCAAACAAGCTCTAAGTGATAAAATATCTTTTGGTTTAATATTTATTTTTAGTAAGTATAGTGCCTAGTGGGCAAATAAATGGATGGAGAAAATAATGTTTTTACTTCTACTGAAATTTGAATTTAAGACCTCGTAATTCTCAACTCAATTTGTTGATCACTAGACCACGCAATTGGATGTGATTTTTTTTTCTTATACTGAAAGCAAATATTAATGGACGAAGAAAATAATGTTTTTACTTTTACTAAAATTTAAATTTAAGACCTCGTGATTCTCAACTCAATTTGTTAATCACTAGACCACACAATTGGATGTGATTTTTTTTGGAGAAAATAATGTTTGTATTTTACTGAAATTTAAATTTAAGACCTCGTGATTCTCACCCCAATTCGTTAATCACTAGACTTCGCAATTGGATGTGATTTTTTTTCTAGTACTGAAAATTCCTGGAAAAAAAAATAGAAAGAAAAAGAAACAGAAGCTAGAACAAAGAATGTCGGGAAGAAGTACAGACATTTTTTATTCATTAAAGGAAAATAAATAACTTCTCATTTTTTCTTTTAGAACATTGACTATGTGTTCTAATTTTTTCTAGTCTTCATTCAACCACCTCTCATAAGGAAAAGTAAATTCTCAAAATATATTAAACACTTACACTTCCTATAATAATTTATTTCCTAATCAAACGAATCCTAAGTGATAAAATATCTTTTGATTGAATATTTATTTTTAATATAAAGGATAAATAAAAATAAACGAAAAAATAATGTTTTTGCTTAGAATTTAAATATGAGACCTCATAATTCTCAATTCAATTAGTTAATTAAGGGACCACGCAATTGGAAAAGGAAAATAAATAACTTCTCATTTTTTCTTTTAGAACATTGACTCCATCTTTTATGTATGCTAATGATTTATAGTCTTCATTCAACTGCCTTTCATAAAGAAAAGTAAATTCTCAAAATTATATTTAAAACTTTTCTCATTTTCCAAATCTTTCTTTCTCTCGCAACGTGTATTTGGTCACAACATTGAAGCCGCAGAGGTGTTATATATAGTGTGATATTTTGGAATTCTATTTGCCTCTCATTATAATCAAACAAATTCCCCCATTTGTCTCAATTCACCTCATCTCAATTGGCAACAAAAATGGCAGCTGAAAATGGCAGCACCGGCAACTCTAGATCCAAAATTGCACTGATCACTGGCATCACAGGCCAAGATGGTTCCTATCTCACTGAATTACTCATCAGCAAAAACTATGAAGTCCATGGCCTTATTCGTAGATCCTCCAGTTTCAATACACAACGCATCAATCACATATATATCGATCCACATAACACCTACAGAGCCAAAATGAAGCTTCACTACGCTGATCTCTCCGACGCTAGTTCTCTCCGACGCTGGCTCGATATTATCCTCCCTGACGAGATTTATAACCTAGCTGCTCAATCTCATGTTGCTGTCTCTTTTGAGATCCCTGATTACACCGCCGACGTGGTGGCTACCGGCGCCCTCCGCCTCCTAGAGGCGCTTCGTTCTCACATCTCCGCAACCGGAAGGTCTCACGTTAAGTATTACCAAGCCGGATCATCGGAGATGTTTGGATCTACGCCGCCTCCGCAATCGGAATCTACTCCGTTTCACCCGAGATCTCCTTACGCCGTTTCCAAATGCTCGGCGCACTGGTACACAGTGAATTACCGCGAAGCGTACGGGATATTCGCGTGCAACGGGATTCTCTTCAACCACGAGTCTCCTCGTCGGGGTGAGAATTTCGTGACGAGGAAGATAACCCGGGCAGTAGGGAGGATAAAAATCGGATTACAGAGCAAGGTGTTTTTGGGGAATTTACAGGCGTCGAGAGACTGGGGCTTTGCTGGAGACTATGTAGAAGCAATGTGGATGATGCTACAGCAAGAGAAACCAGACGACTACGTTGTGGCAACGGAGGATTCACATACTGTAGAGGAGTTTTTACAAGTAGCATTTGGATACGTTGGATTGAACTGGAAGGATCATGTGGAGATTGACAAGAGGTATTTCCGGCCAACGGAAGTTGATAATCTGAAGGGAGATGCAAGCAAAGCGAAGAAAGTGTTAGGGTGGAAACCAAAAGTGGGATTTGAGCAATTGGTGAAGATGATGGTGGATGAAGATGTAGAGTTGGCTAAAAGAGAAAAAGTTCTTGTTGATGCTGGATATATTGATGCCCAACAACAGCCTTGATCACGTGTTATTGCTTTTCAACAAATCTTCCAAGGAAGAGGACATTTTGGTTTTGTGTGTTCTAGTGCAACTATATGTTTAATTTTATCTTATTGTATTTTTAAAAAAAATCTGAGAATGAAAAGTCCAATTTATGTGTAACAAAAAAAATAAATTGTTGTGATGGAATTGTTTTTTTTTTTGTTTCGATTTTGTATTATGTTCAAAGAATTAGAGATGGAATCAGAATTTAAAATTTTTGAATGTCTTCCTTTAAAGATTTGAGTTCTTATATTTTTTATTATGTTGAGAGAATTAGAATTTAAAAATTTAGAGTCTCCTGCTTATAAGATTTGGGAAAGTGTTTGATATATTTCACGAATCACAACATTAATTTTTTAAACACTGTCGCTTTATCATATTTTTCTTGTTCCATTACTCTAATGGCTAACCTCCAAAAGCACGTGAATTCTATAAGTAGTATATATCCCTATATTATATTTCCAACCGTATGTTTCAGACTAGAAATCTTCATTCATTCGTCACTTAGTCCTCTTGTTATTAATTGTTTGAAACTTATAAGTACAATATTATATTTTGAACCGAACGTATCAATGAGTTTACATATATATGTTATCAGTTTCAACTCACGCTTTTGATCTGTCGAACATCGTTTATAAGGTTAATTTAAATCAAGTTAAGATGTCTAAATGATCAAAACGAAAATTAGAGTATTTAACGACAAGTTAAGGCCAAATTAAAGTGTCTATTTATATATTTTGCATGCGATTTATAACTAAGTTTTACTCTTTAAAGTGCACCTCTATAAAAAAAGATAAATCTTTTTATAAAAAGACTTTCATATTCGAGCATAAAATTCTAACTACTTACTGTAATTAGGATAATGCTTTAGAAATATATTTTTAATTTGTATAAAAAAAAAGTTATAGTATTTTTCTATACAAGAGATATGAAAATGAGATATAAGAACTCTAGATATAGTTAATTTCTTCAATTCAAAATTGTAAAAGGATTATGTTTTCACGGATTTCCTCCTTTCAACCTCGTCTCTTTTAGATTGAGGGGATATAACATTTTAAGTGGAGTAAATTGTGTAGCAGACTAGTAGTTCAGTCACCTTCGATAGTGATGTTTCAATCCGGGAGGAGCAGAAGGAAATGTTTTCCAATTTTTTTTATGTTTGATTTCGTCACATATTTTAAAAAATATTTTTTCTAAAAAAATAACATTCTTAAAAATGAAAAAGGCGAGCTCTCTACTAACAACCCCACCCTCTAATATAACTAATCTTAACCCCACTCCCCATAGCCCTCATCCCTACCTTCCCATATGCCTACCTCCCCACCCCCACCTCATATAGCATTTGTCTAATTATATACAAATATTTTTAGGATAATACTTTTTTTATTATTATCTACGGAATACTAGGAAACTCATTTTCTTTCATTCCCAACACTCTCAAAACTTTATCATCTTCCTATTCGATTCCGAATACCCACAATCTCTTCACGAATATTCATATACATCAGCAATTTCTCATAATCAAGTTGAAAACAGCAGCTCAAAACTAGAATCAGCATACTACTCTATTTAAACTTCTTTTGCGCTCCAATTAAATCCACAAATAACTCCTGAATATCCATAGGAAGGAAATCTATCATAATTTAGAGGGGAAAAACATAGCATCACCACAGTGAATCTTAACATTTCAAGTACAAATAAATGAACAGTCAATACTAGCTGAGAAGTCAATCCACATGCTTGCTATGCAATTAATATCCCGACTATGTTTCCTGTGCAATCAATTTCCAAGTGTGCTTGAAGCCTTGAACTACCAGTCAGTTGGACATAGATACAAGTATGGGTCATAATGCTCAAACAAGTAATGTACACCGGGAGTATAGAGACATTTTATAAGCTCCAATCCAGCCTTGGCACTATTGCTTCTCATCTGTTTTACCTTGCAGAGTATGCATGCTGCTGCTATTGCTTCCTGTATCAGAGGAAGCTGTTGTAAATGGTTTGATAGATGATCGCAGCGATTCTGGCCCCTCTGCATCAATCCTCTTGCACAATGCATCACAATTACTGATTACCTCTGTCAACCTTCCTTTTAACTCTCCGAGTTCAACCTGCAAACCATGTACTGCGTGCAATTCAAACATTGAGTTAAAAAAACAGCATTAGTTTGCTAGATTTTTGAATAATGGAAATCAGATATCACATAGACAAACATTTAACTTTATTCTAAAGCTCCACACTACAGTAGCCCTAGTGATTCCAAGATTGGATATTATAATACCTTCTGATAGATGCTGTGAGGTTGTTTTCATTGCGGAAACAGAGTAATTGAAGCGTTGTAGAAGCTTAACAGCCAATGCATCTGCAACTTCTATTTTGTTTTCTATTTCTTCCTGCAGCAATTATCCAAGGAATCTACTTTAAAAAGATATCTGAGCTCTTTTTTTCACATGAAGAAGAACCACAACAAACAACAAAAGCTTGTCAACGTGATGAAGAGCTTCAACATACTAGCATAGGTACGCTAACACCTTGAATATAGGACTTAATGTAATGAAGAGAGCTTCAAAATCCTAGTGTAGAAAAAACCACCACCAAAATTGACTATTAACTTTAAATTCTCGTCACAAGAAAGCACTTTATAAATGGTACACAACTATCTGTATGATACAAGCCATACTACGGGAGGTGGCAAGACAATTCTCGACCAAGGTACAATGGGAGAAATAATGATGTAGCTACAATCAAAAACAAAAATAAACCTTTGCAATATCTTTTCTCACCTTTTGAAAACTTAGTGTGGTGATGATTGATGTGCACTTGCTGATTCAAAAGGATATTGTCTACCACTGACCTAGAGGGCATTTAATTTAGCAACCAACTTTGGGAAATATATATGCTTGAAAAGTTGGGGAATATCTAGTAATCAGATAGAATTTTTTTGAGGCAGCTGCTCCTTTACACATATTAAAGTTGGAATCAAGTTTTAGAGAACCCAAATCAATCTAGTCATCTACTTCTACATAGTAAACATAATAAGGATCAAATAACTACTTAACAACTTTGAGCATGCATGCAGCTTCTTTGGTGAACACGATGACTATGATTTACTTCCTTTGGGAGGGATTGGGGCGATAATCCACCTCATTTGCTGGCCCAAAACGGCTAACAGTAGTTATCTGAACTATTTGACCTTGATTTACTTGTAAGAATTCCATACAAATTCAGACCACAGCTTTGACTCAAAAGGATAATCATAATTTCCTTCCTCCCGCCCCTCTGTGTGTGTGTGTGTGTTAATAAGAAATGACTCACAAGCGACCATGTTTTGAGACTAGTGAATGCATTAAGAATAGAATGTTTTATCTAATTACATACAATCTAACTCAAACTTATACAAACGTACATTTTAGCCTGTTCTAGATCCACACTTTTTTATGGATGGAACCACTCCACACTGGAAAATGGCTACTGAAGCATTAAGTGACCAGAAAAACATGATAATACTTGAGCAAACCTGTCTTTTACAGATCTTCTGGGCCTTCTCCTCTTGCCACTGGCGATATACAGAGAAGAGCTCAAGTAGAACTTTTGGATCTACGCAGCCTACAACAACAAAAGAAAGGAGTGTCAATATTTCACCAGCAGGATAAGAGAAAAAATCCTACTTATTCCTGATGACAATTGTTTATCAAATGCTACATATATCCCAACAGGGATCGGAGGAAGTGCTGGTCAAATGCTACAACTACTGCAATGAATGTTTTTAAATTATTTCATTTTATTTTATTAAAAACATTTTTAGTATCTGTTTTTCTTCTGATAAACTAAACGTACTCACCCTTGTGGGTGTGATTACAATGATTAGTTGTGTGGCTTTACATACTACAAACAAGTTGAGTCATTCAGAATTGTATAAAGGTGGATTAGACTCATTAAAAAGGAGCTAGTTCGATCAGAACATACGAATACCTAATCTCACTCACGATCTCCAAAATTTACTGTGTTTTATTCTTGGAGCTAATTCGATCAAAACATACATATATCTAATCTCATTCACAATCTCCAAAGTTTCGCCCTAGAGCAGATCTAAAGAACACTCCATTTTTGGGCAATTACGATTCAAGAGAAGCTTCTGTTGTAAGTCAATGGTTATATTTGAGACTAAGGGGGAAGCATAGATTCTCCACTTACCATCTTTGAAGCTCCTATCCATGTGCCCTTCAAGGACTTCCAGTACCGGATTCAGGTTCGCCATCTGATGTTGGTGGGCTACAGGTTGTATGATTAGGGTTGCTTAGCCAGCCAGTGCCAGCTCAAGGCCAAAGCCACCAACGCAAAGGCTTTAGGCCCCACAAACTCCCTCCCCTCCCCTTTTTTTTTCTTTATTTATAGTAGATTCCATGGCTATTTTTAAAAAAAAAACTATTTACTCCCCGTGATTTTATTTATGTGACTCTATTTGGAGTACGAGGATCAAACTAATTAATGTTGGGTATAAATTTGGATATAGAATCTTCAAATTATTGATTTATTCAAATAAAATTTACATATCTAGAAACTAAATGAAAGTATTACAGGTGGTTTCCCAACATCTCGTAGAAAAAGTGCATGTAATGTAGAATTTGAAGAAGAGTATCTGACTTTCATTTATTTTGATTTATTTTTTTGTTTTAATTGAAGTAGTGTGACTATGTTACTATTGACAGATTTCACTTCCATCAGACGTCAATAGTTTTCTATTCTAAATAGAAAGAAACTCAAGTTGGATAACTTTCAAACAATTCAAAGGAAAATCCTTTGGCAATTTCATTTATTGAGTGGTTTTTCCTCCTTTTTTGTTTGTCTCGTTTAAAATCGGATTCTTCAATCTGATCCAGTTATTAAGACAATTAAAAAGGTGTTTCCTTACTCTGTTCTATTTTAAATCATAGGGTACTCTCCGTGGCGTAGCCAGAAATTTCATAAAGGGTGTCCAGAAATAGAAAGTGGAAAAAACATTTGTCGCTAGTGAGATTCGAACACATGAGCACTACCTCATTCCAAGCGTTTGAAACCACTAGGCTATAACAACTTGTTGTGTTAAGGGTGTCCAAAATATGTTATTTAATCATTTCGTTCATTATTTTACTTGTATATACGGTATTTTTTTCCGAGAAGGGTGTCCAATTGGACACCCTGAAACCGATGTGGCTACGCCACTGGGTATTCTAGGGCAGGAGAGAGGGCAAAAGAAGGAAAGTTGCTTGCCCGAAGAGGAAGGAAGAAGGGCTTATGTTGCGTGCAAGGAGTCGACACTCTGAGATGTCAATAGAGAGATCCCCACTGCTACCTCTCTTGGGAGTTTGGGCCGTATCTCAGTTCCAGTGTGGCTGATCATCGCCTTGGTAAGCTATTGCCTCACCAACTAGCTAATCAGGCACAAGTAAACCCCCCACCCCTCCGGATTCCTCCTTTTGCTTCTCAGCCTACGAGAATTAGCAGTTGTTTCCGGTTATTGTTCCCTTTCTTATACGTTACTCATTCATCTGCCACTGGAAATACCATTTCCCATCAAACTTGCATGTGTTAAGCATGCCACCTGCGTTCATCCTGAGCCAGGATCGAACTCTCAATAAGATTCATAGTTGCATTTTGAAAGAATTTGATAAAGTCTTGATCAAAGAAAGTATGCTTTGATTCTCCAAATAGTAACTAAGACACATAAATTGAAACAAAAGAGTAATATTTTAAGGGAAAAGTTACAAGATTTTTATAAACAATGAAAAGAGAAAAACTTTAGTCATGTGATTGATTAACGATATCATCACTTTTACATTTTTTAGAATAAATTGATTTGTAAAAAATGTTAACAACTTTGCATCTAAAAAGCTTTAGAAAAATAGACTTTAAATATATATGAACAACATTTGAAAAAACCATAAGGCCTTCTAAAAAAATCTTGCTTTAGGCCATCAACTTTGTTAAGCGGCCTCTGTAGCGAGCCAATTTGAGAAGTAATACAGGTTTCTCATAAGAAAAGATTTGGAAGCAGCAGCCAAGTGAGCTCTAAGCTGCTTAGCATTTTCATCTCTTGAATCAGATCATCAAAGTTTTCAGTTCCTTTTCAATTCCTAGTTAAGCCACAACCCATTTTCTGGTTTGGTTTTCTTCAGTTCAATTAAGACAAACCAACTATTATGGTGAATGGAGGCTAGTTCAAATTTCAGGCACTTCTTAAATATTTGCACAAAAAGTCACAGTTCATTAGTGTAGGTTTGAAACTCTAGGGAAATGGTTATCAGTAGTATTCATCACAACTCTACCTATGCTCACAGAGCACAATCGATCCAATCCTGTAGAAAGGAGAACATTGCAAACAGTTGATGGCCATTGAAAAAATAGTTGAATTTATAATGAATCCTCATATTAATTCGATCGGTCATGGTCTTCTTGGAACATGCTACATCGACGCAGGGGTGTAACTTTAATTTGACCAAGAGGTTCCACCACGTTGCCTCCAGGGGATGAGAGAGCATAACCAAGGGTTCTCACATCAAGGATCGTGTGACTAAGGCATTCACCCCATACATTGGCACCCAGATGTGGTGTTAGATAGGAAAGAGCTCCAACATCTTCCTGGACGGATGAGGGTAAAGAAGATCGTACACCACCCTTGAATAGAATTGGTGACATGATTATTATCTCATAGGGTAGTATGGGAAAAGAGAAAATTAACATTATTTTTAGTGCTTATGCTAATAAACAAGGAAAATGACACTAAGTTCTAGGAAGATACTGAACATACACTATGGAACTGAATATGAAATGAAACTATGGATGCATAGGACTTAGAAGTTCAGCACATAAATTAGGTATTCTGAAGTAAAGGATGCCATGAAGAATATAACGAGTAGAGAAGCATGTGGTCCAAATGGTATCCCAACACAAGTTTGTAAAAGGCTAAAATCCTTGAAGAAGTTGGAGTAACATGGCTAACCAAGTTACTTAATATTACATTAAAAAAAGAGTAACTTAACTCGATATATGCCAATAGAGGATACATTCAAAGATGTGGATTATTGTGGTATTGAACTTAGTAGTCATACTATGAACTTTGGAGAGCGATAAGGCATAAACTTAGAGACGTTACAAGCCTGACAGAATCCATCAGTTTGGATCTATGCTCAATGTAATTTGTAGGATGAAATGTTATTGACTCTCTCTACTTCCTTTTTCCTTTTTTAAAAAAGCTTGATATATTCTCTTGATTCACTGTCCATTTGAGGAACTCTAAAGTACTTTCTATGTCCAAGTAACACCACCACAGTCCACCTGCATCACAATGTTTCAAATATGAACAGGCACACATATTCTCCAAACTTGCAAGTGACACCATCTCTTTAAGCTTTTCTCACATACCCTACAAACCTGTCCAGGAGGCAGGGGCGGATGCACCTTAAGGCAAGGGGTATCATCCTACACCCTTCGTCATATATATAATCTGAAAAATTAAAATACTTATAGAAATTTTATAAGTGACACTACTTAGCGCAATAGCTCCACGGCTTGTTGGTTCAGTGCCTCTATGATGCAGCACTTTCCCCAAGTTCGAATCCTTGCCAATGAATCTATTCTAATTTTTAGAATAATTGTTTTATATGCGCCTATTGCTATATGAAAATAACAAGGTTCTGAACTAGACTCAAATCCCCAACACATTTCCTACTTAGGAACAAAACAAACCAGTTAACCTAAATTGATATTTATGTAAGCTCTAGACAATAAATTACTTGAAACAAGTTTAAATTGGACTTTTCAAGCTTAACATAAAATCCTAAGTTCAAAAATTTGTTCAATTCAGTATACGCCATTACCAGAAGGTATTGGAAACTGCTTATAGTATATGGAAATTACCTTTATTCGAAGTGGAGGATGTTTTCCTCACCAGGATGTCAGTCAAGCTACTCTCAGCTGGCGGCGATTTCAGTATTGGAGCAGCCTAGTCATACAAATTTCATACAATAACTGATCGCTTAATAGCTATTCAAAACCAATATATTGAAGTTAGCGAAAAGTAAAGTTACAATTTTGAGAGATTTTAGCCTCTCCAAAATAGGATCAACGCCTTCTACACGCTCAGAAACTGTGGTGATCTCATCGATTGGCCCCTTCATTCATGAGAAAATTCAAAATTATAAAAGAGAAAAAGGCAAACAATTTAAACTGAGATTCATAGAAAATGTTGAAGAAGAAGAAATACTTGTGAGCCAGAGAGAACTGATTCGGATGCACCCATTGAAAGGGTACAGAAGCGATTAGCGTGCCAAGGCCCGAAGAATAGACAGGGGATGGACTTCTCCAAGTAGTTGGAGTGAAATCTTTTCGCCGGTGTAAAGAACAGAAAATCAGAATTTTGTAACGGTTAAAGCTTACCCTGTAACCTGTCCTTTTCTCGGAAGCAGCTGTGTGTCGAGAGGCTGTTCATACATGGGCCTGAGATGGGTCAAAAATAATCAATGCCACATAGCCCATTTAGTATTTTTCGTATATATAAACTGTTTATTCCAATTTTTTGTTCATTTAAATGTGAAGAAATCACTTTCTATCAGTATTACTTACATTATGTATTATAAATAAATAATAAACTATTAATAAGAGGCATGCCAAATGATTTTTTTTTTAATTTTCTGATTCAAACAGCAATAATTGCTTAAGATGAACCACAAGTTATTACATCTTTTTTATCCATTGCTCCTCCTTTGCTAGCACATTGATTATTTTCACTAGATAAAGCAATAACTGAAGTTAGTTATGGTAATTTGAGGAAACAAATGATATACACAAATTGCTATTTAGGCTGTCTAGGCAAAACTATTTGACATCCAAATCACCATATTCATTAAACATATATTGACGAAAGCAGAAGTACAGTACATGATATATGGCCGTTCTGATAAGATGAATTGGAACTCGAGAGAGCTCAAAAAATGTGAATGAATAGCTATTAGCGGTATATCTTCTGCACAGTATTAAAGTACACTTCCTTTCATCCACAACACACTTTTTCTGACAATGCCTTCTCCATATTGTGAGGTCCCAATCCAACGTGCACACAGAAGCTATTTCAATGTGCTGTAGCGGTTAGTGCCATGTTTAGCCCAATGATCCTTCAGGTCAAGTGGAATAGACAGGTCATAACCTTGAGCAGCAAGACGATTAAGCAATTTACTGAAGGCACCGCCACTCATCTTTCTTCCACCCACCCGGGAATAGCGTTTGTTTGATATTTGAGGCAATGGATACATAGATATGGTAGTTGTGCAGCAGGCTGACTGCCACCCACCATGACCCCATTTATAGCATGGCTGTGGAGTCCCAGTACAGGAGCAGACAGGCACTGGCATGGCAGACTCATCAAAATTGATTTGGTTCAACCCCAAATTATCTTTCCATGATGTGAGCTGTGTATCTCCGTCCTTATCACTATCCATCTCTTGCAGATTTGCCCAATCATCTGATGTTGTAGCTATGACCTGCATGCTTAAACTGTCTGTGCCAACTTTACCCACTCTTGGAATCTTGGCTTGCTTATTGTGTCTGCTCTCTTTAGGTCGCTTGACCTTTTTAGGAATCATTGCTTCAGAAGTATCTGTGTCTTTCAAGTAGCCAGCTGCGGGATCTTCCATTGAACCATGCGCAGCTTCAGCTGTGGTTCTATGCATTAGCTGTTGGTTATAAATGTGCTTTGCACCACTTTCAGTTCCATTTCCTGGTGAATCTGGAACCATATTGTTGTCATTTGTAGAGCTGTCCTGCAATCGAAGAGCAGCAATGGCATCGTTCCTTTCTTGAATCAAAGCATTACGCTCTGCAAGTGCTGCATCTCTCTGAAGCATTGCCATGTCTCGCTCTGCAAAAGCCCTCTTTCTCTCCTCTAGTGCCATATTCCGTTCACGGATGGCAGCATCCCTCTCGGCCATGATGGCCATGTAAGTCTTTATAGTAAAGTTATTGTGGTCCTTTATTAAAAGAGAGAATCATTAAGCATATACAAAATCAAATCAATTAAAGATTAATGCAGTAGCTTGTTCAGGAAAATTATTTTAGTTGCCAGTTAAGTGATGCAATGATTATCCATGAGTAAATTCTACTAGTTATATTTTTGGTGGTTATACAGAATAGGTTCAGTCAGGTATCATTAATTTGCAGTAAATGAAACCCAGTCTAAGAGATTTCAAATAAATAACTGATAATCACTGCTAAGATATTCTATATTTAAAGTTCCTTAAACAAAAGTACTTGCAAATTTTTCTGTTTTTTATGAAAAACAAACCACCTTTACTGAACAAGATACTTCTGATACAGAAAAATGCAAAACCAAAGATATAAGTACATCGTCATACCATCATTAAGGGGGGGAAAGCAAATGCTAAAAACCCATCTTGAATGTGGCCGTTTCTGCAGAAATACAAAAGAAAATACTTTATGTAGTGATCTCAAAGCATGATCTAATGATCTCAAAGCAATCAAAGAGCTAGATGAACGAATGCTGCACATCAGTCACAAACCCTAAATATTTATTGTTTTCAAGCTTTCCCAGAGACAGGGACTTTTTATTATCTCCATCTATTCTATCTAATATTTCTCATGATTAAGTCCGTCCATATGCCAAGATAAAGGAAGCAAACACAGGTTTCCACACAGAAAGCACTTCCTTTCTTTTACCATCTCTGACTTCGTAAAGAAGAACTGACAAACTCAAATCAATTCTTTTAACAAAGACATGAACTTGTAGAGTTAAGTTTCTAGTCCACTTAATCTATCTAATGTTACTTGCTATTAACTCCGTCCCCCAACTCTATAGGCGACTTAGCTAGGGATAGAACAAAATGAAAACAAAAGATCAATTCAAATTGAGATTTAGTTATTAGTGTACTAAAAGTTGAAATTTTGAGAACTGATCATTTTTCTTAAAAAGGCAAATCACTATTTTTATAACCAAGAAATCCATGAGGGCGGTGAAGGACCAATGGCACACAAATTGAAACTCGGTATATGATGGGTCTGCCCCTCTACCCTTCTCCACATAAATACCAAGCTTTTACCCGTGGCAGGGTTCAACAAACCTGCCGAGGGTAAATCATATATTATCGGAATGAAATAGACTTGAATGGAGTAGAATGGATACAGAGTATTTATATATTCAACCCCTACAATTATGAGATTGACACAAGTTAATTGCATTTTATGCAAAGAAACCAAGGAGGCAAACACAAGTTTCCCCAACACAAAGGTAGTTCTCTCTCTTTTTACATCTCTAACTATGTACGAAGGACAATTAGAACTAGTATGGTTTTCTAGTATGACCATATCACTCACAGATTATTACTAATATAAAGTCACCAGTTGTAGATATAGTAATAAGCTAAGTTGTTCAGACTCGGGTGCGGGTGTCCAATACGGGTGTGGATCTAGAGGTCGGATCCTTTGTGATCTAAATTTTAAGATTTGGGGATATGGATCCATGTATGGATATGGGTGCTGGGATTCGGCTAAAGATAATTCAAATATCTAAAAATAGAGTTATAAAACCTAAATAATGAGATATTATGTGGAGAACTTGAGGAGAATCCTGGAAGGAGATAAAAGGTTAGGGAGTGACAATAGAAATTTGGGTAAGTTACATAAATCACATAGTGTAAATATGAAATTTCTATCTATCCCTACTTTTTTTCTAATTACAATAATCCCTTAAAATTAACCCACTCCGGATACATTAATGAAAGTGCGGATACATTAATACATTAATACGGATACATTATTAAAATAAAAATTAACTCAATCCGGATACATTAATGAAAGCGTGGATACATTAATACGGATACATTATTAAAATAAAAATTAACTCAATCCTAATACATTAATGAAAGCGCGGATACATTACTACAAGCACGGATACATTAATACGGATACATTATTAAAATAAGGGATTTTAGTTATTTTTAAAAGATATAGGGACAAATGGAAAATAATATACTTAAAGGTGTGTACTTTAGTAATTTTTCCTAGAAATTTATATATACAAAGTATTTCATTTTCTTCAACTTCACATTAGTTTTTGTTTTGATTATCATTGAATTTGTCCAAAATTTCTCCGTCGAATTTGGTCAAAGTACCCAAAACCAGTTGACTAGATCGGGTACGGATCCCACACCCAAATCGTGTTGACACGGGTGCAGCACCGAAAGTGAAGAGTCCGAGCAACTTAGGTAATAAGCAATTATGCTTCATTCAATCAAGTTGAGTTAGGCTACATTATCCTTTATAACCAACAATAGTAGTAATAACTATGCCTCAATCATAAACTAATTGCAGTAAGTAGTGAGAAATTCCTATATATCCTCCTAATGTTCTCACAGTTGTGACAACTCCTTTATACATATCATTTATGTTATGCACATCTGGTAAGAATCCTTAAATTCGCCAATACCCACCAACACATTCAGCAACAGACTTTCTTGACATTTAATTACATACTCTATTTCTAGATCAACAAACATCCGGTGAAAGATCATTCTTCATCAATCTTCTTAGAAAAAAATACAGCATATGATGTAGCTGTACAAAGCATAAATCCAAATTGGTTTTCTAACACCTTGTGAAGTCCCCAAGTCTATGTTCCATCACTCACTCCCAAAGTTCCATCATGTTGAATACTCTATGAATTTCAATACAACCTTGCTTGTAAACAACTTTCGTTTATATGAATCCCTTTAATCTAAAGTAAGCTAAGAACGTCACCAATAAGTAAACCTTTATCCCAACTGATCAGGATTACCTATATGAATCTCCTTTCTTTCAATTGTGTTCTGTCCTTAGCTTAATTAACATTGAATCTGACACATTATAGGTCTCCCTGGAAAAATTTTCACTATTTAATTTTAGGTCTACCTCGTCACTTATCACAATTCACACCTTTTAATGTGTCCATGAAGGTTTAAGTAGAACATGGTCAAATCATCTTAGGCAACCTTCTCTTATTACATCCTCCACGTCTACTACTTGCACCCTCACATATGGAACTTGTCCAATACCTCATGATTACACATCCATCTTACAATTTTTTGACACACATGGTCTCAGCATTCTATCGAACTTGTCTTGTACTTAGTTAAGCATCTTCTTATTGCATAGTACCCCTCATTTCATTCCTTCATCTTATCAACTTTAACTATATGTGTTTCATTTACATTTATTACATCATTCTCCTAAAGGCTAAAGCAAAGTCCAGGCTCTATTATACGCGAGCAACATCTAGCAAACACTAAGGTTCAACAAACAGTGAAAGCAATTAGATCATTTTTATCACTATAGGTAAAAAGTGTAAATCTAATCAAATTTGACCTCTTAAATCTACATTTAGGAAAAATAACTGTTTCTACAAGTGACTTCTTAGCGATGCACACAAGCTAAAACAACATAGATCAAATGGTATACACACAATAAGATCGAAAGCTGGGGTTTATACAAGTCATAAACAAACAAGTAGAAAAAATCACAAAAATGCAGTTTGAATAAGCGAAATGAAGTAGCAAAATAGAAGAGATCAAACAACGAAAACATGAAATTGGGAACGTCATTGGAACGAAGCTTACCAGAGGGAGAGGGAAGAAGAAGAACTGAGCGAGGAAATTGATTACAACCGATGCAGAGCTAAGAGATTCGATGCCAAAAGCCTCTTTTTGTTGTCTTTTTTATCTGTTCCTCTTTGTTTTCTTTTTTCTTTTTTTTCTTCTTTTTTCCGATTTGTCCAGCTGATAGATTCAGAGAAGATGCTTATGCACTGTCTAATCTCAGAATTGGTATCGAAAACGCTGTCGTTTTATTATCTTGGGATGACTAAACTACGGCGTTTTGGGGGATTTGACTCGTTGCAGCCTTGCAGACATTATCGAACATGTTCGAATATGAGCTTGCGTCAATCCCAATATTTATACGAGAATTACGGAATGGTGCCCTAAAGTAAATTGTTTGCGACATTTTACCCACTTAACTATATTTTATTATGCATTGTACCCTTGATATTTTCTTTTCCCTTTTTTTGGGGTGTGGGATGGGTGCTGGCGGGGATTTCTATTTATGTTCGATACTTATATTAAAGTCTGATTAATTTGAATTCACTTTGAATATGGTCTATTCGAAAGTAGCGCTTCTTATAAAAAAATATTCAAAATCAAAATTTATGCAATATACTCTTGCTATCTTTCTTTTCTCTTTTTTGGGGTGGATGGGGTACGGGTGCAGGTGGGGTTTTTTATTTGTGTTCGATATGTGTATTAGAGTCTGATTAATTTGAATTTACTTTAAATATGGTCTATTAAAAAATAACGCTTTTGATCCTATCAAAAAGAAAATCAAAATTTTAATTTTTAATTAAGAAATAAGCAATCTCATGTACGGTATCATGTTCTTTAATAATTTTTTACTCTTTATTGAGATCAGTTGACTAGCACTTGACTAGGGAAAAATTATGATATGGTTGTTGTGAAGCATTTTAATAAAGTTGTGTACAATGGAAAATTATGAGGTTTTACAAGCATGGCTTGAATAATATGTAAATCTATTGCAATAATTTGTCACTACTAATCCTATTTCCCCCCACACCACGCCCTCTTAATGATTTTTCTTTTAATGAATTGAAAGTACTTGTTTATTTAAATGACATAATTGTCTTATCACTTCATGGAGATCAAAAGTTGGTCGATATGAAATAGTAACAATAAAATCCAGAAAACAAGAAATATAATTAAATAAATTAGGAGATGGGGCACTTTTTATTTTTTTTCAAACTATTGTATCAATTTCCTATTTATATGAGAAAATAAGTTATTGCAAAGCTTTTTACAAAGTTGTCTCTATATTTTTCAGTAGCATGTTCGATTGCAAGCTCATTTATAGTTTTATGTATTTAAATGGACATTCATAATATAATCCTCCCCCTTTAATGTTTATTAATAGATAACATATCTCGTTAAAACTTTGTTGAAATTTGGAGAGGGAGAGAGATAGTTTATTTCTCTTTAAATTGCCATATAAATAAACTGAATTGACTTCTTATTTATAGAAAAAGAAAAAACAATTATTACAAGATTTTTCAGATATTTACTTGATTACAAACTCATCCAATTACAAGTTTATTTAATTGTGAACTTATTTGATGGCAACTTTATCTAAAATTGTGTATTTAAAATGGCATCATCAATACAATATATTTATAACATTACATACAATAAAATCTAGATAATACAAGATAATTTAGACTAAAATTTTCTCTTAAGATAATATATATGGATAATTTCAAAGGTCTCCCTCCAAATTTGGTTTGATAACACCGACATTCCTTGCATTTGTGATATTCAATTACGTTTATATCTCTTATTTATTTATTTTTGTTGTAATTTCTTTACACTACTTATCATCAATATAAATTAATTATAATTTGACCAATTTGTCTTTATCAGTATTTTACTATTTAAATTAATCATAGCAAACAATTTATGCTTGGTAATGTCTGTTAGTGTAATATTTTCAAAAATGTTTAAAATTATTTTTAAAAATAACTTCTTTTAAATTTTTACGTTAATTAATTTGGATATCGTGATAAAATATTTATATTAATTAATAGAGTATAATTTATTAATAAGCATGTAAAATTTAAAGTAAAATAAGTAAAAGTAAACGATCGAGTGAGTATTATAATTCTTTAATGACTTCAAAATACTTGCAAATGACCTTCATTTTGCCTATTTCCAGCCACATTAGATTCAGAATTTTGTTAACTTCAATCCCCAAAAATGTTTCATATCAAGATTCAAACTTTGTGCTTAAAATTTTAATCCAAAGTTTAAATAGAAAACACACCTCCTAATACACCCATAATGAATGATAAAAAGAAAAACAGCACCCGGTATTTCTTTCTTTACTTGACTCGATAAGAAAAACAGCTCTTAATCCAACACACAATTAAATCAACGTCTAGATGACATCCACGTGTCCTCACCTGATTAATTCTTCAGAAAAGTTCGATCCGCGTCACCCTAAATTGACCAATCAAAATGCAGAGATCGGTGAAACCAGGATCGTTACTCTAATATAAATTGCGTAAGTTGCATTACAGAATGATCACAGTAAACGGTTATTAGAGATATTTTGGAGGATTGTGAGAATTGAGAAGATGACGGCAATCGGAGAAGTTGAGAACCCCACCGTTGTGCAGCCACCGACGGAGGCTTCCAAGGTTAAGGAGCAGGGTCCGGTGACGGAGAAGCCTGTGAAGGAGAAGAAACCTAGGGCTCCCAAAGAGAAGAAGCCTAAATCTGCTAAGACGGTTACTCATCCTCCTTATTTTCAGGTATTTATCCATTCAACAATCGCTAAGCCTGTGTTCTTCATTTTTATTTTGCCGATTTTCATTGAGTTTAGATTATTTAGCTTGCAAATTTCAGATTGATCAAGTTTTTTTGGTATGGAATTCCTGCAGATGATTAAGGAGGCTCTGTTGGCTCTGAACGAGAAAGGTGGATCGAGTCCGTATGCAGTTGCAAAATTCATGGAAGACAAACACAAGGATGAGTTACCGGCGAATTTCAGGAAAATTCTAGGTCTTCAATTGAAGAATTCTGCAGCAAAGGGGAAGCTTATCAAAATCAAGGCTTCATACAAGCTATCTGAGGCTGGAACGAAGGAGACTACAACAAAAGCATCTACCAAAAAGCTTCCCAAAGCCGATTCTAAGAAGAAACCTAGAAGCACCAGGGCTACAGCCACTGCAGCGAAGAAAACAGAGGTGCCGAAGAAAGCAAAAGCAACGCCGAAGCCGAAGAAGGTTGGAGCCAAGAGGACAAGGAAATCTACTCCTGCAAAAGCAAAACAGCCAAAGTCTATCAAGTCTCCTGCTGCTAAAAGGGCCAAGAAGGTTGCAGTTTAAGTATGGCGGTGGGATAATACAGAGTGTATATAGGAGGAATAATGGTTTGCTTCTTGTAGTTCTGTGAATAGGAAAAATGAAGCTTTTACTCTCTGTCATTGTAGTTTGTAGTGTAGGTAGGATCACAATCCCATGTATTTGCTGAAGTTTGGTTAATGAACGTTGTGTGTCTCTGCAAATTAAGGCGTTGTTCTGTAGTTTTATCTGCAACATGCTTTGTTCCCAATTTGCCAGAGTTACTTCTCTAATGGTCATTAATGGCGTGGTATAATCATTGGTTGATCGATGATGATTATATCTCAAATTCAAGATTTTGTGTCAACATTACACGAGCAATTCCATCCGAGAATGATCAAAAATATATTTTGTAATCGATTTTTCCAAGTTTAATGATTGATTTATCAGGTATATAAAAAATTTTATTTGAATTATCATTAAATATATTTATTGAAATTCAAACTTAAATATAGATAATTATCACATAATTTGTAAGAGAGACGAACTCAAAAATAGTTCACCTTATGAAAGCCTATTAATTCCTTTTTAAGTAATTCATTTGATCATACGAAAGCCCAATTTTAAGTATTTTATTTGAATTCAACGCTTATTTATGAAACCAGGTGGTGAATGCACGGGCCCAATATGGTAGTAGGCGATAAGACATTCGTAATATACATACACATGTTTGTAGATTACATTAGTGATTGCATAGGTAATGCTATTCGCATATTCACATTTTTTTTTACTGTAGGTACATGTTTTTGGGGAAGCTGGATAGATGACGGTGGTAGTGCTGTTATTGTGACGCCCAAATACCTATAGTGAGACAATAAAGTGAGTTTTAAATTGCGAAAAATTTACAGTAGAGTTAAAATGGAGTATGATAGGTTGTTACGTACCTTTTTGAAGCATAGAGCGTCAAGACATTCATGTTCAATTTTATTCCAGCTTTTCACAAAAGGCAGTGCAAGCTCACTCCGTAAGCTAAGTGTTTGCAGCATAAATCAAAAGAAGGGGGTGTCCTAGTCTTAGCAACCAAAAAGCTTTGCGTCGAATTTCAGCCCCTTCGAGTTGGTCACGGGGTAACAGCCTCTGAGCAGGCCACGATTTTTTAAATTAGCTTTGTTTGCTCGTTGTCGAGCCAAAGAAGTTGTTTTTGTGTCTGGTACCTAGCTCGTTTATTGACAGCTATACTGTCGGGGTTTTAACTCTTATCGCGTTTGTCCGACATTGTTGAAACTTTTGTATTGCAATAGATATTTTCAGGAAGTGGACTTTATGGGTATTGGAACCATGTAATTTTTAGGCAGTAAATAAGCAGAAAGAACAAAGAAAAACACAACCAAAGAAAAAAAAATAAAGAGATGAGTGAACATAAGAATAAGAAACAGACAAAGAGACAGGCACAAATCGGAGAAGATGAACTACGATAAATAAAACAAACAAAGGAGTGGTACTTACCAAAGTTAAGCAACCTGAATGTATGCGCAAACAGTAATCACAACATCGACGACCTCAAAAGAAGAAAACAGGGTTAATAGTTTGGCGTAAGAGCAGTGAACCAATGCATATCCAAAGCAGAAGAAACATAGATAAGATGGTAAAAGAGTGAAAATACCTATTATAAACAGGATACTCTAGACTATCACCAATCCTATCCCATGGACAAAAAATTGAAGGGGGACAAGATTTAACTCAGAGCTAATAGACAAGATGTCAACAACTTTGTACAGTTGTACCAAAATATGGATTTAAGTCATATCAAGTAATTGTGTACATTATTTGTACTTATAGCAGGTTCTTGGTCTGGAGAATTACTTGTTATAAATTAGAAGTTAGCTTAACTAAAGAAAAATAATAAGTGTTGTAGTTTAAGCTCAATTATATCGACAGCTATGTTGCTCGGACTCTTCAAAATTACTGCCGCATATGTGTTGAATTCTTCAAAATGCACTACTTTTTGAAGTATCTGACACGCACCCGTAGACATTTATGAGAAGTTCGAGCAACATAGATCGACAGAGTACTTTTGGTTGTATTATTTTGATTCTTAGAATCAACTATCTAATGTAGCAGACATGATAAGCTATCAATGTAGGAAATATGAGCAACTACAAAAGACGGAATGTAAATTCTGTGTCAAATCATGCTAAAGAATTCAAAAAATATATTGGGGATTCGCATATCAATTCTATTGTTCTTTGATGAGTGAATAAATGAATTAGGAAAAAACTTTTTTTTAGATAGAACTATTAAGTGTAGTAATATATATAAAGGTTTGCAGAGTGTAGAAGTAGTAGAATAACCTCCTCATCCTGTAGAAGGAGCAGCTGATATTTTTTGATTTTGTGGGTATTGTCTCTGGGTGGATATTTGTCTACAACCTGAACTTTATGGGATCGTTTGGTACAAAGATTGATAACGCAGGGATTAGTAATGCATTGATTAGTAATACAGAGTTTAGTTTTATCAAGTGTTTGGTTCACGGTTTTCCACCTCATCTTGTGTTTGGATTAAAACTCTTTAAAAAGCTTCTTTCCAAGTATACCCTTGAATTATTATGTAATTGGGTAAAGGTAAATAATTGTCGGACAATATTATTTTTTTATGGCCGTCTAACTAGCTATGAGAAGAACAATTTTGTTTTCATGTTTGCTATTTTTTCACTTGAATTATTTGAGGATAAATAATTGTCATCTAAATAAATTGACCCACAAAATGTCAATTTTCAATTTAAAAAAGATAAATCATCTACTTTTAAAATCGAAAAAACGGTCAACAATGATAAAATTGAATAAACCATCTACATTTACACACAAAAATTGCAAGTTATAGTTTTAATATGTAAGTAGTTTTTTAAATTGTTCAAAATACAAATAATTAGAAAATCATATATATATATATATATGAATTATTCCATAAACATTCCAGATTTATTTTTTGGAGCTACAAAATACTTGTGTGTGTATATATATATATATATAATACATTCAATTAAGATCTCAAACGTCATGTGATATATTTGCCTTTTTAGTTTTTAATTGGTAAATGATAAATAACTCACATTTCAAATTTGTATTGGATTTATTTAGTAACAAACAAACTCTCTCTAAATAATTTGTAAGCTAATTTATTTAAATAAATTTTACTAGTACAAATATAAAACATAAAATCAAGAAAATAAACAAAATAATTGAAATGATTTGAGGGATATTTTTGTCTTTACATAGACTTATCCCATGGTATTATATCCTATGTATTACTAATACCTCCAAATGGAAGGTATTAGTAATACATCCTATAATACCATGTAGCATTATAACTAATCCATGGATTAGTTATACATATGTCCAAATTCCTACCAAACATAGTACTAAATAATATCATACATAATACATGGACTATTTCTTCTAATGCAACCCACCAAACGCCCCCCTATATGTCCAATCCTCAAATTTAGGAGTGATAGAGTTGAGGGTAAGTCAATGTGCCATGTCGAGCTAACCTGTAATTACCAAAAGAAGTGTATGTTAATACAACAATATATATTAATAGTGATGGTAGAAAGAATAGTATGTAAAATTTGAAAAGTTAAAGAGAACATAAAATGGTGTCTGTAATAAACAGTCATAGCTTAATGTTACGGAAAAGCTTTTTCCATAACTTTGTCATGAACTATGTTGCAAGTAGAATGGCCATCATTATCTCCAACGGTTCAGTTTTCCAATCTCTCTTCCCGAACCTCTCTCAAGGACCTGAAAACATCATATATTATATTGCAGTGTGTTTGTGTATTTTTAAAGTTGTGACTTATCTGATGGGACACATAATCATTTGCGTCGTAATGGTTCTTGAAATAGCAATCAAATTAACACTATATTTATTCCTTTTTCTACTTGTAGCCTATAATTTGTTTTAGTAATTTTTACTCGACAATTTACACGACTCATGTGAACGGAGAAATAATTTTGTGATATAAATTTCCAACTTCTTCTCTTAGCGCTATTCATGCTCTCTTCTTATTCATCCTTTCACTTGTAATATTTTTCATTTTCCCCCAAAATGGGGAAGTAGTCCCAAATTTCTCCAATTCAGTAAAGCTGAAATATGCCAAACTTGGCTAGCAATATCTTGTTAATCATGAACTTCTAATATTTTTACTTATGCCTATTATAATTGGTGTTACCATAGAGATGTTAAGAATTGGCCCTGGAGAATTGCCAAACATAATGGAATCCACTCCACTTTGATGTGCTACAAATTTTGTGCTCTTTCTTTTCTCATCATCTTTGTAGCCACTGTTTACATCATGTGGAAGACTTTTAGTTATAATTTTCTCAATTTAGTTTAGTAATAAGTTCAAAGTGATCTTTCGTTTGTTTTTCTTGTTTGGTTTTGGCAGAACCCATATTAGAGGAAAAGGGATAGAAAAAGAAAAGGAAGATTCTTCCTGAACAACTAATCCAAAATCAGATGTCTAATCCAATTCCAAAAAATGGTTCTAAATATTTGTAGAGCCATTTTAGCCCTAATTCTAATTCTGCTCAGATTCAAACTTCATAAACCC
Source organism: Solanum appendiculatum (assembly GCA_018342035.1). NCBI lineage: Eukaryota > Viridiplantae > Streptophyta > Magnoliopsida > Solanales > Solanaceae > Solanum > Solanum appendiculatum. The sequence goes on from JAGDQO010000422.1 coordinate 2,499,377, forward strand.
ATAGTTAATAAAAGTAAATGTAAACGCAAATGCAGAAATCGAATGAAAAAGTTGAAACCAAAAACAAAGCATGTGAAGAGAGAGACGACAAATTACCTCAAGATTGCAGTAGTAGTTGAAGGCAAAGAGTTGAATCCAAAATCTTTTGTCTTCCTCTTCAGGAGAACAACATGCTGGACCCTCCGCGAACGCGGAGGTCACACACCTAACCCTCCACGAACGCGGAGGTCAAAATAGCTGGCACCAGATAATAGCAAAAACAACAATTTGACAAGTCTCCGAATGGATCCTCGGGATTCGTTCGGTACCCTGGGCACACAAACCAGATATGCAACCCCACTAAATTCGACGTTTCGGACTCAATGGAACCGTCGAAATTTGGGTTCGAGGTCTCCTTGACCCCGAACCTGATAAAATGCAACAACACTAACTCAAGCTTCAAAATTTAAAAACAAACACGGGACTTCTAAAAATTCAACCAAGGCCACGCCTAGGCCTAAAATCATCCCTCGAATCCAATAGAGTCGTCGGAATCCACATCTGAGCATCCGATCTCCGAATGTTGACCAAAGTTAACCCTATGATCAAAATTTCACAATTTTTCCAACTTAAGACCTCAAATCCACGATACAGCCCGCGAAGTGTTGGGTTCTGGTGTCCGCATTCGCGGGCTAAGTTAGCCGCGTTTGCAGAGGTCATTTTTGGGCCTAGCAGTGTAAAAGTCGGGAAATGTCCCATTTTCATCTTTTTGGAGCTCTCTTGGGCGATTTTTGAAGAGACTTTTCGTGTGAATCAGTGTGGATAAGTAATTTTAACCATTCAGTAAAGGTCGGTGAAAGCTGGCATGTATGCCACGCTACCTAACCACGTGGAGCAAGAGGCAGATACAACTGTGAACTGAAATGACCAGAATGCCCTCACTCAATAAAATAAATGACAAGAAACAGACATGTTGATTCCCAAATTATACTTATAGTAGAAAATGTACACAAATTTTCTACTTATTCCTATAAGCTTATATTGTATAAAAAAAAACTCATAATTTTAAATTTTGCTAAAAATATTTATGATTGTTTGTACTATGTAATAAATAATTATGTCAAATAATAATTGGTTGCTACTATTGTTGATTTTTATAAATTTATGTGTATTTAAATTTTTTTAATAGCATGTAATCACAAATAATTATTTATAAACGAAATATTGAGATATGTGATTATTAATACAGTATCTTAGATACTTTGATACCCTATAATCGTTGGAGAAGGTTGATAATTTTGACAGTGAGATTTTCATATTTATGAATAATTATACAAGTCATCTAAATTGCACATGCAAATCAACATTTTTAAATTACTAATTCAAAGTTATGATTTGAAATATGACCAAATCGTTTTAATATTTTTGGATTAAGAAATAGTAACATTTGTTTTTCGCGTATTTTTTCCGCGTTTATGAAAACTATATAACGGTAGCCGCTCATTTTAGACCTCTACACAATTACGGGCGAAACTTACACTACTGCACTGCTCTCCGGTGACGATGGCCGAACAAGATCAATTTTCCGATCTTGGTATTCTTCCATCCATAAAATTTCGAGAACTCAATATTCTTAGAATGCATGCATTCTCCACTGGATTGCTGTTGCAGTGACGATTCTAATCAAAACCCTAAACCCCAAATCAATTTTAGAATTCCCGATGATTCCGGTATCCTTCTATCCATTAAAAAAGAAACAAGGAAAATTCGAGAACTTGATTATCAGATTATCTTGAAATTCTTGCATGCATTCTTTTTAAGAAAAAAAACCAAGAAATTGTTGTCTTCTTGAAGTTAGATTGGAATTCTTGATTTAAGAAAAATCAAGTACTTGTTGGCTTTTTAAAATTACTACATTGGTATTCTTTAATGCATATTTTAAGGAAATCATTGAAATTGAAGTTTTCAAGAATATATTGACATTACAAATATCAAGGATCTTCAAGAAATCTTTTCTTTTTCAAAAAAATTATGTCGTTATTCTTGCAGTGTGTGTTTTTATTTTTTAAGGAGATAAGGGACAGCGAATGCCTGAGGCTATTTGGAGTTCAATTCGGTCATTATGTTGTTATCTTGTATGATTTCACAAGGGTTGTTGAGGAGTTGGTTTTCAACAGCTCTATGCTGGTGCCACAAAGGTACTCTTTACCCTTTCAAAGTTTCAATACTCTTTATGATTTTATCGGTATTTGAATGGATGTGGAGTTGTTCTTGAACCCACTCGCACAACTCTAAAAAAAATAAGTTGTTTAATTATAAGAAGTTGTGATTAGTAGTATTTGCAGTATTTTGAATGAAGACACAGACTTTCGTAAATGCCCTCACTGGCCATTTTCCTTTACATGGTCTAGACTTCTCGATGTTGATAGTTTCTGATTTCGTTAATGTTTTCATTTGAAGATCAGTAGAGGTGGGCTGCTGAGAACATCATAGTTAAGTGACTAACGATGGCAAGTTGTGCTTTCATGCAGTTTTAATCGTTTAGTCTAATTGCACGTGCGAATTTGTCTGTGGCTTGCACAAAAGGCAGTCACCGGTGAGACTCTTCATTTTCAGCTTCCATTTTCTTCTGGGTTGAAACAGAGGATGGGTTTTGGGTGTTAAATCCATTTGGGTGTTCGTCTAATTGCTCAATTTTGTCTTCAGCGAAGCCATTGGAGAAGTCAAGAAGGTTATCGACGAAAAATTCATCAACACAGGACCTGTTTGAACTTTAACCCAGTTTCCACTTTCCACCAGGTATCTGTTGTTATAGGTATTGGGACCTGCTTTGTTAAGGTGGATGACAATGGTAACTGGTAAGTATTGTAATTTCTTTGACATTGATCCAATGCATTTTGGTGTGCAGAAAGTTCTGCTCAATTTTTTAATTTTATTTCATAACCTGAAGTTGTACTTCTTTTTGAAGGATCTGGTGTCTCACAAAATGGACTAGTGCTGATGGGAGAAAGATATGGTAATCTTTTTGCGAAATGATGGGCTGACATCATCTTTTCTATTGTATTGATGCTGCTGTACATAATTTCTTTTGTAGATATAAAAGCCAAATTAGATGTTCATAACTTGGAGTAGTTGTTGTAGTCTATAGCATAGCATGCATTACTCAACTGATAGGCTATTTGACGATTTGTGTTCGTTAGTATCTTTTTAAAGATGTTCTTTTATTTATTATTCTGTTATGCTTCCTTTTCGTCTGGCCATTTTAACTATGGTTTGGTATGCTTGGTTAACACCAGCGACATCAAAATACTGCCATTCAGATGATATGCATGCTTTCCCAGCAAGTTTTGGCCTTAAAGGAGAGGCTCCGAGCTCTACTTCTGACGTTTCCTTGTTGGAAATTGTTACCAAAACTTACGGGAAGGTTTTGAAGGTAAAGTTCTTTTGAGTTTTAGTTGGTATTATCCATTATGATTGGTATAAAACTACTAACTTGGTCTTTGTTCTTCCTATTGTTTACCGGGCAAGTGTTTGCACTTTGGAATTGATGATTGTAGACAAGATGTTGGTACAACAGGTAATTCTGTATGAGGCTACCTGGGACAAGAGTTGACTGCTCTTTGCTAGTAAGGAAATTTGTTGGGATTTTTCTTTTTGCATTTATTGTTCGTGATGTATTTTACAACCAACCAGCTCGAAGGAAGCAAATGCACTCCAAGTACTTCTAGTTTTTTCTCACAATTCAAACAAATAAAAAATATTGATTTACATACTTTACTTCTAAAGCTGTACTCTATCTTGATTGATCTTTTGGTTTGCATGTATAATCTGGAAGTCCAAAGAGTGTGTCTTGCATTCTCTGAAAGAGTTTCTGCTAAGAATCACCCTTGTGCATCCCAATGTCTCCTACAATTTTGTTGATAATGAAAGGTCCGTCTTTGTTATTCCAGCTAACTTAAGGATATTCCTGTCTGGTTTCTTAAGATTTTGTTCATTTGCACGCAGTGAAGATGACCTTCTTTGCACACGTGCTTCTCCTCCTCCGTTGCCGCTATTGTCCAGTGGTTTTGGGATTCATCTAAGTTCCCTTAACAAATTGAATGCAAGTGATGGTTCATTCAAACTCTCAGGATACATCTCAGGTCCTGATGTTTACACAGTGAAAGCTATACAGGCCCAAATTGATGGATAGAAGATGTGATAAGTTATCTTTTCTACACTTTGTTTCCCTTACAACCACTATTTAATTTGCAGGTCCTTGAATATTTCTGAATCCACTTATTTCAGTATATTTTCCTGGCCAAAGAAAATGGAAAACTAATCTTTGGTTAGCATTTGCTACGCCGGATGCTTGCTTTTGACAGTGTTTTTGTTTTTCTTGATCTTCGTAATGCAGATATCAATTCAACACTTGTTTCCAAAGGACCAATACATGAATTACTTAATAACATAACGATGAGTTTTGACAGTGCTTCTGACATTGGGCAGCGAAGCAGATCTCAGATATATTCACTGTTTTTGTTGAACCTAAACTGCCCAAGATCTTTATATGATTTGACTTTGGAGCCTTCAATGACCTGTGTGGAATTTAGGTGAGATTTTTTGCTGGCATTTATTATTTAATAATGTTTTGGGGTTGGGAAACGAGTGTGAGTCTTTTGATTTATTTTTGTAGAATTGAGTTTGTGTTAGGTTTTCTTTTGCGAGAATTTGTTTGGGTTGTTTTCTGTAAAGAATATTTCAAAACACCCAATCATTTTTGAAGATTTAATATGGGTGAAATAAATAGGTTAAAACTGGCTAAACATCATTGTTTATTACTAATCATATAGGATTTCAAAGTATCAAAAAGGATCCCTCGACAGGCAAGGCCCTTGAGTCACAGCTGTTCCCGGCGAACAAGATAATCTCCCTAAGTCAATTTACCGATGTTCTATCTGCTTAAGGAACACTACTGCTCTTCCCATCATCTTGGCATTCTTCCATCCATTAAAAAAGAAAGAAGGAAAATTTGAGAACTCGTTATTATCAGATTATCTTGGAATTCTTGCATGCATTCTCTTTAAGAAAAAATCAAGAACTTGTTGGCTTGAAGTTACATTGGTATTCTTAAATGCATATTTTAAGGAAAGCAAAGAAATTTTAGTTTTCAAGACTGTATTGACTTGCACATTTAAAGGAAATTCCACATTATATGATAGCCGAGCTTACTCTTTAGTACCCCTACTTAATCTTATGTACTCTTGTGATGTCTGACGGAGTCATCTGTTAATAGGGGGTGGAGGCTAAAATACTTGCTGCCAAATATGCCCGTGAAAACAGGATTCCTTACCTGGGCATATGTCTAGGCATGCAAACTGCTGTTATCGAGTATGCTAGATCCATTCTTGGGTTGCAAGATGAGAACAGTACAGAGTTTGATCCCAGCACTCACAATCCTTGTGTAATTTTATGGAGAACAATGCAAAACCACGTTTCTAGCTTCTTTTGGTTGCAAAACCAAACAGATCAATATTAACAAGGACATGTCATACATATTTGTTTTACTGGTTGTAGTGTTGTATTTCTCATTACAGTGTGTTTGCTGCTTCTAAGACTGACAACTCTTCCTGTTGGAACTTAGACTCCTGGTTTTTGCCTTCCCAATCATTTCTACTTCCCTTTAAATTGGATTTTGCAGTCTTTTTTTTTTTTTCAAATTTGCAATTTTCATAAATCTAGATACTTGCTACATCAATCTTCTTGGAGACTTGCTATCTTTAGGAGATGGTGACATTCAGCTGTATATTCATTTTTGAGTTGGATCAGGGTGGAGGGGTGGCTCATATTCTCAGGAGTTTCAATCTTGTAGGTCCCCTAATTCACTAGAAAATTTTCTGTTATTCAGGAAAAATTGAACACTACCAAAAAATTTAGGTTGATCTTCATTCTTCAACTGTGGAGGTTGGAAACACAGCTTTGACCTATTAAATATGCTAACACAGTTGATGTTTGGAATTATTCTAGAGACTCAAGAGCTTTCGAGGATTCTTTTTTATGTATCCTTTGTTTCAAAAGGTATCAACTTACCTCCTTCAGGTTAGAGTTACTGAGTTAGTATCTTTTCTCTTCTTTGAAGTAATAAAAGAGAGAAATATATTAATGACGTGGATCGTAGAGGAGCTAGCTTCATTTGAACACTTCAACACTACTCTAACGTTCTAACAATTTTAATAAATACAAGAAATTATTAATTAGAATGAGGGGATTAAGGAAAAGCTAGAATAGACTGAGGAAGTGACAAAATTTTCATATTTTTCTTTGACGAGTGGAGGAATTGGGAGCACATGTAAGCAGGGGACTGCGTTTAGTTCTTCTTAGTTTTCGACTGCAGACATTGACTAGATCAAACTTGAGAACTGTTGCACTTTTTAGGATTACTGGATTTTGTTTCAACTGATTACATTGTCTGATTCAGTAGACATTTTTCTATGAACTGGATAGGAAGTGATTGACTTCAATGCCATGTTATTTGTTAGAAATGCTGGTCATCACCAGCTCAGAGTTTCTACTTTGTGTACCATATGTAGGTTAAGAGAGGAGTGGTTTGACTTATCATCTCAAAAAAGAAAATAAAAAGGGGTGGGGGTGATTCTTATTTGTCTACTGGAACATGTCTCTTGTTCATTTTTGTTCCATGTTAGATGTGCAATCAAATTGCCAGAAATAATGTGCAGCTGAACTCCCTTTGTTGGCACCATTGATACTGCTTGTGTTAATCTGATAAAGCTATTTTAATGTGTTTTTCAAGAATCTCTTATCGTGACTAGTTGGTTCTTAATGTTAATTATAGGATTGACACCTCGTCCTTCTCTTAATTGAGGGTACTGCCACGAATCTCTGGACTGGAAATAACTCTGCCGGGGAGAGCAATTGCACTCGACATTTTATTCAACATCACTTAGGATTCATTGTATTTGATGTTATTTGTACGTGTGGCTTTGTCCACTCCACATTCCCTTCCCTTCCCTATAGGCTGTTGCCCCCCACCTGACTCTCTAAAAGAGGGGGGAACAAATTGTGGAAAGTTGGTTAGTGGAAGCGAGAATTACTTATGTATCAGATGGTGCAAAGCATTTCAGTGTTATTCCATCGTGTAGTTACTTTCGCACTGAAGATATCCAGTCTGCGATCATCACATTTAGAGATAATTTGGATCTGGAGCACGGTGCATCTAAACAGATTCAACAAATAAATGTATGTACTATTGTAACACTAGCCTTTGGTGGCAACAACTCTTTCTCTTCCATACACACACACACAAAAATTAGTAAAACGGAACAGATTGTACAGTTTTCATGTAAACCACAGTTACTGTGTATAGAATGTAAAGAAATGCTATGATAATGAAATAAGTAATTTGATAGTAAAACCATTCAACTGTTGTGATAGTTAAATCTGTATGTCCCATTCTAACCCTCTCAATTTGCTAGACAATATTATATGATATTGGATCAGTGATACTATAAATCTCCTGAAGATGTGGAACTATTTAAATAGTTAAGTACATTTAAACCATATGTAAATCAGTCTTAGAAGGGAAAAGGTATTATAGTATTGATCGTAGTTGTTAATACAGGATTTGGAAGTCACGTTAACTATTAGGAAACAAGAATTGGGATTAGAAATTATTGGGAATAAAGCTATGCTGAGTAGTATAAATACACAAGGGCTGGGAGAGATTGCTCACCTACATTCTCAAACCTTTTACTAGACTTAATAGCTTATTCTCTTCAACATTTATATTCCTCCCTCTGATGGATATATGTCTGTCTAAATGTGGAAAACAAAACATGATAAGCACTTCTCTCAGGCTAGTTATTCCATTTTGAGGTATCAATAGCACTGTTTATATCAGTTCTGTGTTCCATCTTGTTGAAAGAAAGAAGGGTTTCGGAGGGTTTAAGCCTTTCAAGTGTCATTTGTGCGCGTTGTCTCTTAAGGTCCATTTTATGTTATATTTTGGGTTGATTATAGCAAGTGAATTATAAATTACAACTTATAGGGGAAGAGCTTTTTTGTTCTAATACCATCAGTAACAAGACATTGCTCCATTCTAGTATGATAATTTTTTTTCTAAATGAGTATTCTTATTTCACAGCTCTTATTTCTTTCTTCCATGAGATTTACTTCCTTATAGGATTGTTCTTTTTATGTTTATTCTTATAATTTTTACTTCTGTTACTCTTCTTTCTTATTTGGCCATTATAACTATGGTTTTGTATGCTTGATTTACACCAGCGACATCAAAATACAACCATTCAGATGATATGCATGCTTTCCCAGCATGCTTTGGCTTTAGAGGAGAGGAGGTAAAGTTCTTCTGAGTTTTAGTTGGTAGTATCCATTAGGATAGGTATAAAACAACTAACCTAGTCTTTGTTCTTGCCATTGTTTACAGGACGGCAAGTGTTTGTACCTTGGAATTGATTATTGTAGACAAAGATGTTGGTACAACAGGTAATTCTATATAAGCGTACTTGATACGTGCGTCGACCGCTGTTTCCTAGTAAGGAAATTTCTAGGGATTTTTCTTTTTTGCAGTCATTGTTCGTCATGTATTTTAAAACCAACCAGTTCGAAAGGAAGCAAATGAACTCCAAGTATTTCTAGTTCTCCTCAAACTCAAACAAGTAAAAACTTTGATCTACATACTTTACGTCTAAAGTTGTACTCTGATCTGATTGATCTTTTGGTTTGCATATATAATCTGGAAGCCCTAAGAGGGTATGAAAGAGTCTGTGCTAAGAACCACCCTTGTGCATCCGAGTGTCTCTTTCAAAATTATTGATGTTGAAAGTTTCATCTTTGATACACCAGTTAACTTAAGGATATTTCCTGTTTGGTTTCTTAGATTTTGTTTATTTGCATGCAGTGAGGATGACCTGCTTTGCACACGTGCTTCTCCTTCTCCGTTGCCGCTATTGTCCAGTGGGTTTGGGATTCATCTGAGTTCCCTTAACAAATTGAGTGCAAGCGATGGTTCATTCAAAGCTTTCAGGATATATCTCAGGTCCTGATGTTTACACCGTGGAAGTATACAAGCATGGATAAAGAGATGTGATAAGTTATATTTTCTACACTTGGCTTGATTCTAGCATTTATCTTCGTTGAAGTTTGAACATTACAATCATTGTCATGTTCTATAGCACGCTGCAGATAAGCAAATTCGTTTGGAAGAGCTGCGTGAGAAGGTCATGATTGTCTAAAAACTCATTGAAGTGTCATTTCAACTTGAAGTCTGTAATTATTGAATTATCAGATCATGTCTGGAAAAATGAGGCCAACAACCTATCTTGATTCTGAGCAAGATTTGGTACGTTTATTTTGATAATAATAGGTAACATTGATTTTGAGTCTTGTGGGGAAGTCTTTGAAACTCTTTATAATAGGTACCATTGATTTTGAGTCTTTGACCATGCTTTTGCAGGTCATGCCTGAAATTGGTTACCAATTACTACACAACTATGCAAACCAAATTCAAAACTGGGGTTGGATTTGCAACATTCATTCTCAAGCTTTAAGATCATTTACCAGGTAAGTTACGATCTTTTTTTAGATTTTCATCACACAACCAGTCTATGGAACTTGATAAAATTGCCATTTACCAGAAACTCCATTGCACTAAATGTAGCAACATTCATTAAAGTTAAACTTAACGCTGAGCATGAAGTTATATGTTTTGGTTAAAGAAGGAACTTAAATCTGATCCACAAGCAGCCAACATCTGTCACACTTCCTGTGGTAGCATTCTCTAATACATTCAAAAAGTTAAAGTACATGTATACCATTTGCAAATCAGTCTAAGAAGGGAAAAGTATTGTTGTACTGATTGTAGTTGTTCGTACACGATTAGTTGCTTGGTTACCTACATTCTCAAACCTTTTACTAAACTTTATAGTTTGTTCTCTTCAATATTCATATTCGTCCCTCTGAAGGATTTATGCCTGTCTAAATGTGGAAATGACAAGCTCTTCTCCTCAGGCTTGTTATTCCATTCTGAGGTATCAATAACAGTTTATCACCTTTTCCTGGCACATGGGTCTCAGCATTTCTCAAGAGCCCTGGGTGATGCCAGAACGTACTGCTGATCTTTTGAGTTGTTGGATCATGGATCATGGATGAGGGGGGGGAGCAAGACCCAAAAAAGATGGTGGTCTACAGTACTTGCTAGTGTCTGGTGGGCTATCTGGAGAGAGAGAAACCTTAGGTTCATTTATCAACACTATGAAAGTTGAAGAAAATTGCATTTACATGTTGTATTTTTGGTGTAAAGAAGATAGAAGAAGTAGAACAGTTGGTAGATTTCCTAGGATCTATGTAATTATGGAAAAAGCTTGAAACTTTTTGGAGGTAGGTAGCATACCCCTAATGCTGAAGAAATCAACTTTACCTTTATCAAAAAAAAAAAAAAGAAACAGTTTATATTAGTTCTGTGCTCCATCTTGTTGAAAGCAAGAAGGATTTTTGAGGGTTTAAGCTTTTCAAGTGTCATTTGTGCGCATTGTCTCGTAAGGTCCATTTTATGTTTTATTTGGGTTGATTATAGCTAGTGAATTATGAATTGCAACTTATAAGGGAAGAGCTTTTTTGTTCTAATACCATCAGTAACAAGACTGCTAAAGGTTCACTCTTTTTGAATTATAAGGCCTTGAGGCTTGAATAGCTTCCAACTTACTTTGGAGAACTATTCATGACATCATTCATGTTTTAGGAAATACTCCACTAGCTAACAAGATTCTCTTGTATGTGTTTCATAAGAAAATGATTGTTTTCTTGATAATATAGGTTCCGTGTATTTTGGGCGTTAATCTAACTAATGTGGATCTATTAGAATTTATTCAACAGGTTAGTCCATCGACACTAACTAGCTCTCATATTTTAATCCTTCATTTAACTCTAATCTTTCTCATGGAATCTTGCTTATGTTCTTACTTAAATGCCATGTCATGTTCTATGAATAATGTATTTGCAACCCACAGCTTGCTGATACAGATGGATCATCAATAGTACCCTTATCAGTGAATAAACAAGTTTTGCAGGTGTAAGTTAATATTTAATTTATGAATTTGGAGCTACCTTTGATGCTCTCTCGCCTCCACCCCACCCCCACATAAGAAAAAGAGAGAACATGGAATAAAAACCTAAAGTTATTTAAGATATTTTTCTTTATTCTTGTTGCCTTTGTTTTCATTTGTAATGGAAAAAAAACTCTGATATGGATAGAGTGGAACAGATACAGAGGATGAGGATCAATATATAGCAGGCCAACTAATTTTTGGGCTGAAGCATAATTGATGGATTGATTCCTGAGGTTGCTGTTCTATTTTATTTATTTTTGTAGGTGCAATTATGTTTGGAGATGCATTGTTGCCTTCAGAATGTTCTCTCATTGTTGAGGAGTTGAAGCAGACTTCATTGTGTTTTCAAGTGAGTGGAAAATTCCATTTCAGGAAATATCTGCATTGAGACTGCATTTGATGGTATGTTTATTAGTTTGAAGATGCCAAGGTATTTTTGCTTTGCTCTAACTTGTGTTATATAAATAGATTATTTCCATATTTACTGGAAACTATGATCCGGAACATCAGAGCCAGTACTGTTATAACATGTGAGTTAAACATATGTTATTAATATTTAATATGGAATTCAGGAGAGAGGTTGCCTGATTCTTGTTTGGATGCAACAAGGGTGAAGGAAAAACAAAACAGTTTGGTTGCTGTTGGTGAACTTGATGTTAGATGAGTCTTAGTGGCAGAATTTCCTCCCGTTGAGACCAGAAGGCTACTGGCAGAAGCTGTTTCTATCTTCCATGCAAGCATTATCCCTGAGCATTTATTTGAATGATCACCAAAAGCTTGTTCTCATGCTCTTTTTTGTGTCAGTGCCTTTTGTCATTCTGTTACTGGTTTTGTGAATGGTATGAACACATTTAGAATTGTTTCTGTTGCACTTCTGTGCGCGTCCAGAACTGCTAATGCGGGAAAACATGTCATGATGTTATATCTGCATATCATTTAATTTTGCTGTTCTGGTACTTCCTATTTCATCGAAACCAGTCTTTTGTTTGTGGAGTCTCTCAGATGATTTACTATTTAATTGATGTGATTGGCTAGTTCTTTTCATTTTAGCCTCATTAATAAGATGGTATTCATTACATATATTTTCTCAATTTCCTATGGAATTGTCTTTCAAGAGGCATGGGCAACTGACTACTACCTCTTTTGTCAACCTGGGTGCTCTGCATGAGCAGATTGCTTAGTTAGAGATCCTCCGAGGCATGGCATGGATTACATCGGCATGAAATCAACCTAGAACGTGCAGCAAAGCGACTGCGATCAGCCGTATCCTAGTGTCAAAAAGCTCTCGTGACTCGTGAGTATACCTAATTTGGTTTTGCTTGCTACCTACCAAACAATAATTTCGCACTGAAGATATCCAATGTGCGATCATCACATTGAAGGATAATTTGGATCTGGAGCACAGTATATCTGAACAGATTCAAAAATAAATGTATGTACTAAATTTAACACTAGCTTTTGGTGGCATCAACTCTCTCTCTATATATATATACACACACGTGAAAAATAGGAAAAGGGAATGGATTGTACAGTTTTCATGTAAAGCATGTGTATAGAATGTAAAGAAATGCTATGATAATGAAATAGGTAATTTGATTGTAACATCATTCAACTCTTGAGATGATTAAATTTGTACGTTCCACTCTCTAATCTTCTTCGGTTTTATCCATTAATTAACAATAGACATTTTTGGATCAAATTATTGATGGTAGGGGTATTTTTAGACTAAATTATTAACTAAGGGTATTTTTGTTCAATTTTTGCACCAATCAAGGGTATTTTTTGAACATTTTTTCTGAATATAAAAAGATATTATTTTATATAACTAATTAGAAATGAAAGATTGTTACAAGAATTGACAAGAGAGTGCAATAGTTAACATTCATAAAGCAAAAAAGGAAAGAAAAAAACTTATTTTCCCAGTTTGGTTTCGTTCATGGTGTTGAATATACCCACATAATATATTTAAAATATTAATTTAAATTATAAACTACTTAGTTACTTTGTAATATATTTCATAATGGGTGAAAGATAAATCTAATTGTGTTGAAAAATTAGTTAAATATATTTATAATTATACATAGAAATCCAATAACAAGGATGATCGGTCCAACGGTGAGGAAGGTATCAATTGAAATGCATCCGCGTTGGCAATGTGGGATTGAATCTCGATGGGGTTTTTTTTTTACTAATTAAACTCAAATTAGTATTCCAAAGAAAAATTCTGAGATTCGTGTATGTATGCATGAGGCTAGGGGTGTGCAAAAATTGAACCGACTGATAAATCGAATCGAAAAAAATGTTATTGGTTTATTGTTATTGGGTTAATGATATTTTAATGGTTTTATAAAAAATATATATCGGGTTATCGGTTCGTTATTAGTTTTTTATATTGGATTATTGGGTAAACCGATAACCCATTAATACTAGGAATTTACTACTTTTACCTATACATAAATATTAAATATTAATCTCATATACCTTACTAGTTACTGTCTTTGTCATTAGCCTTCAATTCACACTTTGTTGTGACTTTGAATTCATAACTTCACATTATACAAAATGTCAAAACCTAAAGTAAGAACCATATTCCTCTCAATTTCTCTTTGTGTTACACGTGTATAGCTCTTTAAAATTATTATTATTGTTTCTATTTTACAAGCATTTAAAAAGTTACATTATTGTCTTGTCGCGTCAAATTTATTAGAGAAGTCATATATTTGTTTTATAAGCATTTTCTTATTAGTTAAACCGAAAACCGAACCGTTAAGGACCAAAACCGATAAAAAATATCTTATTGGTTTGGTTATTGGTTTAGCATATTTAAAAATCGAAAACCGATAAACCAAACCGATAATATGTAAAACCGAACTGAACCGACCGATGCACACCCCTACATGAGGTCAATAACATTAACTTTACATCTATAATTTATATACAATAAAATAATTAGTTTACAACAAGTATAACCAATTTTTATGTATGTAAAATATAATCAAAAGTCATAAAAAGTATACGCAGACTATACAATATAGCTTGCCAAAATTCATAGAAAGTATACACTATACAATATAACTTACCTTGACATGAGTTATACACTAACGATACATTATGATATACTCAAAAGCTAAAAAGACCCACTTTTTGGAAAAAAATGGCCGAATGACCATTTTAGGTAAATTTTATGATATAAGCTAAAGAAATGGTAAGTAATGCTATTTTGTATAATTTATCTTAATTTATTTAAGTCGTAACTATAATTTACACTTAATTATATATATATATTAATAATCTATCAATAACAACAAAATAATAATATAAAAAAAATTATGCTCCAATTTTCTCCTTTTTAAGACCCTAATTTATTTTAATTATATTTTTTACTTTTTTAATTTTTTTTTATGAAATTAAAGTTGTGTTTGGTTATTATGCTATGCTTTTATTATTGTGCTGTGCTTATAAGAAGTGAAATGGTGTTGATCATATTTGTATTAACACATATATTAGCTTCTTTTTTTTCGGCGTGTTGAAACTATAAAAGAGGGCCTCAACAGCGCATTTTAGAACTCACCACTTCAAATACACCGATCGTCTGTCTTCACTGGATCGGCGATCAAAACCCCTAAAGCAATTTCTCCGGATCGATTAAACTTCATTGGAATTCTTGTATTCTATCAAGAAAGAAACCTAAACTCATTTTTCCTTGTTCTTTATCTGCTGGAAAATTCTTCAAGAACTTGGCTTTTTGAAATTACATTGGTATTCACAAATACATGTTTTAAGAAAATAAAGAATTCTATGTTTTTAAAATCAAATAATTTTTTAAAATATCATCTCATATTTGAAATCATGAAAAGCATGTTCAATTTTTCACTTATGATTTCAATGAAAATGTTAAACCGCATGTTATAAATACGGATGAACGCTCGCGTCAAATTCAAGCGTAACCGATACGCGTCAATTTCTTCTGTATAAACCACACACTTCTTCTTCCACACCTCCCAAATTGCAAATTTCTCCAGCCGCTCCACTCAGTCGGAAAACTGCTCCGGCCGCTCCATTCAGTAGGAAAACTACTAGTTATTTCCTAATTAACTTTGTAATTTCAATAAAGGCCGTATATATGTGCATTATATAATTTCAAGAAACTAGAATTGTCTGTAATTTCAAGAATTGATTTCTTTTATCTCCCATTCAACTGTTGTGTAATTTCAAGAATTGATTTCTTTCATCTCCTATTCAACTGATTATGATACATGATAAAGAATTAGGGCATGATGCTTTTTTAGAAAAACTTAATTATGATACATGTTGTCTTATCTGCTGGAAAATTCTTGCAAGCCTTTTTTAGAAAAAAACCAAGAACTAGGCTTTTTGAAGTTACATTGGTATTCACAAATACATATTTTAAGGAAATAAAGAATTCTTGCATGAATGTTTTTTAAAAAAGTTCGCATATTTTAAGGAAATCAAATAAATTGTTGTTTTCAAGAATAAGGAAATTCAAGAAATCTTTTTTAAAAAAATTATGTTGTTATTCTTGCAATGTGTGTTAAGGATGTTCTAAGATTTTATTTTTACCTTTTTAGTGAGATTGGGAGCATTAAACAAATGCCTCAGGCTATTTGGAGCTTAACCCAGTTTCCACCAGGTACAGGATCATCTGAAGTTTACTTTCTTTTGAAGAATCATCTGAAGTTGTACCTTCTTTTGAAGGATCATTTGAAGTTGTACTATCTTGTTGGACAACTTCTCGAGTCCCTCACAAAGGACCGGGTAAGGTCTATCTACAAATGCTAGCTTTTAATTATAGGATAAGGCTGTGATGATGACAACTGAAGTTGAACAGAGTTGGGCCAGGCATTGGAGCTACCCTTATCTTGGCGAGCAACCCGGTAAGGCATCTCCGTTTTGCAACCGAGGTCTGCAGCCATGGCGGTTGCTTTGTCTCCTTTTGCCTAGTTTTATTACAAATCCGAGCCTTAGGAGAAAGAATTGGCCAAAAGACGCTTGAAGTTCTGTGAATTCCCTTTTGTTAGGTTAGCCTAAAAAGGCAAGAATGAGGCAGCAGAGAGTGTGGGATTTCTATCAAGGTCAGTTGCCCTTCTCCCTAAGCTTTGCCTATGATTCTACATTTTTTAAAACAAATCAACAGCCCTTAAGAAAGAAAGAGACAGAGAGAATACACTTGAGTTTCTGGGTTTCTTTGCGTTTTTGCACCCTTAGACGTATGCTCGTAAGGCAATACACACAACTATAGTATAACAGCATGACTATGAAAATTATTAAAGAGGCAGTGATGATTTCTGGGCTAACTAAATTCGGGCATTGAGATTACCCAACCTGTATCTTGGCGGGGCTACCCGGTATGGCCTGTAATTGAGACGCATAACTCACACATGCAATCTTGTATTGCAGCCATGGCATGGTTGGCTTCTCTTTGGCCTTACCATATCACAAATCCGAGCCTCAATTTGCTAAAGGAAAAAGGGAAAAGGGTCAAATTTACCTCTTTACTATGCACAAGGGGCAATATCTTTTCCATGATTAATGCGGGAGATATTGAACCCACGCCCTTCTGATTTGCAGTTTTAATGCTTTTCAGTCTTAATGTTTCTCCATCTTTTGATAAGTAACAGCTCAAGAATGAGTCATTTGAATGAAATGTTGGATTATTGAGGGGTGGTTGCCTCCCTTCTCTGGTAAGCCCTTTTTTTTTTTTTGAAGTTTTGCATTTTTATGCGTAAGGGGCAGTATCTTTATAGCTTCAACATTTATATTCCTCCCACTGATGGATATATGTCTGCCTAAATGTGGAAAACAAAACATGACAACTAAATTTGGAAAACAAAACATGACAAGCACTTCTTCTCAGGCTAGTTATTCCATTTTGATGTATCAATAGCACTGTTTATATTAGTTCTGTGTTCCATGTTGTTGAAAGCAAGAAGGATTTTTGAGGGTTTAAGCCTTTCAAGTGTCATTTGTGCGCATTGTCTCTTAAGGTCCATTTTATGTTTTATTTGAGTTGATTATAGCAAGTGAATTATGAATTGTAACTTATAAGGGAAGAGCTTATTTGTTCAAACATTCTAGTATCATAATTTTTTTTTCTAAATGAATATTTTCTTTTTTTCGCAGCTCTTATTTTTTTTCCCATGAGATTTACTTCCTTATAGGACTGTTCTTTTTATGTTTGTTCTTATATTTTTTACTTCTCTTACTCTTCCTTTTTGTTTGGCCATTTTAACTATGGTTTCATATGCTTGAATTACACCAGCGACATCAAAATACAGCCATTTAGATGATATGCATGCTTTCCCAGCAAGTTTTGGCTTTAAAGGAGAGGCTCTTATATCTATTTCTGACGTTTCTTTGTTGGAAATTGTTACTAAAACTCATGGGAGGCCAAATGGATATCGTAATGTTTTGAAGGTAAAGTTCTTTTGAGTTTTAGTTGGTAGTATCCATTAGGATAGCTATAAAACAACTAACTAGTCTTTGTTCTTGCCATTGTTTACAGGACAGCAAGTGTTTGTACCTTGGAATTGATGATTGTAGACAAGATGTTGGCACAACAGGTAGTTCTGTATAAGCATACCCGATACGTGCGTTGACTGCTGTACGCTAAGAAGGAAATTTCTAGTGATTTTTCTTTTTGCAGTTATTATTCGTGATGCGTTTTACAACCAACCAGTTCGAAGGACGCAAATGCATTCCAAGTACTTCTAGTTCTCCTCAAACAAGTATAAAATTTGATTCACATACTTTACTTCTAAAGTTGTACTCTGATTTGATTGATTTTTTGGTTTGCGTTTATAATCTTGGAAGCCCAAAGAGGGTCTTGCATTCTCTGAAAGAGTCTCTGTTGAGAATCTCCCTTCTGCATCCTAGTAAGGTCCATCTTTTATACACTAGTCAACTTAAGGATATTTCTTGTCTGGTTTCTTAGATTTTGTTTATTTGCATGCAATGAGGATGACCTGCTTTGCACACGTGCTTCTCCTTCTCCGTTGCTGCTATTGTCCAGTGGGTTTTTGATTCATCTGAGTTCCCTTAACAAATTGAGAGCAAAGATGGTTCATTCAAGCTTTCAGGATACATCTCAGGGCAGATGTGGAAAAACTGCATGGTAAGGTAATGATTGTCTGAAAACTCATTGAACTGTCCTTTCAACTCGGAGTCTGTAACTTATTGAATTATCAGGTCCTGTCTGGAAAAATGAGGCCAACAACCTATCTTGATTCTGAGCAAGAACTGGTACGTTTATTTTGATAATAGGTAACATTGATTTTGAGTCTTGCGGGGAAGTCTTGAAACTCTTTACAATTGGTACCATTGGTTTTGAGTCTTTGACCATGCTTTTGCAGGTCATGTTTGAAATTGGTTACCAATTACTACACAACTATGCAGACCAAATTCAAAACTGTGGTTGGATTTGCAACATTCATTCTCAAGCTACAAGGTCATTTACCAGGTAAGTTACGATCTTTGTTTAGATTTTCATCACACAACCAGTCTATGGAACTTGATAAAATTGTCATTTACAAGAAATTCCATTGCACTAAATTTTGCTACATTCATTCAAGTTAAACCTAACGCTGAGCATGAAATTATATGTTTTGTATTAAGCAGGAACTTGAATCTGATCCACAAGCAGCCAACATCTATCACATTTCTTACGGTAACACTCTCTATATTTGTCTCTGGCATATTATATATTCATAAAATTAAGTACATGCAAATCATTTGCAAATCATCCATCGATGTTCAATCAAACATGTTGCGTGTTGAGCTAAAGAATTGTTGCTTGGCACGACACTTCAGGTGGGTCTATGAGATTTTGGGAAAAGTTCCATTTCTTGGTCCTTCTTCTCTGTCTCAAGGCAAATTGATGCTTGCAGCCATGCTGGTTTAAAGCTTTTGAGCTAATTGTGTTTGGGCGTTTAAAAGTTCAATTTTTTTCGTCGGTTAATCACCCTTTTGGTGAAACTATACGACCTCCTTTCCTTGTGCTTATTACTCTTTCTTATATAACTCAAATAAAGCAATTTAACATGTTCTCTCTTGAGCTGAAAAACTGGCAATAGTTTAGCTGATGGAAATCGTGGGTTCTTTTCTGATTATGATTTCTTGATAAGTATTTCTGTTCTGATTTAATATAGTAGAGAATTCTGTTGATGGTTATCCTTTTATTTGAAACTGAGCACTTATCTGAAATGTAGGAAGTTCATATATCTGTAGAATACCTATAAGATTTGTAAAGTGTGGTGATTAGTGGTTTCATGGAATGGTTTTAAGGGGATCTGAATCAAGCATTAGGTTATTAAATATTTAAGCTCTATCTGGTGGTCTGAGATCCTGTAGTCAGGTTTTTTTGTTGTCTTTTCCTAGACTTCATAGATGTTGCTATCTCACTCCTTGTTTAATCTCCAGACTCTATCAGTGGCGTGGACCAGCTGGAACAAAATTCTCTGCAAATGCCATTCTTTGTCGAGTCAGAATCATATCAAGATGGTGAGTTGAGAAGTGAAAACTGTTTTTTCTGTATTTATTGTTAAAGATAAAAAGGTAACGTAAGAAAAGTTGGTTTATTTCCTTTTGTTGCTTGGCATGGCACCTCAGGTGGGGTATATGTGATTTAGGAGCAAGCTCCATTTCATGGTGCATCTTCTCTGTGTCACAAGGCTAATTGATGCTTGCAGCCATGACATATTTCATAGCTTTTGAGTTGATTCGTCTTTTGACTTGGCAAACTTCAGTTTTCTTTACCCCCTCCTAAAACCACCCTTTTCGTGAAATTACACATGACTTTCTTCTTTTCTATTCTTATTACTCTTTCTGCTCCATTTATAAACGATGAGGATGTGGAGGTTTTGTCTTCCGTGGAAGTTCAATAAAACTTGTTTTCTCTTGAGCTGATTAAACTGTTGCTTGGCACGGCACCTGAGGTGGGTCTATGAGATTTTGGAATTAAATTTCCATTTCATGGTGTTTCTTCTCCATCTCATTCGACTAACTTATGCTTGTAGCCACGACAGATTTCAATGATTTTGAGCTAATCGTGTTTTTGCTTCGCAAAGTTCAGTTTTTTTTCCTTACCAAACCACCCTTTTGGTGAAATTACACATGACCTTCCATCTTTCTTATTTTTAATACTCATAATGGCAATCAAACATGTTCTCTCTTGAGCTGTAAATCTGTTGCTTGGCATGGCATCTCATGTGGGTCTGTGAGATTTTGGAGAAAGTTTCATTTCTTGGTGTTTTTTCTCTATATCACAAGGCTAACTAATGCTTGCAGCCATGACAGGTTTCTAAGATTTTGAGCTGATTCGTGTTTTGAGTTGAGTGTTTTTCCCACCCTTCACCGAACCACCTTTTCGTGATATTACACGTGCACTCCCTCTTTTGTTTTTCTTAGTACTCACTCTGCTCCGTTTTATACACAATGAAGGTTTTGGAGGTTCATCGATCGGTGTTCAATCAAACATGTTGCCTGTTGAGTTAAATAACTGTTGTTTGGCACGGCAATTCAGGTGGGTCTATAAAATTTTGTGAAAAGTTCCATTTTTTGGTCTTTATTCTTTGTCTCATTTGCAAATAGATGCTTGCAGCCATGCTGGGTTTCAAAGCAAGTGTTTGTCCTTTGGAATTGATTATTATAGACAAGATGTTGGTACAACAGCTAATTCTGTTTAAGCCTACCAGTTCGAAGGAAGCAAAAGCACTCCAAGTACTTCTAGTCAAACAAGTAAAAAATATCGATTACATATTTTACTTCTAAAGTTGTACTCTGATTTGATTGATCTTTTGGGTTGCATAAATAATCTTGAAATCCAAAGAGGGTTTTGCATTCTCCAAAAGAGTCTCTGCTTATGAATCGCCCTTGCCTACCACAGTGTCTCCTTCAAAATTGTTGATATTGTAAGGTCCTTCTTTGATATACAAAAAGATGGATTTGTTCATTTGCATGCATTAAGGATGACCTGTGTTGCACACCTACTTCTCCTTCTCCTTGCTGTTATTGTCTAGTGGGTTTGGGATTCATCTGAGTTCCCTTAACAAATTGAATGCAAGCATTGGTGCATTCAACCTTTCTTGGTTCGTTTTTACTTCTGTTACGCTTCCTTTTTGTTTGTCCATATTAAATATGGTTTCATATACTTACTTTACACCAGCGACATCAAAATACAGCCATTCAGATGATATGAATGCTTTCCCAGCAAGTTTTGGCTTTAAAGGAGAGGCTCTGAGCTCTATTTCTGACTTTTCTTTGTTGCAAATTGTTACTAAAACTCATGGGGGGCCAAATGGATATCTTAAGGTTTTGAAGATAAAGTTCTTTTGAGTTTTAGCTGGTAGTATCCATTCGGATAGGTATAAAACAACTAAACTAGTCTTTGTTCTTGCCATTGTTCACAGGACGGCAAGTGTTTGTACCTTTGGAATTGATGATTGTAGACAAGATGTTGGTACAACATGTAATTCTGTATAAGCTTAAACAAGTAAAAAATTTGATTTACATACTTTACTTCTAAAGCTGTACTTTGATCTGATTGATCTTTTGGTTTACATATATAATCTGGAAGCCCAAAGAGGGTGGGATCTTGCATTCTCTGAAAGAGTCTCTGCTAAGAATCACCCTTGTGCATCCCAGCGTCTCCTTCAAAATTATTGATATTGAAAGGTCCATCTTTAATACACCAGTTAACTTAAGGATATTTCCTGTCTGGTTTCTTAGATTTTGTTTATTTGCATGCTGTGAGGATGACCTGCTTTGCACACGTGCTTTTCCTTCTCCGTTCCCGCTATTGTCCAGTGGGTTTGGGATTCATCTGAGTTCCCTTAACAAATTGAGTGCAAGCGATGATTCATTCAAGTTTTTAGGATACATCTCTGGGCAGATGAGCGAATACCTGTGTGGGAAGGTAATGATTGTCCAAAAACTCATTGAAGTGTCATTTCAACTTGGAGTCTGTAACTTATTGAATTATTAGGTCCTGGAAAAATGAGGCCAACAACCTATCTTGATCCAGAGCAAGAATTGGTACATTTATTTTGATAATAGGTAACATTGATTTTGAGTCTTGTGGGGAAGTCTTGAAACTCTTTATAATATAGGTACCATTGATTTTGAGTCTTTGACCATGCTTTTGCAAGTCATGTTTGAAATTGGTTATCAATTACTATACAACTATGCTGACCAAATTCAAAACTGGGGTTGGATTTACAACAGTCATTCTCAAGCTTCCAGATCATTTATCAGGTAAGTTACGATCTTTGTTTAGATTTTCATCACACAACCAGTCTATGGAACTTGATAAAATTGCTATTTACCAGAAATTCCATTGCACTAATTTATACTCGGCTTGGACACTTGGCTCCCCAACACCCTTGGGTGGTGGAATACACCTGTCATCACCATCGAATAAGTTGGCATCAGACTCCGGATCTGTTGTCTTATTGGCTTTACCCTTTCCTTTAACTGTAGTGGTCTTTCGCTTCTAACCTGGAGGTGGCTTGGACGCTCCTTTAATTAGTAATGGTTTATTAGGCGGTCTAGATGATTGTTTCCGTTGTAGTCTGACCAGTGCCTACGCGGATGGCGCACTCATCTGCTTGGTGTCTTCAGTCTCCACCTCTGCAAGAGTTCTGCTCCTAGCATTATCATTGTTCTTCTTAGTTCGGATTTCTATTGCATTGGCAACTAACTGCTTCTTTGGTGGGGGCTTACCACCCCTGCCTCAATGAGTGCATGTTGGCTTGTTAGAGACATCCATAATGCTTCGAAGGTCAAAGAATCACATCAATTTGATATGTTCACATACACTTGCAATTTTAGTCTGAAGACTCCCAAACGACTACCCTACACTTAAGGTATTGCTTGCATTGCCATTAAGACGCTGGTTTGTTACTAGACTTCACAAAACACTAAAAAAATTCATTTAGGCAATATATCAACCACTTAGATTGCACAATTTTTCTTGGCAATTTTAAGCAGTATAAGGTTATGAATTAGTCTCCCAAAATTCACGAGGTTGTGGGAATTAGAGTTTGCTACCTCGTGCAATCAGTCAATACTTATGTAACAAACATATTACACAAAATTCGAGTGTCACATTCACAACTTGAACACAACAGTAACATCAAACAAAAGAAAGAAAAAACTTTGTTCATGGCTGAGGAGAGATAGAAGAAACATGAAATAATAGGAAGGTAGATGAGAATTGCCTGTATTTGCTTCAATGAAATTGTAGTAGCAAAAAAAGTCATTTTATATTTTTAACACTCATCGATGCGAAATGTAATAGACGAGCCCAAACAAAATATATTTTTTCTTGCGCACGCTCTCAGCCATCTAAGAATCCTTGGAGATGACACTTCTTCATCAAACTCTTTAAATTGCTTCTGAATGTATGGAATGACTTCAAATGCCCAAGCCTAAATAAAACAATGTCATGAATGATCAAGAAAATAATAAATAAAATATAGACATATTAATAATAAAAAAATAAGTAACAAAATTAACCATAAAAGCCCACGGAAAGCCACAAAGGTTGTCGGTGTTAGTAGTTGAACTTGCAGCCTTCCTTAGATACTTTACTGTGATAGTATATAGCTATCTATATCCCATGGATAGGCACAAAATGTTTCTCGATCAACTGAGAGTTTAAATCAAAAATCACAAGCATTTGTCCCTGAATCCTTACCATACGTAATACAGTGATAAAAAAAAACTAAGCATGTTGACTTTTTCACACTTTTAACCTTCAAAAAGTTTTGCAATGCTTCTTTTCCATCGCTTTAACAATTTTTTTATATCTCCTATCTACCTTGGAGACATAATGATGAGGTAAATGACAGTTCAAACAAGCTAAAGTGGCAAACTCTTTCATGCTGAAAAAACAGGCATGTCGCAATAATTTATCCAAAACACACGTTCTCTCACTTTTAATCCAGCGTCGAATAAGTTAAAATACCAACTTCATTTGAAATTGAGCATTCATACTTTCATCTAGGTCTAGATATTTCCCAAACACCATAGACCTAAAGAATTCTTCCAAATCTTGTTTCTTCAATATTTCTCTAAAGTTCTTATACGGTTTTCCAATTTTGATCTTACCATAACATCACCTATCATATCTGAATGGATATCCATAGGTTTCTCAAAGCCATAAGTTAAATAACTGATAGGCTTGACAAAAAGACCGGCAACTGAAGGACTAGTGATAGAAGGTTCGGCAATTGAAGGACCGGCAGCTGAAGGATTGGCGATAGAAGGACTGGCGACTGGAAGATTGGGAGCTGAAGGACTAGCAACAGAAGGACTACCTGGTGGAGTCTCTAGTACCGATTTATCATGACTTTTGATCTAACTTCATCCGATCTATCCTCATCTTCCGAAGCTTCACTATTATGTTCAGTGTTCTTTTAGTTTGAGCCATTTAATCTACACACCTGAGACAAAATAAAAACAATCTATTAATTTAATCAATCATTTTAAAGAACGAGGAAAATGAATTCATTGCTGAAGTTGATGAAGCAACTATTGCAGCAAATGCTGAAAATTGCTATGAAATACTCTTACAGTTGTACCATAGACTTAAGTATATTAAATATGTATATTAGCTACTTCCATAGGCTGAAATATGTATATTTACTGCTTAAGTATATGGTGCAACTGTTAGAGTATTTTATAGCAATTTCAGCATAATGATGAAACACAATGGACTAATTTTGTTGAGCATGTCATTGTTGATAGTGAAGTAGCATCAAGCCCAAGGCAACTAGATGAGGGCTTTGAGCAGCCTAGCGAAGAAAATTTTGAAAAAAAAAGATTCTTCCAAAGATGTACATGATTCTGATACTGTTGATAATTCAAAAAATACTGAACATAATGGTGAGGCTTTAGAAGATGAAGATAGACCGGATGAAGTTAGATCAAAAGTCATGATAAATCGATACCAAAGACTCCACCAGCCAGTCCTTTAGTTGCTGGTCCTTCAGTCGTCAGTCCTTCTATTGCCAAGTTCTTCAATTGCAAGTCCTTCAACTGTCGAACCTTCTATCGCTAGCCCTTCGATTGCCGGTCTTTTTGTCAAGTTTATCAGTTATTTAACTTATGACTTTGAGACACCTATGGATATCCATCCAGATATGATAGGTGATGTTATGGTAAGATCAGAACTGGAAAACCATTTAAGAATTTTAGAGAAATATTGAAGAAACAATATTTGGAAAAATTCTTTAGGTCTACGGTGTTTGGAAAATATCTAGACCTAGATGAAAATACGAATGCTCAATTTCAAATGAAGTTGGTATTTAACTTATTCGACGCTAGATTAAAAGTTAGAGAACAGATGAGTTTTGGATAAATTATTGCAGCATGTCTGTTTTTTTAGGCATGAACGAGTTTGCCACTGTAACTTTGTTTAAACTGTCATTTACCTCATCATTATGTCTCCAAGGTAGACAGGAGATATAAAAAAAATTGTTAAAGCGATGGGAAAGAACCATTGCAAATGGAAGGAGTTGCTTAAGTTTTTTGAAGTCTAAGAAGTGTGAAAAGTCATTGTGCTTAGTTTTTTTTGTATACTGTAGTATGTATTGTAAAGATCCGGGGACAAATGCTTGTGATTTTTGGTTTAAACTCTAAACTGATCGAGAAGCATTTTGTGTCTATCCATGGGGTCGAGATAGCTATATTATCACATTAAAGTATCTAAGGAAGGCTGCCAGTTCAACTACTAAGATCGACAACCTTTGTGGCTTTCCGTGAACTTTTTTGGTAAATTTTATTTATTATTAATACGTCTATATTTTATTTATTATTTTGCTGATCATTAATGACATTGTTTTATTTAGGCTTGGGCATTTGAAGTCATTCCATACATTCGAAAGCAATTTAAAGAGTTTGATGAAGTATCATCTCCAAGGATTCTTAGATGGTTGATACGGACTAATAATAAAGTTGAGAGTTCTAAATTATCTGATCCTCGGAAGACTCGGTAAGCCTCATTCTATTACAACAACTGCTGCAAACAAATTTCTGAAACATATTATAGTTGCAGCTGTTTGTAGCAGTTGAAGAAAACAACTGCGCCAATAATATGCTTTCATAAATTAGTTGTTGATTGTAATTTATTGATACTTCCTACTGAAAGTGAGAAAAATATGAATTTTTTTACTAAATTATTACCTTTGGAAGTAGAGAAACAAGACCTCAAAACTGAAAATTTAGTGAAAGATTTGATTAGAGTGACAGCTATTAGAAAAGATTTTGTTGTCGTTGATGATGAATTCAATGCTTCAAAAGTCATTGTTGATGTTTTGGCAGCTATTGTGGGTGTTGATGCTGGTGCCAGTGGAAGAGGAGGATCTTCTCCGATAGTAAATACTGACTTTGGTGATCTTGATGATGGTAGTGGAAGAAGAGGATCTCCTCCAGTTGACTGATTTTGGTGATATTGGTGGTGTTGGCGGAGGAGATATTCAAACTCCATTCAAAATAGGTAAATCTTTTACTATTGATGTCGATACCTCTAAAGTGTCTTGTTCTTCTTGTGAATGTGTGAAGTGCAATGAGAGGAATGAATTATTGGTTACAAAGGTGAAGTCTTTAGAGAAAGCCATCATTACCATGATGTCTAAAAGAGGTATCATTCCATCATCAAAGATTTCATCGCCATATACTCCTTTTCTAATACAAAAGAGGAAAAAAGCAATTTCAAAAGCATTGAAAAGTGCCAAGAAAAAAAAGCAGACTACAAAAGAGCAACAATCTGTAGATGATGCACCGGAGAAGAGGGATGATACACTTGGGAAGGGGGATGCTGCACTGGAGAAGGGGGATGATGCACTGGAGAAGGGGGGATGCTATACTGGAGAAGGGGCATGATGGTATTGTTGAGAAAAATTTAGTGTCCAATAGTTGAATCAAATCAAAAATAATATATTTTAATTATGTTCTATGATTATTTTATCGAATGTTTGAATTAGTCAGAATTATTTAAATATTAGTTTTTGTATTGAATATTAGAATCTGATTCATATTATAATTGGTGTTTATTATTTTTCAATTTTTAAATTCTATTGTGGCAGCTGTTGAATTATAGCATGTTTGGGTTATGAACAAATATACTGAAATGGGGTTTGGAGGAAGGGATATCACATGCTATTGGGTTCACGAGAAATTGTGGATTTCTATTAGAGAAGTGTGTTGGTGATCTTGTATCATTTGATCCTGAAAGCAAGAAATTTTAGGATCTAGGTGTCCATGGTGGGAAAGGTTCCTTTTTTTGAATGAATATGCTGAGAGTCTAGTGTTGCTAAATGTAACTAAGGCTTCAGATGATCGCTACATTGCATCTGATTCCGAAGAGGTGATTGATACACATCCTCATATACTACAATATACACACACTAAGACGAATATATTGATGGAGTGGAGTTGGAGTAAAGTTGCCCCTTAAAAGTTGAATGATCATTCCATAACTCCATAGGAGACCTTTGTTCAATTTCTTACCTTGGATTAGAGGAAAAAATATGGACTTTGTCCTGCATTTTTTCACCAAGAGGATACCCGTATTTGCAATCTTTGCATATGACCTGTGTTTATCTCATGTAACTTAAACTTTTGGTCCATCAACCAAAGCATGCAACTAAAACCTCAAAAAGTATCACATAAAATCCAACTTCTAACCTTTGGTTTATCACTTATAGGTTTGTATTCCGGTGGCAACATATGCTGATTTAGAGATGAATGTAGAATTATCAACGAGAATCTTCGTCTGACCAAAGCAGGGTTGTTAGAAACCTGCAACCAACAACAGTAGAAATTTTCATAATAGCCTACAACATTTGTTTTCACGTTATACATAAACAGTATGAGTTTAACAATCATAGTGAAGCTATAAAAACATAATCTTGCCTGATTCTTTGAAGAGTTTGTACTAGCTGCGGAGGACCAAAGAACAGAGGCTGCAAGAGTAGCAATAACTTAGATGTACAACACCACAATAGAAGTGCTTCACTGATTTTATAGACCACAAGGTGCCTTTTATATTATTTATGACAGAAAGCAAATGGCAGAAATATATAAATGAGATCTAATTGCATATATGTTCAGAAACACTTGCAGTATTTTGACTCGCAGCAAGTGGAGTGCTTGAAACATTACAAAGTCCTGGTGGAGTAGGCTGTGACTGCTTTAGGTAGTTCAAGCATAATGTGGATTGTAGAGTGCCTCTAGTAGTTAAAACAGGAGTGGGAGAAAAAGAGTTCTTTTGATCAAAATCAGGGCCTGATGGTTTTGCTAACAAAGGATATGTGGAAGGTGAGACTGAACATGGAGATAGAGGAGCAGATGTTGATAAAAACCATGGGTTCCTTAATGGAGAAAAGGTGGAGGTAGTGGAAGAACTGGAAGCTGGTTTAAAAGGTGCAAACGGACTTGAATAGATCCACAGAGAAAAAGAAACATCTGAGAGAGTAGATTCCACTCTACTCAGTGCCACAAGAGTTTAACAATGATGTGTTTGGGGGAAATATATGGGAAATGGACTGTTGTGACTTCGGAAAAGGGGTAGAATTTTTATTTGATAAGAGACTCAACTCTTGCTCTCTCCACTGCAAATGTACTTGAAAAATGGGAATAAAAAGGTTGATCAACAGTTGATTGGTTAAATACTAGTGATATGAAAAGCCTCCTGTTGTTGATGACACCAAATCCTTGTGTGCTGGAAACACTAAATGAAGAACCACATTTCTGACCTGCAAATTCACCCATGAAGTATAAAAAAGTTAATGAAATACAAGGTAGATTTCTTTGTTATCTACAGTTAAGAAAACAAGTTAAGGATACCTTTATCACCTGACTAGTAGTCCTCAAACCTCAACTCCTCCTGGCTTTTATCTTGATAAGTCTGCATTCCACAAATGGATTGAATTTCTCCACCACTGAATTTTGTGCTATCTATATCTGGAGTTGCAATGTATGATGTTGTTCTACTTCCTTTCTAATTAATACCAAATGCAGACTTCCCAAAACCAGAGCTCTTGAGCAAAGGTGTTGTACTTTCTTTTCCTGGTTTGCCAATTTGATCTAAGATTTAACACTCAGGATATTCAAAAATATAAAGTAGGAATAAATAGTATTTAGTAATATATAACAAAAGATCAACATGGATTTCAGATCAATATAGAGAATATAGTAATGCACAATAAACAGTATATAATCTTATATCAATCGGATCATCTATAGATTACAGAACAAAATGTTGAATAATCTGCTCCAATACATGAGAAAATGGAAAAGTAAAGTAAACCTTTGCTCACTGACATGGATAATGCTGGTTGGCCAAAGGAATAGGAATTAAATCTTGGGGTTCCTAAGTGTGAGTTGCTTGAAACACCAAATGCAGTAGCTTTTAGAGATCCAAATGCGGAGGAGTATTCATTGCCCACACTGTTAACGTCATACTTCTTTCCAAATGTTTGTAAAGTGGATGGGCCCAGAAATATATTTTGTGTTTGATCAGATGTTGCATTTGTTGCTGTGTTAAAGTCTAATGTTCCTGCCGTTAGGAAAGTAGATTGAATTGATTTGCTAATCACTAATTAAAGACAACTACACCTATCAATAGCTGGCACAAGATCGGTTCCAGAAATAGTAAGCAATAATATTACCCACCATAAGAAATCCCACTGGGATATTGCAGTTATTACTAATATTTTTGGAGAAGAGTACAGCTCAATGTGCATAGCTACTCCCACAAGGAGAATATTTAGCTTTTCGACCGATTCCAAAGCCACTTCGCTGCTCTAGAAAAATAAATATGATATCTCTCCTTTGAGGAAATTGGCAGTATTAAGTATAGCATCTATATATGCCATTCCTCACCTGCACCCACCATAAGAAATCCCACTGAGATATTGCAGTAATTACTAACACTTTTGGAGAAGAGTACAACTCAATGTGCTTAGCTACTTTCACAAGGAGAAGATTAGCTTTACGACCAATTCCAAAGCCGCTTCGCTGCTTTGGAAAAGTAAATATGATATCTGTCCTTTCAGGAAATTGACAATATTAAGTGTAGCATCTATATATACCATTCCTCACCTGGACCACAGGCGAGAAAGAAAGCTGTACTTAATCCATTTGACAGAGAAATCATGGGAATAACATCCTTGATCTGAGGCCAAAAATATATTTTCTTATCATTAATTGCCTCATATTTATTATTTATATTTGTCCTTTTTGAGCATGGATTTTATGGATTGTGCTAAATAGTGTATTTTATTTGTAGGATTAAATTGGTGGGAAGTTGAAGAAGTTTGGAGCTAAAATGAATTAATTATGAAAGATTGAAAAATCAAGCAGGCAGCTTAATGGATTAAATTGAATATAATAATATATTATATATAGAAGTGCAGTTGAAAGAAGAATTTGCATTGAAGTGCTGCCTGAAGTTGCCACGTGGCAACATGAATACATCTCCTTGTTGAAGTCGACGTAGGCAGAAGTTGTTGAGGCGGTTTCACGTGTGTAGGAATCCAATTCCGTTTTGGTTTTAGGTTCCTAATTTGTTTTGGACTCAGTTATTTTATTCAGGGTTTCCTACATCTATAAATAGTCCATAGAAATAATTATTATAGGAGAGACTTTTTAAGGAAGACACTTTGTAAGGAAAAATTGTCAATACTTTTTAGGGTTCTTTTCTTCTTCTTTTTCTTAGGTATTAGTAGCTAAAGACCCTTGTTTTGGGGCTGCGGCTATGGGTAATTGTTGAACATCGATTGTTTTGAATTAATTATTGGTTATCGCTTAAATTACTTTTGTGTTCTTGTTTTAGTATTTCATGCTAGGCCACCATAGAAATAAATCTATTGTCTATTCTTGGACTCGAGAGATGAAGAGGTAGATAGACCAGAGAATGCAAAGAGCTTGTTCTAACTTTGTTTAGATTCGTGTTCAGGAGAGACGCTCGGACGAATACTCGCTTGGTTACGAAATAGGATGAAATATAAATGCTCGCCAATTAGGACTGCCTATCCCCGCTCAACGATGTAGTTAGACAGCTAGTTGGAGTAGGCGATTAGAGGTCGAGAGATCATGATCATAAAATCAACCCTGTAAATCAATAATTTGATAACCTTAGTTAATTCATTACATGAGATGCGATACATGAAACCCAAAGCATGCTGCAGCCCTGGAATTGTCCCAATCACTGTAAGTTAATCTTAGTATTTAATTCTTGCATTCTTTTATTTCTTTTGATACTCTTAAATAAATAATTAGACTAGTATAATTTAGTAAATAGTTAATTGACAAGTTCCTGTGGGTTCGATATTCCGGTTCTTAAAGAGCCACTTATTACTTCTGCGACCACGTACACTTGCGTGTGCAATTGGAAGCAACAATACTCGAAGAGTGTCGGTAGATCATTCTCATGCAATAGCTTAAGTGGTCTTTCTTTTGAGTTTATTTGGACAGAGACCAAAAAATTTGTTTAATCAACTTAATTACAGGAAGATATGCACATATAAAGGTAGCAATAACATATTCGAAGAAGCAGAATCTGAATCCACATAAGAGAAGAAGTTAAGGATACCTTTTATCACCTAACTGGTAGTCCTCAAACCTCAACTCCTCCTGGCTTTTACATTTATAAGTCTGCATTCCACAAATGAATTGAATTTTTCCACCACCGGGTCCTGTGGTATCGTTCTGTGGAGTTGGAATATATGATGCTATTCTACTTCCTTTCTGATTAATGCCAAATGCTGAATTTCCAAAACCAGAGCTCTTGAGAAAAAAGTGGTGTACTTTCATCTCCTGATTTGCAAATTTGATCAAGATCGAACATTTAAGATATCCAAAAAATATGAAGTAGGAATAAATAGTACTCCTACTTAGTAGTATTTAATAAAAGCTCAACAAGGATTTCAGATTAATATAGAGCATATAGATTGTAGAACAAAGTTCTCCCTCAAAATGTTGATTAATCTGCTCCAATACATGAGAAAATGGACAATAAAGTAAACCTTTGCTCCCTGACATGGATACTGCTGGTTGGCCAAAGGAGTAGGAATCAAGTTTTGGGGTGCCAAAGTGTGAGTTGCTTGAAACACCAAATGCTGGAGCTCTTGGATATCCAAGTATGGAGGAGTCTCAGACATTGACATCCCTGGACCACACCAGAGGTTCATTGGCCACACTATTAAAGTCATATTTCTTTCCAAATGTCGGTAAAGTGGACGAGTCCATAGGTACATTTTGTGTTTGACCAGATGTAGCATTCATTGCTGCTTTAAAGACTAATGGTCCTGCAGTTAGGAAAGCAGATTGAATTGATTTTCTAATCACTAATTAAAAGACAACTACAAGCATCAATAGCTGGCACAAGATCGGTTTTAGAAATAGTAAGCATTAACACTACCCACCATAAGAAATCCCACTGAGATATTGTAGTTATTACTAACATTTTTGGAGAAGAGTACAGCTCAATATGCATAGTTACTTCCACAAAGAGCAGATTTAGCTTTTCAACCAATTTCAAAGCCACCTTGCTGCTCTAGAAAAGTAAATATGATATCTCTCCATTCCTGAAAATGGCAGCATTAAATCCTCACCAGGACCCATAGGCGAGAAAAAAAGCTGTACTTAATCCATTTGGCAGAGAAATCATTGGGAAAAACATATTCAAAGAGTGTGTAGGTCACTCCCATGCAATAGATTAAGTGGTGTTTCTTGTAAGCGTGTTTGGACAGAGATGAGAGAGCATTCTATGGAAAATAGAATTGATAAGACATAATAATATACCAAAATCAAGCTAGAAACAGATGCAGTTTTAACTGCAGAAGTTGCACAAAGAAAATACATTGATGATAGGGGCTTTCTTCTGAGAAAATTGCACAAAGAAAATATGTTGATTATAGTAACTTTCTTTTGAGAAAATTGCACACCCTATTCTTTTTGGTTTGGATGTGATCATGCAAGCTGAAAAATAACAAAAGTCTTTACCACCAAGATGTTGAGCTTCCAAAAGGAGATGAGGTTATTGCTCCAAACACACTGGAGTTGCTAGTTTGTTGAATTCCAGATGTAGAACCAAATAGGTTCACAGTTTCTTTCTTCTTTTTTTTAAAGAACAGTTTAAATAAAGAACACCACTAGTATTCCGGACTCTGGAGTAATGCATCCAATATCTATCGACCTGGTCATCAACAGTTTAATAAAGTATATCGAAAAAGATGTATCATGGATATGAAGAAAGAGAAATTAAGCCACATAAACAATATAACTAACTAAAACGAACACGCGAGACCCCCAAAGAAGAAAAGAAAGCAATATGCCCAGATTCCGTCATCAAATTCAAGAACGCAAGAAAGTGGAAAAATTTAAACGAGAAAATTCTTTTTGTTCTCAAGTATCATGCATTTGTGGAAGGGGATATGAAACGGCATACACAATATATCAACTAATATGCAAGAATCACAAAAAAAGCCTAAACACGGAATCAAGAAAGAAAAAAAAAAGGAAATTCCCATATTAGTTATCAAGAATATGCAAGAAAGTGAACAAATGAAAAATTGTGTTGTGACAGAAGATTCTTGTTATATTAACGAAAAATAGAGGAATTATCAAGTAACTAGAACCAGATTAGCAAGAAAATTTGCTTAAGAACAACCCAGAAAGGGCATAAAATATGAATTTTTACTTACTTGGAGCGGTATTTTTCAAAGAAAATATCGACATGTTTACTTATTCTTTTCCGGCGCTGGAATGGTGGTAGTGTATATATATATATATATATAAATAGAGAAGAAGAGATGCGGGTTGCATAGTTTTTACGCACAGATTAAATTAAACCGTTGCTTACTGTTTAAGCTGTTAGCTTAAACAAAATTTAAATCACTCATATATATAGGAAATTTTAAAAAAAAAACGTTTTTTTTTTCTCCCCAATTCTTTTCTTTAATTTAATAGCCTTTTTATCACTCAATTGTTACTAAATTCAAATTATGTCTTTTTGGTATATGAGTTGGGTTTAATTTTTAATTTTATTAAAATACATGTTTTTTATTTCTTTAATATAAAAAATATATTATATTTAGATTATTTTAAAAATCATACCTTAATTATGGAATAACAACTATAAATGTATGTAATTAAATTGTATATGACTCATAAATTTATTGAAGAATTCACGAATAAAGATATCAAAAGTGATCAAGTAATTAAAAATTAAATTGTTTAGTCAGATATTACAAAAGCTAAAATTTAAATTTATCGATAAATGTGGGATATATATATATTTGAAATAGTTTTTTTTGCTTACTTATTAAACATCAAAAAATAAATTTTAAAAATCAAAGAATATCTTCATTTGTTAATTTGCAGGATTGTATCCACTGCCAATAAAATTTTAAAGTTAAATTATTATTTCATCTATTTTAATTTGTTTGTCTGATTTTAACTGATACGAAGTTTAAGAAAGTCTTATGATCTTAAACTAAAAATATATTAAAATATATACAATATCTTTTAATCTTGTGGTCTAAACACATTTTTTGAAAAGTTCAAATTTTGAAAAAAATAATATTTTCTTTTTATAAAGAAAAGTCAAATGATAAATTAAATTAAAACATTTAAAATATAGAAAATGTTATAATATTTAATATGCTTACTTAGAAGTGAAAGATTGTTACATGAATCTGGACTTTGGGAAGAGAGTGCAACAATTAACATTCGTGACGCTAAAAATGGGAGGAAAAAAAAGATTTCCCCAATTAAGTTACATTTTATGTGCCAAATATCCACGTAGTATATTTTATATAGTAATTTAAATTGTACATTACATAGTTCTCTTGGTAATCAATTTCATAATTAACTACAAGGAAGGGGTGAGGGGGGACCATCTAAGATCAAATACAATACATAATTTTTTCCGCAAAATTTACTCTAGTAAATTGTATGATTTTGATGGCTCAAGTACTCAATAGGTTAAAGTAATCTTATATCACCTTATCAATTTTAGAAAAATACTGAGTACAAATCAAGGTCATTTGTATTAGATAATTTCTTAGGTGCTAAGATCAAAAGTCGATAAGAAAATAATCTGGAACAATCATATAATACCCCAAGTGTTTATGGTTGTCTTTTGTCCTGTGGTGAAGACTTATAAGCGTAAAATTGAGAATTTTATTGTAACACCATGCGTGATTTAGTAAATAGAATTTAGATTGGAATTTGAAAATAATATATTTCTATTGTCTTCCTAAAATGTTTTAAATATTTTTGAAAATTCTTTAGTTACGATATAATTGTGTATATATATTTATTTTATAAGAATTTTACATGTTATCAATATTTTAATGGAGATAGTAAGTCTAGTTATATTGAAAGATTTATTATTACATGACATAGGGTTTATTCAACATAATTTTCTAGATATTCAAAAAGTTATATACATTTTTCACGAACCTATGCAATACCCAATACATATGTAATGTGATAAAATGAATCCGAATGTAGATGTACCACCTATAGTTCCACGCGGAAATGTATGGAGTGACAAATCAGTTAATGACAAAAATAATTGAGCAATGTCAATTAGGAAGTGGTTGCTTCTGTGAATGAAGGTCAGCTAAAAAAAGATGTCATACAAAAATTATAAATATAAATAAACCAACATCAAATGTTTTAAAAGTTTAAAATAAGACAATGGTCATTAGAGACACATATACATTTCGACAACAAATTCAAAATAATATTAACTTTGATCTAAATTGAATATTTTATTTTAAAAAATTTATTTAATATATATAAAAATTAATTTATAATCTTAACTTAGAATTAAAATTTTAAATTTTGAATTGACCTATAAAAATAACATAAGTTAAATAATTTAACTTATATATAACAATAAGTCAATAACCTAACAAAATTTTACATTACCAATAGTATAACATAATATGTTACAATACATCATTTATTACCTTCTCATACACCGAAATTTGCACTAAAAAATAATTGAGTAAAATAAATAAAAATTTACAAAAAGTAATATATTTTGTATCAACACCAGAAGTAAAATATATTTTCTTAATTCCTTTTTTTCGCGTGTATTTACAAAAAAAAATAAAAAAATTCCTTTTGAAAACTATAAAAGTAACACCACTGCGTATTTTAGTACTCCGACCGCCTACTTTCCCCTGCTCATCATATACTCCAAATTACTCACCGCCATTAGAGTACTCCTCCACCTCTGGATGGCTGATCTTAACTGTTTCAGTGACAATGGCCGATCAAAACCCTATATCCTAAATCAATTCTATCTATTGGTATCTATTGGTATTCTTCCCTGAAGAAGGAAAATCAAGAACTTGTTTTGTCAGATTATCTTGGAGTTATTGCATGTTTTTTAAGAAAAAAATCAAGAACTTGTTGACCTTTTACATTGGTATTCTTAAACTAAATCAATTTCCCACCGTCTATCTTCTCAAGTAATACTACTGGAAAATTCAAGAAGTCGATATAGTCAGATTTTCTTGAATTCTTGCATGCATTTTTTTAAGAAAAAAATCAAGAACTTGTTGGCTTTTTTAAGTTACATTGGTATTCATAAATAATGCATATTTTAAGGAAATCAAAGAAACGGTAGTTTTCAAGAATGTATTGGCATTGTACGAATTAAGGAAATTCAATAAATCTTTTTAAGAAAATTATGTTGTCATCTTGCAGAGTGTGTTAAGAGGATGTTCAAGATTTCTTTTTTAACTTTTCGGGGCTCAATTCTGTTAGGAGTTATCTTGTATGATTTCACAAGGTGTTTGCCTGAAATGTTGAATTTTTGAGGGCTCAATCAGGACTCAAGAATGAGGCATTTGAATGAAATGTTTGATTTTTGAGGGGTGGTTGCCTCCCTTCTCTGGTAAGCCCTGATTTTTTTATTTTTTTTTGATGTTTTGCATTTATGCTAGTTTGTATTTCCCTTTTTGCAAGTAATTACTTGTGAACCCCCTTTTGTTATATTAGCTCAGAATGAAGCAGCAGAGAGAATAATGGGATTTCTATTCAAGGGTGGTTGCCCTTCTCTATGCTTTGCCTATGATTCTTCCATTTTCTAAACAAACCAACAGCCCTTAAAAAAGAGAAAGAGACAGAGATAAAGTACACTACAGTTTCTGGGCTTTTTTCCCCAGTCATTTGGGTTCTGGACGGTTATTTTCTTGAGCTGAGGTCTATTGGCAACAACTTCTCTAGTCCCCCACAAAGGACCCAGGGTAAGGTCTATCTACCAATGCTAGCTTTTAATTATAGGATAAGGCTGTGATGATGACAAATGAAGTTGTATAGAGTTGGGTCAGGCATCGGAGCTACCCTTATCTTGGCGAGGCAACCCGGTAAGGCGTCTCCGGTTTGCAACCGAGGTCTGCAGCCATGGCGGTTGCTTTGTCTCCTTTTGCCTGGTTTTATAACAAATCTGAGCTTTAGGAGAGAGAATTGGCCGAAAGACGCTTGAAGTCTTGTGAATTCCCTTTTGTTAGGTTAGCCTAAAAAGGCAGGCAGCAGAGAGTATGGGATTTCTATCAAGGGTGGTTGCCCTTCTCTCTATGCTTTGCCTATGATTCTCCATTTGTTAAAACAAACCAACAGCCCTTTAAAAAGAAAGAGACAGAGAGAGTACACTTGAGTTTCTGGGTTTCTTTGCATTTTTGCACCCTTAGACGTATGCTCATAAGGCAATACACACAACTATACTAGGAAAATTATTAAAGAGGCAGTGATGATTTCTGGGCTAACTAAATTCGGGCATTAAGATTACCCAACCCATATCTTGGCAGGGCAACCCAGTATGGCCTCTAATTGAGACGCATAACTCACACATGCAATCGTGTGTTGCAGCCATGGCATGGTTTTTTTTTCTTATCATAACACAAATCCGAGCCTCAATTTGCTAAAGGAAAAAGGGTCAAAGTTACCCCTTTACTATGCATAAGGGGCAATATCCCTTCCATGATTAATGTGGGAGATATTGAACCCACGCCCTTCTGATTTGCAGTTTTAATGCTTTTCATTCGTAATGTATCTCCATCTTTTGATAAGTAACAGCTCAAGAATGAGGGAATGAAATGTTGGATTTTTGAGGGGTGGTTGCCTCCCTTTTCTGGTAAGCCCTGATCTTTTTTTGAAGTTTTGCATGTATGTTGAGGAGTTGGTTTTCAACAGTCTCGATGCTGGTGCCACCAAGGTACTCATTTATCCTTTCAAAGTTGCAATGTTCTTCATCATTTTACTAGGTATTGAATGGAAAATTGTGATTTGTATTAATTTGAATGAAGACACTCAATTGGATAGACTTTCGTAAACGCCCTCAGTGACCATTTTCCTTTACATGGTCTACACTTTTTGATTTTGATTGTTTCTTAAAAGTTGGAATTGTGCCATGTAAGAGAATGGGGAATTATATGTTTTCTGATTTCGTTAATTGTTAATGTTTTGAGGGTCAATACATGGGCTGCTGAGAATATGGCAAGTGAGCGGTGAGGCTCTTCAATGAATTCTTATGTTCCTTCATTTCCTGCTTCTAATGATGAGGGCATATGCTTTATATGAAAATACCTTTTCTCCTCTTAGTATGATGTTACATTCTTGTATCATAATGTTTTTGCCCCAAATGAATATTCTTTTATCAATACTCTTTCTTTTTTCCATGAAATTTACTTCCTTATAGGACTGCTCTTTTTATGTTTGTTATTCTTATAAGTAGTGCACTCCTAGTTTGAACTTAACCTAGTTTCCACAAGGTATCTGTTGCTATAGGCATTGGGACCTAGTTTGATCTAATGCATTTTGATATGCAGAAAGTTCTGCTCAATTTATTATTTTACTTCATAATCTGAAGTTGTACTTTCTCTGTAAGAATCTGTCTTTTCACGAGATGGACTGGTGCTGATCGGAGAAAGATATGGTAATCTTTTTGCAAAATGTTGGACTGACATCATCTTTTCTATTGAATTTATGTTGTTTTGCCCGACAACTATGATGTTCATAACTTGGAATGGTTGTTATTGTTTATAGGATTGCATGCATTACCTCAACTAATATGCTGTTTGACGGTTTGTGTTCATTAATATCTCTGTACAGTTCCTTTATTTATTATTTTGTGGCTTTACTTGTTATTGGGAAAACTGGTATGGCTGTACACAACACAAAATATTGATGCCTACATCTTGTTTTTGCCTTTGTTATAAGATGTTCATGTACATCGCAATCCTGGTGCTTCATTTGCAATAAAATACTCTCTTTATTTGTACCGTGTCCCCAAAAAAAAGGGAGAGACAGACAGAAAGAGATAGAGAGAGAGTGATGAAATATATTTTTTGTTGATCACTACTGTATGTACAGATGTTTTGATTATTTATTTTAGCTAAAATTGAGCAGGAACATACATATTGGTCCTTAGGTATGGAGAATGTGCCTGTTTCTTTCATCTTTTGTTGTGCTTCCTTTTTGTCTATCCATTTTAACTATGGTTTCATATGCCTGCTTTACACCAGCGACATCAAAATATAGTCATTCAGATGATATGCATGCTTTTCCAGCAAGCCTTGGCTTTAAAGGAGGGACTGTGTGCTCTATTTCTGATGTTTCTTTGTTGGAAATTCCAAAACTCATGGGAGGTCAAATGGACATCGTAAAATTTTTGAAGGTAAAATTCTTTTGAGTTTTAGTTGGTAGTATCCATTAGGATAGGTATAAAACTACTAACGTGGTCTTTGTTCTTGCCATTGTTTACAGGACGGCAAGTGTTGGTACCTTGGAATTGATTATTATAGACAAGATGTTGGTACAACAGGTAATTCTGTATAACCAGTTCGAAGGAAGCAAAAGCACTCCAAGTACTTCTAGTCAAACAAGTAATTCTAAAGCTGTACTCTGATTTGATTGGTCTTTTGGTTTGCATATATAATCTTGAAATCCAAACAGGGTCTTGCATTCTCCAAAACAGTCTCTGCTAAGAATCGCCCTTTCCCATGCCAGTGTCTCCTTCAAAATTGTTGATATTGAAAGGTCCATCTTTGATAAACAAAAAGATGGATTTTGTTCATTTGCATGCAGTGAGGATGGATTTTAATCATTGCCGCTGTTGTCCAGTGGGTTTGGGATTCATCTGAGTTCCCTTAACAAATTGAATGCAAGCATTGGCGCATTCAAGCTTTCTCGTTTCGATTTTTACTTCTGTTACACTTCTTTTTTGTTTGTCCATATTAACTATGGTTTGGTATGCTTACTTTACACCAGCGACATCAAAATACAGCCATTCAGATGATATGCATGCTTTCCCAGCGCTTTGGCTTTAAAGGAGACGCTCTGAGCTCTATTTCTGACTTTTCTTTGTTGCAAATTGTTACTAAAACTCATGGGTTGGTAGTATCAATTCGGGTAGGTATAAATAACTAACCTGGTCTTTGTTCTTGCCATTATTTACAGGACGGCAAGTGTTTGTACCTTTGGAATTGATGATTATAGACAAGATGTTGGTACAACAGGTAATTTGGTACAAGCGTACCTGATACATGTGTCGACTGTTGTTTGCTAATAAGGAAATTTCTAGGGATTTTTATTTTTTGCAGTCATTTTTCGTCATGTATTTTACAGCCAACTAGTTCGAAGGAAGCAAATGCACTCCCAATACTTCTGGTTTTCCTCAAACTCAAACAAGTAAAAAATTTGATTTACATACTTTACTTCTAAAGTTGTACTCTGATCTGATTGATCTTTTGGTTTGCATATATAATCTGGAAGCCCAAAGAGGGTCTTGCATTCTCTGCTAAGAATCACCCTTGTGCATCCCAGTGTTTCCTTCAAAATTATTGGTATTGAAATGTCCATCTTTGATACAGCAGTTAACTTAAAGATATTTCTTGTATGGTTTATTAGACTTTTTATTTGCATGCAGTGAGGATGACCTGCTTTGCACACGTGCTTCTCCTTCTCCATTGCCGCTATTGTCCAGTGGGTTTGGGATTCATCTGAGTTCCCTTAACAAATTGAGTGCAAGCTATGGTCCCTTAACAAATTGAGTGCAAGCTATGGTTCATTCAAGCTTTCAGGATACATCTCAGGGCAGCTGAGCAAATTCGTCTGGAAGAACTGCGTGGGAAGGTAATGATTGTCTAAAAATTCATTGAAGTATCATTTCAACTAGGAGTCTGTAACTTATTGAATTATTAGGTCCTGTATAGGAAAATGAGGCCAACACCCTATCTCGATTATAAGCAAGGATTGGTACGTTTATTTTAATAATAGGTAACATTGATTTTGAGTCTTGTGGGGTAAGTGTTGAACTCTTTATACTAGGTACCATTGATTTTGAGTCTTTGGCTGTAATCTAATGAAAGAAATTGTTATTCTATTCATTGGGATTAGGAATTATTGGGAATAAAGCTACGCTGAGTAGTACAAATACACAAGGGCTAGGAGAGATTGCTCACCTACATTCTCAAACCTTTTACTACACTTTATAGCTTATTCTCTTCAACATTTATATTCCTCCCTCTGATGGATATATGCCTGTCTAAGTGTGGAAAACAAAACATGACAAGCACTTCTCTCAGGCTAGTTATTCCATTTTGAGGTATCAATAGCACTGTTTATATCAGTTCTGTGTTCCATCTTGTTGAAAGCAAGAAGGATTTTTTAGGGTTTAAGCCTTTAAAGTGTCATTTGTGCGCATTGCTCTTAAGGTCCATTTTATGTTTTATTTGGGTTGATTATAGCAAGTTAATTATGAATTACAACTTATAGGAGAAGAGCTTTTTTGTTCTAATACCATCAGTAACAAGACAATGCTCCATTTTAGTATCATAATTTTTTTTCTAAATGAAAATTCTTATTTCACAGCTCTTATTTCTTTTTTACATGAAATTTATTTCCTTATAGGACTGTTCTTTTTATGTTTGTTCTTATAATTTTTACTTCTGTTATGCTTCCTTTTTGTTTGGCCATTATAACTATGGTTTTGTATGCTTGATTTACACCAGCGACATCAAAATACAGCCATTCAGATGATATGCATG
Organism: Solanum appendiculatum; assembly: GCA_018342035.1. NCBI lineage: Eukaryota > Viridiplantae > Streptophyta > Magnoliopsida > Solanales > Solanaceae > Solanum > Solanum appendiculatum. Next base: position 2,541,567 of record JAGDQO010000422.1, read on the forward strand.
CTTTCCCAGCAAGCTTTGGCTTTAGAGGAGAGGTTGTGAGATCTATTTCTGATGTTTCTTTGTTGGAAACTGTTACTAAAACTCATGGGAGGCCAAATGGATATCGTAAGGTTTTGAAGGTAAAGTTCTTTTGAGTTTGAGTTGGTAGTGTCCATTAGTATAGGTATAAAACAACTAACCTAGTCTTTGTTCTTGCCATTGTTTACAAGACGGCAAGTGTTTGTACCTTGGAATTGATGATTATAGACAAGATGTTGGTACAACAGGTAATTTTGTATAAGCGTACCTGATACGTGCATCGACTGTTGTTTCCTAATAAGGAAATTTCTAGTGATTTTTCTTTTTTGCTGTCATTGTTCGTCATGTATTTTAAAACCAACCAGTTCGAAGGAAGCAAATGCACTCCAAGTACTTCTAGTTCCCCTCAAACTCAAACAAGTAAAAAAATTGATCTACATACTTTAAGTCTAAAGCTGTATTCTGATCTGATTGATCTTTTGGTTTGCATATATAATCTGGAAGCCCTAAGAGAGTATGAAAGAGTCTCTGCTAAGAATCACCCTTGTGCATCCCAGTGTCTCTTTCAAAATTGTTGATATTGAAAGATCTTTGATACACCAGTTAACTTAAGGATATTTCCTGTCTGGTTTCTTAGATTTTGTTTATTTGCATGCAGTGAGGATGACCTGCTTTGCACACGTGCTTCTCCTTCTCCGTTGCTGCTGTTGTCTAGTGGGTTTGGGATTCATCTGAGTTGCCTTAACAAATTGAGTGCACGCGTTGGTTCATTCAAAGCTTTCAGGATACATCTCAGGTCCTGATGTTTACACTGTGGAAGTATACAAGCATGGATAAAGAGATGTGATAAGTTATATTTCCTATACTTGTCTTGATTCTAGCTTTTATCTTCGTTGAACATTATAGTCATTGTCATGTTCTATAGCACACTGCAGATGAGCGAATTCATTTGGAAGAGCTGCGTGAGAAGGTAATGATTGTCTTAAAACTCAAAATAAGTGTCATTTCAACTTGAAATCTGCAACTTATTGAATTATCAGATCCTGCATGGAAAAATGAGGCCAACAACTTATCTTGATTCTGAGCAAGAATTGGTATGTTTATTTTGATAATAACAGGGTAACATTGATTTTGAGTCTTGTGGGGAAGTCTTGAAACTCTTTATAATAATTACCATTGATTTTGAGTCTTTGATCATGCTTTTGAAGGTCATGCCTGAAATTGGTTACCAATTACTACACAACTATTCTGACCAAATTCTAAACTGGGGTTGGATTTGCAACATTCATTCTCAAGCTTCAAGATCATTTACCAGGTACATTACGATCTAAAGTTACTTGTAAGATTGGGGCCCCATCCTTCTCTTTATTGAGGATACTGTCGCGAATCTCTGGACTGAAAGTAACTCTCGGTGAGAGCAATTGTACCCGACATTCTTATGCTACATCACTTAGGATTCATTGTATTTGATGTTATGTGTACATCTGGCTTTGTTCACTCCACATTTCCTTTCCTATAGGCTGTAGCCCCCCACCTGCCTCCCTAAAAGAGGAGGGGGGGACAAATTGTGGAAGGTTGTGGTTAGTGGAAGAGACTAGAGAGAGTTACTTATGCATCAGATGGTGCAAAGCATTTCAGTGGTTATGCTATCATGTAGTTTTATCACTTTCTTTTCTCTTAAGTTACTTTTGGAAAACCTAGATAAGAATTTAGTTGTTGAAGTATCCTCCTCATCTATTAATATCCCATTTCCTACTCCTCTTTTCAGATATACCTGTGAATTATGAGATCAGGAAAAAGAGGTGCAGGCCTAGAGTTGCAATGCGACACTGAACTTCCTTCCCCTCAGCCAAAGAAACTGACTGGATAGTGCACTGTCAGGAGAGAGATTCAATCTTCAGAGTATATTCTGTGGGGAAGTGCTTCTGAAAAGCATGATCCCGAGTCCAAATTCCTCGTCAGATCAAAAGTTCAAGTCGGTCAATCAATAGCTCTCTTGCTCATTGCAGAGTCGGTGTGAACTGGATACCCAGAAACTCTGCGCAACCCCTTTCATCTATTATTTTACCTACAAAGGATGATTTCCTGGATAACAAACTCAGTGCTTCAGCTAGATCCAGTTGTAAATCAGGCTGCTTAGCAGGTTCAAGATGGGAGAATGAGTCAAACAATTATAGCTGGCAGATCAAGAGAGGATGCTTCATTTATGGAGTCACTTGAACTTGATGACAGTTCAAATGTGATGCATGAGAAAAGGAAACCATTTATGCAGAGCTGTTCTATGCACAAAAGCCTGATCCATGATGGATCATCTTTTGATAGTGATGAAGATATTGGTTTGAAAATGGTAACTACAGAAATAAACAAAATCGCGTTGAAGATGATTAGTGTTGAATTTGAAGTAGCTGTTGATGTTAACCATGTCTTAAACAAAGGTCTCCTAGAGCCATGGAAATATATTTTGAGAAACTTCTCCATGTACAAAACCCAGAGCAAGGTGTTGCAGAGATCAGTAGAATAATTTTGTGTATCTTTTAACTCATAATATAGGTCACATCTATATTATCTTGAGGGAGCTTTGATAGTTTTTACAAAATGTTGGATTTTCATATTTATGAGTAAAAATACCACTTAATCAATCTAAATTACATAGACAAATAAAATTTCAATTTTAAATCAACCTTTAAATAACAAATATAATTTGAAATTATGTCCAAACTACGCCAATATTTTTGGATTGAGAAATAGTATCTTATTTTTTTCTGTTTGAAATAATTACTAAATATTTTGGTTGATGATTTGAACTCAAGGAGTTATTTGTCTTGCTCAATATATGAAGGGAGTTTGGTTACGAATATATAATTTGAAATTATGTCCAAACTATGCCAATATTTATGTCCAAACTATGCCAATATTTTTGGATTGAGAAATAGTATCTTACTTTTTTTCTGTTTGAAATAATTACTAAATATTTTGGTTGATTTGAATTCAAGGGGTTATTTGTCTTGCTCAATATATGAAGGGAGTTTGGTTACGAATATCCAAATGATAAGGTAAAACTAAAATCTTGTTTTAAGAAATAATTTGTCTTTATAATATCTAATCTAACATAAAAGTAATGGCTTCTTTGCTTTATATTATTTATCTATCCTTCTTAAAAATCATAAATTAAAAATATTAGGATTTTAAATTTTTCAAAATGTAGAATTATTTACCCACAAACAAGAAAAAGATTAAATGAAGATATAACTTACCACAACCAAGAGCTCAAACCCGAGATAAAACATAAGACTTTTGCAAGAGATCCACAAATTAATTACTTGTAATAAACTTTGAAAGAAATCCTGCGATAACAACTTGGATCAAAGTGAGCAGGAACCAAAGTGCATAAAAGAGTGAGAGTCGTAGTGGGACAAAATCAAAGTGAGCAAATTGTAAAAATATATCAGTTGGAAGACATCTTTCTTAACAATCAAACATTTGGTTATGCCACAAACCAACCAAGAAAATTTGAACTCACAATTAGAAGTGTGATACTCTAAATTTCCACTGCCCTCTTCCACTGGATCATAAGAAACTAATTCAGCATCTTTCTCTACTGCTTTCTTAATAAGCATATCTCTATACTTATTGACCATTGGTCCATCTCTGTACTCCTTCCCAGTCGATTTGTTGATGCATCTTACATTAAGGAGAGTTATCTCAGTTGGCTTGTTGAGGCCTTGTCCAACTGGAGGTTTCTTGCTCTCATCCATATAGATGATCACCTCACAATGATTGAATTGGACAGCAGAATCAAGATCAAGGAACTTGATGCTTCCATACCCATGTCTTCCTACCACAGTACGTGGCAACCAAAACCAGCTTCTTCCTCCTCCTTTGATGTCAACTCCTCCATAGGAGGAACTGTGTAGTAATCAGCACGTTGAAGCCTTGGCATAATGCTATCCACATCCTTATCATCGCCACAATTATCATAATGCATCTCTTCAGGCTCTAAGTTGGGCTTATCACCAACTTTGTCTCCGTCATGCATCCCTACATCTTAAACAGTAAAGTGAATTATGCAATTAAATAGCAAACTTGGTTAGATTGGTTCTTAATTCTTGGAACTTGTAAAATAGCAAGTCAACTTGTATAGTTGTGCATATCCTTAGATATACTCCAATAGATAACAAATCCGTGAAGTATTAAATTTGAACTATTAGAGATTCCAGGCTTTGAGCTTTAAGGAAATGGGATCTTAATGGAGCAGACATAAAATGGTACTAGATATTAAGTAATCCACTAAAACATTACATGTGACATTCCCATTCCCTAACTATGAAAATTGACTTATGCATCTATGAGAAACAAGCTAAACCAAAGAACGAAAGGAAGGCATGCATGCATAAGTTCATTAAAAAAGAAAGCTTACTCTCCATAGATGAATCAGCCCCCAGTGGAAATTCTTCAGCACTAGGATAAGCCCAGTCCCTTGGATTTTCCCTTGGAATGATGATGACTTCTGTCCTTAGTACGCCAGAAGCGTTTTCTTTACCCATGAAAAAGGGGACCTACATAAACAAATATTTTAGTCGTGTTAAATTTTCCAGTGTTTTACTTGGATTAGAGGAAAATATGGACTTTGTCCTGTATTTTTTCTCCAAAAGGATACACGTACTTGCAATCTTTACATATGAGCTGTGTTTATCTTATGTAACTTAAACTTTTTGTCCATCAACCAAAGCATGCCACGAACTACTGAACAAGTCTCACATAAAATCCAACTTCTCACCTTTGGTCACTTATAGGTTTGTATATCGGTAGCAACATATGTTGTCTTAGAGATGAATGTCGAATTATCAATGAGGATCTTCGTCTGACCGGAGCAGGGTTGTTAGAAACCTGCAACCAACAACAGTAAAAAATTTCACAATAGCCTACAACTTTTGTTTTCACGTTAAACATAAACAATATGAGTTTAACAATCACAGTGAAGCTATAAAAACATAATCTTGCCTGATACTTTGAAGAGTTTGTTTGGAACTTGGGCAACTATATTGATGTTTATATCTTATTGGAGAAATACTGAAACTAATTTACATAAACCTACTTGATGCAGTAAAATCAAAGAAATATAAAGCCAAAGGCCAGCAACTAGACACAGTTACATCTACCTTGACAGGAAAGCATTAATAATTACAACATGATAAAGGTAATAAATTACCTGTCTTTCAAGGTGCATAACATTATAGCAATAGTAATGAGGCATCCCAGTACATCATGTAACTTCTAGTGAGTATGGTACTTGGTTTGAGACCAATGAACCCATCCAGGAGCAACATTAATTATAATTACTTGTTCAGAAATGTGAAACTTACAGGTAAACTAGAAATTCCATACTGGATGGATATTTCCAAATTTGGGTGCTCAACTGAGATTTGGACTGAAGGTTGTATTTCAGCAGGAGGCATAATTGGTGATGGCTTCACTTCCATGATTCTCGGAAAGTAAGACCTGAAAATATGTTAAAAGGTATAGCTGGTGCATGAGAAAGTACAAATAGAAAGATCTCGGACACAAGAAAAAGAAGAGATAGAAGAAGAATAAAACGATCAGGTTAAAACGGGACTGTGGAGTAATAACTGAGGCAGCAGAAATAAAAAGAATGTGAGGAAAGTCTAGAAGTCAAAATTAGGCATTTAATAACACACGCAGTAAAGTAAAACAATAAATAGTTAAATTTGATACTCACTGTTGGCCAATGATACTTGGCTGCTGACCAACTCCTTGTCCAATTTCTGAGCAACTAACACCCTCGTACAGGAAACAGGTGCCGGGAGGATTAGTTACATGGATTACAATCCAACATACTATCAACTTCAAAAAGAGCAAGACATACTGCACTAAGTGTACCTGTTGACGAGTGAGAAGTGTTGGTTGTTGGAAGTGTTGCTCCAACTTTAGGGGTCATTTCTGACTGCAGGGGACCAAAGAACAGAGGCTGCAAGAGTAGCAACAACTTAGATGTACAACACCACAATAGAAGTGCTTTACTGATTTTATAGACCTCAAGATGCCTTTTATATTATTTATGACATAAAGCAAATGGCAGAGATACATAAATGAGATCTAATTGCATATACATTCAGAAGCACATAACAGTATTTTGACTCGCAGCAAGTGGAGTGCTTGAAACATTACAAAGTTCTGGTGGAGTAGGCTGTGACTGCTTTAGGCAGTTCAAGCATAATGTAGATTGTGGAGCGCCTCCTGTAGTTAAAACAGAAGTGGGAGAAAAAGAGTTCTTTTGATCAAAATCAAGGCCTGATGATTTTGCTAACAAAGGATATGTGGAAGGTGAGACTGAACATGGAGGTAGAGGGGCAGATGTTGATAAAGACCATGGGTTCCTTAATGGAGAAAAGGTCGAGGTAGTGGAAGAACTGGAAGCTGGTTTAAAAGGTGCAAACGGACTCGAATGGATCCACGGAGAAAAAGAAACATCTGAGGCAGTAGATTCCACTCTACTTCCAGTGCCACAAGATTTTAACAATGACGTGTTTGGGTGAAATATATGGGAAATGGACTGCTGTGACTTTGAAAATGGGGTAGAATTTTCATTTGATAGAGAGTCAAACCCCTCCTCTTTCCACTGCAAATGTACTTTGAAAATGGGAATAAGAAGTTGATCAACAGTTGATTGGTTAAATACTGGTGATATGAAAGGCCTCCTGTTGTCGATGACACCAAATCCCTGTGTGCCGGAAACATTAAATGAAGAACCACATTTCTGACCTGCAAATTCACCCATGAAGTATAAAAAAGTTAGTTAACACTAGGTAGATTTCTTTGTTATCTACAGACAAGAAAACAAGTTAAGGATATCTTTATCATCTAACTGGTAGTCCTCAAACCTCAACTCCTCTTGGCTTTTATCTTGATAAGTCTGCATTCCACAAATGGATTGAATTTCTCTACCATCGAGTCTTGTGCTATCTATATCTGAAGTTGCAACGTATGATGCTATTCTACTTCCTTTCTGATTAATACCAAATGCAGACTTTCCAAAATCAGAGGTCTTGAGCAAAGGCGTTGTACTTTCTTTTCCTGGTTTGCAAATTTGATCTAAGATTGAACACTCATGATATTCAAATATATAAAGTAGGAATAAATAGTACTTAGTAATATAGAACAAAAGCTCAACATGGATTTCATATCAATATAGAGCATATAGTAACACACAATGAATGGTATATAATCTTATATCAATTGGATCATCTAGATTACAGAACAAAATATTCCCTGAAAATGTTGAATAATCTTCTCCAATACACGAGACAATGGAAAATAAAGGAAACCTTTGCTCCCTGACATGGATACTGCTGGTTGGCCAAAGGAATAAGAGTTAAATCTTAGGGTGCCTAAATGTGAGTTGCTTGAAACACCAAATGAAGTAGCTTTTAGAGATCCAAATGCTGAGGAGTCTGAGACATTGGCATCTCTAAACCACAACAGAGGTTCGTTGGCCACGTTGTTAACGTCATATTTCTTTCTAAATGTTTGTAAAGTGGATGGGCCCAGATATATATTTTGCGTTTGACCAGATGTAGCATTCGTTGCTGCATTAAAGGCTAATGTTCCTGCCGTTAGGAAAGCAGATTGAATTGATTTGCTAATCACTAATTAAAGACAATTACAAGGCATCAAAATAGCCGGCACAAGATTGGTTCAAGAAATAGTAAGCAATAACATTACCACCATAAGAAATCCCACTGAGATATTGCAGTTATTACTAACATTTTTAGAGAAGAGTACAGCTCAATGTGCAAAGCTACTTTCACAAGGAAGAAGATTTAGCTTTTCGACCAATTCCAAAGCCGCTTCGGTAGTAAATATGATATCTCTTCTTTCATGAAATTGGCAGTATTAAGTGTAGCATCTATACATGTCATTCCTCACCCTGGACCACAGGCGAGAAAGAAAGCTATACTTAATCCATTTGGCAAAGAAATCATGGGAATAATGTGTGTAGATCATTCCAGTGCAATAGCTCAAGTGGTCTTTCTTCCGAGTTTATTTGGACAGAGACCAAATAATTTGTTTAATCAACTTAATTACAGGAAGATATGCACATATAAAGGTAGCAATAACATATTTGAAGAAGTAGAATCTGAATTCTCATAAGAGAACAAGTATACCTTTATCACCTAACTGGTAGTCCTCAAACCTCAACTCCTCCTGGTTTTCATCTTTATAAGTCTGCATTTCACAAATGGATTGAATTTTTCCACCACCCGGTCCTGTGATATCGTTCTCTGGAGTTGCAATATATGATGCTATTCTACTTCCTTTCTGATTAATGTCAAATGTTGAATTGTCAAAACCAGAGCTCTTGAGAAAAAGTGGTGTACTTTCTTTTCCTGGTTTGCAAATTTGATCAAGATTGAACACTTAAGATATCCAAAAAAAAGAATGAAGTAGGAATAAATAGTACTTAGTAAGGATTTTAGATTAATATAGAGCATATAGATTACAGAACAAAATTCTCCCTCAAAATGTTGATTAATCTGCTCCAATACATGAGAAAATGGACAATAAAGTAAACCTTTGCTCCCTGACATGTATACTGCTGGTTGGCCAAAGGAGTAGGAATCAAATTTTGGGGTGCCTAAGTGTGAGTTGCTTGAAACACCAAATGCAGGAGCTCTTGGATATCCAAGTATGGAGGAGTCTGAAACATTGACATCCCTAGACCACAGCAGAGGTTCATTGGCCACACTATTAAAGTCATATTTCTTTCCAAATGTCGGTAAAGTGGACAAGTCCATAGATACGTTTTGTGTTTGACCAGATGTAGTATTCATTGCTGCATTAAAGTCTAATGGTCCTGCAATTAGGAAAGCAGATTGAATTGATTTTCTAATCACTAATTAAAAGACAACTACAAGCATCAATAGCTGGCACAAGATTGCATCCAGAAATAGTAAGCAATAATATCACCCATCATAAGAAATCCCACTGAGATATTGTAGTCATTACTAACATTTTAGGAGAAGAGTACAATTCAATGTGCATAGCTACTTTCACAAGGAGCAGGTTTAGCTTTTCGATCAATTCCAAAGCCATCTTACTGCTCTAGAAAAGTAAATATGATATCTCTCCTTTCATGAAATTGACAGTATTAAACGTAGCATCTATATATGTCAATCCTCACCAAGACCCGCAGGCGAGAAAGAAAACTGTATTTAATCATTGGGAAAAACATATTCAAAGAGTGTGTGTAGGTCAGAGGTGAGAGAGCATTCTATGGAAAATAGAGTTGATAAGACATAATAATGCACCATACTCAAGCTAGAAAAAGATGCAGTTTAACTGCAGAAAGTTGCACAACGAAAATACTTTGACTTTCTACTAAGAAAATTGCACAAAGAAAATATGTTGATGATAATAACTTTCTTTTGAGAAAATTACACCCTATTCTTTTTGGTTTGGATGTGATCATGCAAGCCGAAAAATAACAAAAGTCTTTACCGCCAAAAGGTGTTGAGCTTCCAAAAGGAGATGAGGTTATTGCTCCAAACACACTGGAGTTGCTATTTTGTTGAATTCCATATGTAGAACCACTAGAATTTCGGACTTCGGAGTAATGCATCCAATATCTATTGACCTGGTCATCAACAGTTTAATAAAATATTTGAAAACAGATGTATCATGGATAAAGAGAAAGAGAAAGAGAAATTAGGCCACATAAACAATATAACTGACTAAAACGAACACACGAGACCCCAAAGAAGAAAAGAAAACGATATGCCCAGATTCAGTTATCAAATTCAACAACGCAAGAAACGTGAACATTCTTTTTGTTCTCAAGTATTCATGCATTTGGGGAAGGGTAAATTAAACGGCATAAACAATATATCAACTAATATGCAAGAATCACAAAAAAGCATAAACACGGAATCAATAAAAAAAAGGAGGAAGATTCCCATATGCAAGAAAGTTGACAAATTAACGAAAAAAGAGGAATTATCAAGTAACCCCAACCAGAGAAAGCAAAGGAACAAGAATACTTATTGTTTTCCGACGCTGGAATGGTGGTATATAAATATAAAGAGAGAAGAAGAGATGCGGGTTGCATAATTCTTACGCAGATTTTAAATTAGACCGTTGCTTACTGTTTAAGCTACTCATATATACGCACTTAAATTGTATTTAGATTATTTTAAAAATTATACCTTAATTATGGAATAAGAAAGATATCAAAAGTAATCAAGTAATTAAATATTAAATAGTTTAGTTAGATATTACAAAAAGCTAAAAAAAATACTTATTAAACATCAAAAAATATCTTCATTTGTTAATTTGCAGGATTGTATCATTTATCAATGAAATTTTAAAGTTAAATTGTTATTTTGTCTATTTTAATTTGTTTATCTCGTTTTGACTTGATACGAAGTTTAAGAAAGTAAAAAAGTTTTTCGAATCTTATGATCTTAAATTAAAAATATATTAGAATATACTAAAGTATTCTTTAATCTTTTGGTCTAGAGACATCTTTTGAAAAGTTCAAATTTAAAAAAAAATAATATTCTTTATATAAAAAAAAGTCAAATAATAAATTAAATAAAAATATTTAAAATATAAAAAGATGTTGTTATATTTAATATGCTTGATTAGAAGTGAAAGATTGTTATGAGGAAGAGAGTGCAACAATTAACAATTGTGAAACTAAAAATGAGAGAGAAAAAAGATTTTTTGCCAAATATCCACGTAATATATTTTATAAATTATTTTAAATTATACATTACCCAGTTATTTTGACAATAAATTTCATTATTAACTACAAGAAGCGGGGTACCATCTAAAATCAAATATAATACATAATATTTTTTTTTACGAAATTTATACCCGTAGATTATATGATATTGATGGCTTAAGTACTTAATAGATTAAAGTAACCTCATTTCGCCTTATCAATCCTAAAAAAATTATGAATACAGATCTAGATCATTTGTATTAGACATATTATCTAGATGCTACGATCAAAAGTCAATAAGAAACTAGTTTGGAACAATCATATAACAGTCCAAGTGTTTACGGTTGTCATTTATTCCGTGATAAAAGCTTACGAGCCTAAAATTGAGAATTTTACTGTAACACCGGGCGTGATTAGATGAATCAAATATATTGAAATTTGAAAAAAAATACATTTCTATTATCTTCCTAAAATATCTTAAATATTTATGAAAATTCTTTAGTTATAATATAGTTGTGTAAATATTTATTTTACAAGAATGTTATAAATTATTAATATTTTAATGAAAATAATAAATTTAGTTATGTTGAAAAGACATTTATTACACGAGAAAATCTTTATTCAAAACAATCTTTTATAAGGTACAAGATATTCAAAAAGTTATATGTATTTTTTCGTAAACCTACCCAATACGCAAATACATCTATAATGGCATAAAATGAATCCATTACATAATAAAATGAACGGAAAAGGGTCATATTTGTCCTTGTCCTCTTAGGAAAGGGTCCTATTTACCCTTCGTCATATTTTTTTGATATATTTGCCCTTGTCATCCAACTTTGGATACACATTTGCCTTTGTACTCTTAGAAAAGGGTCATATTTACTCTTCGTCATACTTTTTTGATATATTTGCCCTTGTCATCCAACTTTGGGCACATATTTGCCCTTGTACTCTTAGAAAATGGTCATATTTGCCCTTCGTCATACTTTTTTTTTTTGATATATTTGCTCTTGTCATCCAACTTTGGCCACATATTTGCCCTTGTATAGTTAAGTAACATGTCTCCATTTTTAATATCCTATATGACGCCTACATGACGCTTACATGACTCCACGTGTATATATTTTAGTTTAGCATGCCCCGTTGATCCTGATTCTCGTGGTGTGGTGGAAGAAGCAGATATTAGATATGGAAAGGAAGAGGAAATATAAACTCATTAATCAAAATAAAGATTCATGATTGAGCCTGCATTACAGATCTTAAATCGAATTCTTCCCCACATGTATCGCACAATGGGTATTGAAATTGCGGTTAATGGGTCTTTACATTGGTTGGATCGAATTTTACTAAATGGGTCGGATAGAATACTAAATAGAAAATAATTTTTTAATTATAATAAAATATATACACGTGGAGTCATGTAAGCGTCAAGTAGGCACCACGTAGGATATTAAAAATGGTGACATAATACTTAACTGTACAAGAGAAAATATGTGCCCAAAGTTGGATGATAAGAGCAAATATATCAACAAAAAAAGTATGACAAAGGGTAAATATGACCCTTTTCTAAGAGTACAAGGCCAAATATGTGCCCAAAGTGGGATGACAATGGCAAATATATCAAAAAAGTATGACGAAGGGTAAATATGACTCTTTTCTAAGAGTACAAGGGCAAATATGTGCCCAAAGTTGGATGACAAGGGCAAGTATATCAAAAAAGTATAACGAAGGATAAATATGACTATTTTCTAAGAATACAAGGGCAAATATGACCCTTTTCCGTAAAATGAATAAAAGATAAAAATTCCTTTTCCCGCGTGTACTTATAAAAATAAAATAAAATTCCTTTTCAAAACTACGATAAAAGCACACCCACATGTCATCGAGACACCACTGCGTATTTTAGAACTCACCATGAACTCCGACCGCCTGCGTATCAAATACGCTAAATTACTCACCACCATCAGAGTACTCCACCGGTGGATGACTGATCTTAAGTTGCTTCAGTGACAATGGCCGATCAAAACCCTATATCCTAAATCAATTCTATCTATTGGTATACTATTGCTCTTCTCATTATCTTGATATTCTTCCCTTTAAAAATGAAGAGCTTGTTTTGTTAGATTATCTTGGAGCTATTGCATGCCTTTTTAAGAAAAAAATCAAGAACTTGTTGGCCTTTTGAAGATTACATTACTATTCTTAAACCCTAAATCAATTTCCAACCGTCTATCTTCTCAAGTAATACTACTGCAAAATTCAAGAAGTCGATATCCTCAGATTTTTTTTGATTCTTGCATGTGTTCTTTTTAAGAAAAAAATTAAGAACTTGGTATTCATAAATACATATTTTAAGGAAATCAAAGAAACGGTAGTTTTCAAGAATGTATTGGGAAATTCAAGAAATCTTTTTAAGAAAATTATGTTGTTATTCTTGCAGATAGAGTACACTACAGTTTCTGGTTTTTCTTCCAGTCATTTAGGTTCTGGACTGTGATTTTCTTGAGCTGAGGTCTATTGGAGACAACTTCTCGAGTCCCCCACAAAGGACCAGAGTAAGGTCTATCTACCAATGCTAGCTTTTAATTATAGGATAGGGCTGTGATGATGACAAATGAAGTTGTATAGAGTTGGGTCAGGCATTGGAGCTACCCTTATCTTGGCAAGGCAACCCTGTAAGGCATCTCCGTTTTGCAACCGAGGTCTGCAGCCATTGCGGTTGCTTTGTCTTCTTTTGCCTGGTTTAATGTCTTGTGAATTCCCTTTTGTTAGGTTAGCCTAAAAAGGCAAGAATGAGGCAGCAGAGAGTATGGTATTTCTATCAAGGTTGGTTGTCCTTCTCTCTATGCTTTGCCTATGATTCTCCATTTTTTTTAAAAAACCAACAGCCCTTAAAAAAGAAAGAGATAGAGAGAGTACACTTGAGTTTCTGGGTTTCTTTGCATTTTTGCACCCTTAGTCGTATGCTCCATAGGGCAATACACACAACTATACGACAACAACATGACTATGAAAATTATTAAAGAGGCAGTGATGATTTCTGGACTAACTAAATTCAGGCATTGAGATTACCGAACCCCGTATCTTGGCGGTGCAACCCGGTATGGCCTGTAATTGAGACGCATAACTCACACATGCAATTGTGTATTGCAGCCATGGCGTGGTTGAATTCTCTTTGGCCTTATCATAACACAAATCTGAGCCTCAATTTACTAAAGAAAAAAAGGGAGAAGGGTCAAATTTATCCCTTTACTATGCATAATTAAGGGGCAATATCTTTTCCATGATTAATGTGGGAGATATTGAACCCACGCCCTTCTGATTTGCAGTTTTAGTGCTTTTCATTCGTAATGTATCTCCATCTTTTGATAAACAGCTCAAGAATGAGGCATTTGAATGAAATGTTGGATTTTTGAGGGGTGGTAACCACCTCCCTTCTCTGGCAAGCCCTGATTTTTTTTGAAGTTTTGCATTTATGTTGAAGAGTTAGTTTTCAATAGCCTCGATGATGGTGCCACCAAGGTACTCATTTACCCTTTCAAAGTTTCAATGCTCTTTATCATTTTACTAGGTATTGAATGGAAAGATGATGTGTTGTTCTTGAAGGCCCCACTCACACAACTCTAAGAAAATTAAGTAGTTTAATCATATGAAGTTGTGATTTGTAGTATTTTTAATGAAGACGCTCAATTGGAAAGTCTTCCGTAAGCGCCCTCAGTGGCCATTTTCCTTTACCTGGTCTAGACTTTTTGATTTTGATTGCTTCTTATAAGTTGAAATTGTGCCATGTAAGAGAATGGGGAATTATATGTTTTATAGATTTTGTTAATGTTTTGAGGGTCAATAGATAGGCTGCTGTGAATAGGGCAAGTGAGCGGGTGAGGTTCTTCAATGAATTCTTATGTTCCTTCATTTCCTACTTCTGATGATGAGGGCATATGCTTTATATGAAAATTGATATACCTTTTCTCCTCTTAGTATGATGTTCCATTCTAGTATCAATATCATAATGTTTTTGCCCCAAATGAATATTCTTTTATTAATACTCTATTTCTTTTTTCCATGAGATTTACTTCCTTATAGGACTGCTCTTTTTATGTTTGTTATTCTTATAAGTAGTGCACTCCTAGTTTGAACTTAACCTAGTTTCCACCAGGTATCTGTTGCTATAGGCATTGGGACCTGCTATATTAAGGTTGATGACAATGGTACAACGGTAATTCTGTATAAGCCTACCAGTTCGAAGGAAGCAAAAGCACTCCAAGTACCTCTAGTCAAACAAGTAAAAAATATTGATTGCATACTTTACTTCTAAAGATGTACTCTAATTTGAGTGATCTTTTGGTTTGCATGTATAATCTTGAAGTCTAAAGAGGGTTTTGCATTCTCCAAAAGAGTCTCTGCTAATGAATTGCCCTTGCCCATCCCAATGTCTCCTTCAAAATTGTTGATATTGAAAGGTCCGTCCGTCTTTGATACACAAAAAGATGGATTTGTTCATTTGCATGCAATGAGGATGACCTGCTTTGCACACGTGCTTCTCCTTCTCCTTGCTGCTGTTGTCCAGTGCGTTTGGGATTCATCTGAGTTCCCTTAACAAATTGAATGCAAGCATTTGTCGGTTTGTTTTTTACTTCTGTTATGCTTCCTTTTTGTTTGTCCATATAAACTATGGTTTTGTATGCTTACTTTTTACACCAGCGACATCAAAATACAGCCATTCATATGATATGCATGCTTTCCCAGCAAGCTTTGGCTTTAAAGGAGAGGCTCTGAGCTCTATTTCTGACTTTTCTTTGTTGCAAATTGTAACTAAAACTCATGGGAGGCCAAATGGATATCATAAGGTTTTTAAGATAAAGTTCTTTTGAGTTTTAGTTGGTAGTATCCATTCGGATAGGTATAAAACTACTAACCTGGTCTTTGTTCTTGCCATTGTTTACAGGACAACAAGTGTTTGTACCTTTGGATTTGATGATTGTAGACAACATGTTCGTACAACAAGTAATTCTGTATAAGCGTACCTGATACATGCGTCGACTGCTGTTTACTAATAAGGAAATTTCTAGGGATTTTTCTTTTTTTACGGTCATTGTTCATCATGTATTTTACAACCAACCAGTTCGAAGGAAGCATATTGCACTCCCAGTACTTCTAGTTTTCCTCAAACTCATACAAGTAAAAAATTTGATTTACATACTTCACTTCTAAAGTTGTTCTCTAATCTGATTGATCTTTTGGTTTGCATGTATAATCTAGAAGCCCAAAGAGGGTCTTGCATTCTCTGAAAGAGTCTCTGCTAAGAATCACCCTTGTGCATTCCAGTGTCTCCTTCAAAATTGTTGATATTGAAAGGCCCATCTTTGATACACCAGTTAACTTAAGGATATTTCCTGTCTGGTTTCTTAGATTTTGTTTATTTTCATGCTGTTAGGATAACCTGCTCTGCACACGTGCTTCTCCTTCTCCGTTGCTGCTATTGTCCAGTGGGTTTTTGATTCATCTGAGTTCCCTTTACAAATTGAGTTCAAGGATCGTCATTCAAGCTTTCAGGATACATCTCAGGGAAGATGAGAGAATTCGTCCTGAAGAACTGCGTGGGAAGGTAGTGATTGTCTGAACACTCATTGAACTGTCCTTTCAACTCGTAGTCTGTAACTTATTGAACTATCAGGTCCTGTCTGGAAAAATGAGGCCAACAACCTATCTTGATTCTGAGCAAGAATTGGTACGTTTATTTTGATAACAGGTAACATTGATTTTGAGTCTTGTGGGGAAGTCTTGAAACTCTTTATAATATAGGTACCATTGATTTTGAGTCTTTGACCATGCTTTTGCAGGTCATGTTTGAAATTGGTTACCAATTCAAAACTGGGGTTGGATTTACAGCATTCATTCTCAAGCTTCAAGATCATTTATCAGGTAAGTTACGATCTTTGTTTAGATTTTCATCACACACCAGTCTATGGAACTTGATAAAATTGTCATTTACCAGAAATTCCATTGCACTAAATTTTGCTACATTCATTAAAGTTAAACCTAACGCTGAGCATGAAATTATATGTTTTGTATTAAGCAGGAACTTGAATCTGATCCACAAGCAGCCAACATCTGTCACACTTCTTGTGGTAACATTCTGTAATACTTGTCTCTGTCATATTATATATTCAAAAAGTTAAGTACATGTAAATCATTTGCAAATCATCCATCGATGTTCAATCAAACATGTTGCGTGTTGAGCTAAAGAATTGTTGCTTGGCACGGCACTTTAGGTTGGGTCTATGAGATTTTGGGAAAAGTTCCATTTCTTGGTCCTTCTTCTCTGTCTCGGCAAATTGATGCTTGCAGCCATGCTGGGTTTAAAGCTTTTGAGCTAATTGTGTTTGGGCGTTGCAAAGTTCAATTTTTTTGGTCGGTTAATCACCCTTTTGGTGAATCTATACGCCTCCTTTCCTTGTGCTTATTACTCTTTCTTATATAATCAAATAAAGCAATTTAACATGTTCTCTCTTGAGCTGAAAAACTGGCAATAGTTAGCTAATGGAAAATCATGGGTTCTTTACTGATTATGATTTCTTGATAAGTATTTCTCTTCTGATTTAATATAGTAGAGAATTCTGTTGATGGTTATCCTTTTATTTGAAACTGAGCACTTATCTGAAATGTAGGAAGTTCATATATCTGTAGAATACCTATAAGATTTGTAAAGTGTGGTGATTAGTGGTTTCATGGAGTGGTTTTAAGGGGATCTGAATCAAGCGTTAGGTTATTAAATATTTAAGCTCTGTCTGGTGGTCTGAGATCCTGTAGTCAGGTTTTTTTGTTGTCTTTTCGTAGACTTCATAGATGTTGCTATCTCACTCCTTGTTTAATCTCCAGACTCTATCAGTGGCGTGGACCAGCTGGAACAAAGTTCTCAGCAAATGCCATTCTCTATTGAGTCAGAAGCATATCAAGATGGTGAGTTGAGAAGTGAAAACTGTTTTTTCTGTATTTATTGTTAAAGATAAAAAGGTAACGTAAGAAAAGTTGGTTTATTTCCTTTTGTTGCTTGGCATGGCACCTCAGGTGGGGTATATGAGATTTAGGAGAAAGTTCCATTTCATGGTGCATCTTCTCTGTCTCACAAGGCTAACTGATGCGTCTTTTGGCTTGGCAAACTTCAGTTTTCTTTACCCCCTCCCGAAACCACCCTTTTCGTGAAATTACACATGACCTTCTTCTTTTCTTATTCTTATTACTCTTTCTGCTCCATTTGTAAATGATGAGGATGTGGAGGTTTTGTCTTCCGAGGAAGTTCAATAAAACTTGTTTTCTCTCGAGCTGATTAAATTGTTGCTTGGCACGGCACCTGAGGTGGGTCTATGAGATTTTGGAATTAAATTTCCATTTCATGGTGTTTCTTCTCCGTCCCATACGACTAACTGATGCTTGTAGCCACGACGGATTTCAATGATTTTGAGCTAATCGTGTTTTTGCTTCTCAAAGTTCAGTTTTTTTTCCTTACCAAACCACCCTTTTGGTGTAATAGATTTTTGGAAAAGTTCCATATTTTGGTCTTTCTTCTGTCTCATATGCAAACAACTGAGGCTTGGAGCCATGCTGGGTTTCAAAGCTTTTGAGCTAATCTTGTTAGTGCGTCGCAACGTTCAATTTTTTTTGTCGGTAAATCACCCTTTTGGTGAAACTACACTACCTTCTACTTTTCTTTTTCTTATTACTCTCTCTTGTATAACTCAAAAAAAGCAATTTAACATGTTCTCTCTTGAACTGAAAAACTGTTGCTTGGCATGGCATGTCAGGTGGGTATATGAGATTTAGGAGAAAGTTCCATTTCATGGTGCATCTTCTCTGTCTCATAAGGCTAACTGATGCTTGCAACCATGACATATTTCAAAGCTTTTGAGTTGATTCGTGTTTTGGCTGGACAAAGTTCAGTTTCCTTTACCCCTTCACCAAACCACCCTTTTCGTGAAGTTACTCATGACCTTCTACCTTCTACTTTTCTTTTTCTTATTACTCTCTCTTGTATAACTCAAAAAAAGCAATTTAACATGTTCTCTCTTGAACTGAAAAATTGTTGTTTGGCATGGCATGTCAGGTGGGTATATGAGATTTAGGAGAAAGTTCCATTTCATGGTGCATCTTCTCTGTCTCATAAGGCTAACTGATGCTTGCAGCCATGACATATTTCAAAGCTTTTGAGTTGATTCGTGTTTTGGCTGGACAAAGTTCAGTTTCCTTTCCCCCTTCACCAAACCACCCTTTTCGTGAAGTTACTCATGACCTTCCTCTTTTCTTATTCTTATTAATCTCTCTGCTTTGTTTTATAAACCATGAGGATGTTGAGGTTTTGTCTTCTATGGAAGTTCAATAAAACTCGTTTTCTCTCGAGCTGAAAAACTATTTCTTGGCATGGCACCTTAGGTGGGTCTATGAGATTTTGGAATTAAATTTCCATTTCATGGTGTTTCTTCTGACTTTGCACCGTGTTCTTGTTATACCAGTCTATGGAACTTGATAAAATTGCCATTTACCAGAAAGTCCATTGCACTAAATTTTGCAACATTCATTAAAGTTAAACCTAACGCTGAGCATGAAGTTATATGTTTTGGTTAAAGCAGGATCTTAAATCTGATCCACAAGCAGCCAACATCTGTCACACTTCTTGCAGTAACATTCTCTAATAATTGTCTGTCATATTATACATTCAAAAAGTTAAGTACATGTATACCATTTGCAAATCAGTCTAAGAAGGGAAAGGTTTTGTTGTACTGATTGTAGTTGTTAATACAAGATTAGTTGGTCACCTACATTCTCAAACCTTTCTACACTTTATAGCTTATTCTCTTCAATATTTATATTCCTCCCTATGAAGGATATATGCCTGTCTAAATGTGGAAAACAATGCATGACAATCACTTCTTCTTAGGCTAGTTATTCCATTATGAGGTATCAATAACAGTTTATATCAGTTCTGTTCTCCATCATGTTGAAAGCCAGAAGGATTTTTGAGGGTTTAAGGCTTTCAAATGTCATTTGTGTGCATTTTCTCTTGAGGTCCATTTTATATTTTAATTGGGTTGATTATAGCAGTAACTTATAAGGGAGGAGTACCATCAGTAACAAGAAAATGCTAGAGGTTCTCTCTTTTTGAATTGTAAGGCCTTGAAGCTTTAATAGCTTCCAACTTAATTTGGAAAACTATTTATGGCATCATTCATGTTTTATGAAATACTCCACTAGCTAACAAGCACATGTTTCATAAGAAAATGATTGTTTTCTTGACAATACAGGTTCCGTGTATTTTGTGCGTTAATGTTATTGATGTGGATTTGTTAGAATTTATTCAACAGGTTAGTCCATCGACACTAACTAGCTCTCATATTTTACTCCTTCATTTAACTCTAATCTTCTTATGGAATCTTTGCTCAAGTTCCAGCTTTAATGTCGTGTCATGTTCTCTGAATAATGTATTTGCAACCCACAGCTTGCTGAGACAGATGGATCATCAATTGTACCCCCATCAGTGAATAAACAAGGCTTGCAAGTGCAAGTTAATATTTAATTAATCTATCTATTGGTATTCTTTCCATTATCTATTGACTTTGGAGTTCTTCACTCGAGTTCTTGTATGCATTCTAGCCTTCTTTTTAAGAAAAAAACCAAGAACTTGGTAGCAAGAAAGAAACCCTAAACCCATTTTCCCTTGCGAATCTGCTGGAAAATTCTTGCAAGCCCTTTTTTTTTAGAAAGAATCAAGAACTTGGCTTTTTGAAGTTACATTGGTATTCACAAATACATATATTAAGGAAATCAAGAATTCTTACATGAATGCTTTTTAAAAAAATTCAAGAACTTGTTGGCATATTTTAAGGAAATCAAAGAAATTGTTGTTTTCAAGAATTTATATTGGCGTTGCACATATAAAGAAAATTCAAGAGATCTTTTTATAAAAAATTATGTTGTTATTCTTGCAATGTGTGTAAAGGATGTTCAAGAATTTGTTTTTACCTCTTTAGTGAGATTGGGAGCATTAAGTGAATGCCTCAGTTTCCACCAGGTATATATTGCTATAGGCATTGGGACCTGCTATGTTAAGGTGGATGAAAATGGTAAGTATTAGTTTCTTTGACATTGATCTAATGCACTTTGATGTGCAGTAAGTTCTGTTCAATTTCTTATCATCTGAAGTTATACTTTCTTTTGAAGGATCGTCTGAAGTTGTACTTTCTTTTGAAGGATCATCTGAAGTTGTACCTTCAAAAGAAAGTATAACTTCAGATGATAAGAAATTGAACAGAACTTACTGCACAGTCTAGAGGATTGCATACATTACTCAACTGATAGGTTATTAGGTTATTTGACAGTTTCTGTTCATTAGTTTCTTTTACAGATGTTCTTTTATTTGTTGATTTGTGGTTTTACTTGTAATTGGGCAAACTTGTTTGGCAGTACAACACAAAATATTGATGCTTACATTTTGGTTTTGCTTTTATTATAGGGAAAAGGGTAAAAAATACCCCTCAATTTTGTTTTATTGATTGACTATGTCCTCGTCATTAAAATAAAGTTGTTTTTGCCCTCGCCGTCTACAAATTTGTCATCCGTACCCCTCAATTGGATGGAAACTCCCAAATCAATTAAAATTACCTAATTTCAATTAAAATGACCTGCCTTCTCTTTTAATTCCAACCCAACCCACTAAATCAAATAAATTCATATCAAATTAAAACCCTAAATTCATCTCTCTAATCTTCTTCATCTCCCTCGAATCAACAAACCCTAAGTGTCTGAAAATTGGGTCAGCGCTACACTCTTGCTTGGTCCACTCGTCGGAACCTACTCGTATGTGCAGCACTTCCTGGAAAAGGAGAAGTTAGTACACAGATACTAAAGCTGTGTTCTTCATCTCTCTGTTAAAGATCTCAATTTCATTTTTGCAGTTTTCAACAGGAAATGAGCTACAATTGTTACATTTTTGGTACTTCTCATTTTGGAGATATTTACTTGTATGGCCCCTATAAATTAAAGTTTTAAGTTTTTATTGGGGTCTTTTGAAAGTCTTGTGCATTATAAATCGTATTCAGAAATGGAGTTTGAAAAAATAATTTGTAATACATTTCATTGACTTGCTGTAAAAGATTCCATTGCACAATGAACAACTGTAGCTTATTTCCTGTTGATATGAATTTATATGATTTAGTGGGTCGGGTTGGAATTAAAAGAGAAAGCGGGTCATTTTAATTGAAATTGGATAATTTTAATTGATTTGGGGCTTTCCATCCAATTCAGGGGTATGGGTGATAAGTTTGTAGACGGCGAGGGCAAAAACAACTTCGTTTTAACGGCGAGGACATAGTGAACCAATAAAACAAAGTTGAGGGGTATTTTTGATCTTTTCCCTTTATTATAAGATGTTCACGTACATCGCTTTCCGGGTGCTTCGTTTGCAATAAGATACTTTCTTTACCGCCTCCCCAAAAGAAAGGGGAAGGGGTGGGCGTGGGGTGGGGGGGGCTATGAAATACATTCTTTGTTGCTCACTACTGTATGTAGAGATGTTTTGATTATTTATTCTAGCTGAAGTTGAATTGGAACATACATTGGTACTTTTAGCCCAGCTTATGGAGACTGTATATGTGCATGTTTCTTTCATCTTCTATTGTGTTTCCTTTTTGTCTAGACATTTTAACTATGGTTACGAATGCTTGCTTTACACCATCGACATCAAAATACAACCATTCAGGATATGTATGCTTTCCCAGCAAGCTTCTGCTTAAAAAGAGGGATCTGTGCTCTACTTCTGGTGTTTCTTTGTTGGAAACTGTTACTAAAACTCACAGGAGGCCAAGTGGATATCGAAAGGTTTTAAAGGTATAGTTCTTTTGAGTTTTATATGGTAGTATCCATTAGAATGGGTATAAAACTACTAACCTGGTCTTTGTTCTTGCCATTGTTTATAGGACGACAATTGTTTGTACCTTGAAATTGATGATTGTTGAAAAAATGTCTGTACAACAGGTAATCTGTATAAGACTACCTGATACATGAGTTGACTGTTGTTTGCTAATAAGGAACTTTCTAGGGATTTTTCTTTTTACAGTCATTGTTCGTGATGTTTTTACAACCAACCATTTCGAAGGAAGCAAATTGCACTCCAAGTACTTCTGGTTTTCTTGAAACTCAAACAAGTAAAAAGTTTGATTTAAATACATAATTTCTTTTTGTACTTTGCAACATGAGAATGTGGAGGTTTTGTCTTCCGTGGAAGATTAATAAAACTACTTTTCTCTCGAGCTGATTAAACTGTTGCTTGGCACAGCACCTCAGATGGGTCTATGAGATTTGGGAATTAAATTTCCATTTCATGGTGTTGCTTCTCCATCTCATACGGCTAACTGATGCTTGTAGCCACGATGGATTTCAATGCTTTTGAGCTAATCGTGTTTTTTCTTCGCAAAGTTCAATATTTTTTGCTCATTAAACCTCCCTTGTGGTAAATTACACATGACCTTTCACTTTCTTATTTTTAGTACTCTCTCCGGAATAACTCAAAAATGGCAATCAAACTGCTTGTTCCCAAATCCTCCAATGTTTGATCTAAAATTGTTATGCTCTTTTTAGAGATATAGTTCAGGTACTTCTGAATTCTATAAATACGGTGAAGATAATCTTAAGAATTAATAATTTTGTCCAAGAATGACCTTTTCCTAATAAAGATATTACACTAGTATTTTTTTCTTCTTTCAAAATATTCCATTCTTAATAAAAATATCACTATTTAAGAATTCATTTTTTATTTCATTTCTTTTAAAATCACTTTGACTAATAAATGAGTAGGAAATAATTTTTTTTTATTCATCTCATTTAAATAATTAAAATAGAATCTTTTTAACTCATAATATAGGTCATCTATATTATCTTGGGAAAGTTTTGGATAGTTTTTACAAAATGTCGAATTTTCATATTTACGAGTGGAAATACCACTTAAGCAATTTAAATTGCACTAGCAATAAAATTTCAATTTTAAATTAACTGATATAATCTGAAATTATGTTCAAACTGCTTTAATATTTTTGGATTGAGAAATAGTATCTTATTTTCTTCTTTTTAAAACAATTACAAAATATTTTGGTTAATGATTTGAATTTAAGGAGTTTAATTGTCTTGCTCACTATATGAAGAGTCTTGTTACGCACATTCAAATGGTTATGTAAAATTAAAATAGTTTTTTAAGAAATAATTTGTCTTTATAACATCTAATCTAACATAATAATAATACCCTCTCTGCTTCATATTATTTATTTATTTTATATCCTTCTTAAAGAATTATAAATTTAAAAAAATTAATTTTACTAATTTATCTTTTGAACTTTACAAATTTATTTATAAAAATAAATAAATTCTATTTTGATGTTTTAAATTGAAAAGTAATTTGAGAAATTATTTTAATAATAAATTGACGGAGGGAGTAATAATACATAATACAGTAGTAATAAATAGTTTAGGAAAAGGAAATATCAAGAAAATATCAGAGGGGTTGATTCGGTGTATACTATCCGGCGACGTACGATTCTCTCTCGGCCGTAATCGACCTGTAAGTTTCTTCATCTCCCTCTCCCTTTTTCCATCTCCTATTCTAGATATCCTCCAAAACCCAAATTCAAAGAGATTTTTTTTATGTTAATTGGTAAAGTTATCTAGGTTCTACAGTGCTTGTTTGATTTTTCAAGTTAATTTTGCGTTCTTATATGCTTTCGATGTTGTAATTGCTTCAAGGGTGGGTTTGTGGGTACTAATCTGCCCGTGAAGTATTACCAACAAACTTTCTGCGGATTTTTAATACAGAAAAAGCGAAATCAGAGGCTAAAAGGTGGAGTTTTTTCATTTAGGGTTGTGGAGTTTCAGCACTTTGGGGAAGTCACAGATCTAAGTATTTGCCAAATCCTTCTAGTTATTCAAGTTAACAATTTTGATTTCTGAGGTACTGCAACTAACAACTAAGAATTTGAAATGAATCTCTTATCTATCAATCTCGGAAATCCAAACTATTATTAAGCTTCCAGATCGCCTCTTTAGTTGATTTAGACAAGTTGGTAACGAAATTTGTTTGGACTTATTTTCATTCCAACTTACTCTCCCATTTGGTTGCTTTTATTTGTAGGTATTAAGGGTAAGCAAGAGAGAAATTCTCCGTCCTTGATAGCTTATCTTATTTGGGAGTTGGAATTAGTGTAAGTTTTGTGGATTTTTGATGGCTCTGAAGTTTCTGAATAAGAAGGGATGGCACACAGGGAGTCTTCGGAACATTGAAAATGTATGGAAAGCAGAGCAGAAGCATGACGCCGAACAGAGGAAGTTGGAGGAGCTCCGCAAGCAGATCCAGGAGGAGCGTGAGCGCAGTGAGTTTCGCCAACTCCAGGAACAAGCTGGCTTGGTTCCCAGGCAAGAGAGGCTGGAATTTCTTTATGATTCTGGATTAGCTGTTGGAAAGGGAAGTTCTAGTGGGTTTGAATCTTTGTCCAAGCCGGCTGAACCTGTAACAGCTGCTGTAACTGCTGCTGATTCCAGTTCTTCTGCCAAGCCGCAAGCATCTGTGCCAGGAGCTCTATTTGAGGACAAGCCACAATCTTCCAATGATGCTTGGAGGAAACTCCATTCTGATCCCTTGCTTATGATTCGTCAGCGAGAGCAAGAAGCCCTTGCACGTGTGAAGAACAACCCTGTCCAGATGGCCATGATTCGTAAATCTGTTGAAACAATGAAAAATAAGGATAAGATGCATGATGAGAAAGAGAAGGATGAACGCAGACATAAACATCGAGACAAGAAATCAAAGCATCACCACTCGAAGTCAAAGCATTTGAGGAATTCTTCATCTAGACAAACCTCTGATCCAGATGAATACTCAAGCGAAGATGATTCCAGGAGAAAGAGAGAGTCTCGCAGGGACAAGAAGATTAGTGATCAGAAATCATCTCTCTTACGAGATCCTGAGGAAGGCAATAATTTTGACAGAGAAAAAACTAAGATTAGGCATGATAATGAAGCTGTGAAATATGAGAGGCAGGCAAGATCTGACCTACCAAGGCACGAATCTCATCGTAACTCTCATGAGCAGACAAGATCTGATATACCAAGGCACGAATCCCATCGTAACTCTCGTGAGCAGACAAGATCTGATATACCAAGGGACGAATCCCATCGCAACTCTCGTGAGCAGACAAGATCTGATCCTTCAAGGCACGAGTCGCGTCATAACTTTCGCAAGCCTGTTAGGCTTTCTGAAGAAGAGAGAGCTGCCCGTCTACGGGAGATGCAGAAAGATGCTGAGGTCCATGAGGAGCAAAGATGGAAGAGACTTAAGAAGGCAGAGGAAAAAGACGCTAAGGAAGCTGTACATGCTGGCTCGTCTGGTGGTAGGAATTTTCTGGACGCTGCTCAAAGAAGTGTTTATGGTGCTGGGAAGGGAGGAAGCTCCACAATTGAGGAAAGTGTTCGTCGCCGAACACATTATTCACAGAGAGCAGAAGCTTCAGAAGGCAATGCTTTTCGGCGATAAAATGGTTGACAAAATTAATGAAGTTCCTGCTGAGTTTTTCCATAATGAATCACTTCATGTAATCCAAATGTATTTTATTTTGATCACACTGTTTATCTGTTATCATACTGAGCGATTATTGTGGGATCAAGGTCAGTTTAAGTATGTTGGTTTTCATCTTACCACAAATATACTTGGTGTAACTGAAATCATGAAATTGTTATGTGCAAAAAAAATGTTTTTAAGGTGGCTGGCTAATTACTTGAGCTGTGAGTTTGTGCTGTTAGCTTTTGATCTGATTAGTATTGTATCTTGATATCACTGTTGGTTCATGCGGCTGTAAGGAAGTCTGCACCAACCACTGGCAGAATCTGGATATCATAGTTATGGATTCCTGATTCACCTATCAGGAGTAAATTAAACCCAATAGTTCCAAATGATGGACTAAGCTTCTGATCTAAGCTTCTGATCCTCAGGCTGACTTTTAGGGCCTGGTCTGTGGAACCCTTTAAGGTAAACTTATTTGTTCATGCCTATTAGTCTTCTTTAACTTATTTGCTTAATTCCGTTCACCAATGTCATCCAGCTTCCCATGATCTGTTTTTAAAGTTTCATGGCAATAGGGAGTTCTTCAATTTCCATTTTTTTGGTAGATTTGAGGTTACCCATTAATTGGTTTGTGCAGTTCAAGTGTCACAATTACTTTTTTTTTTGAGATAACACAAAGAGGCATTTACTTGTTCTGTTTGAGAGCGCAATCTTGGCGATATCCTGGTTGTCCTAGATGAGTAGGGTTCTATGTCATTGTTGATACATCTGAAAAAAAATCAAATTGTTGACTTCAGTTTTCTCACGTTTATATATCAATTAATGCTTGACATTGAAAACTCAGGAGCTGAATCAAGCACATGGTGCATATATGTGGTACAATTTTTAGCTTTTGTATGTGCATATGGTTTTTTGGGCCCTCTTTTTGATATGAATGTTAGATTTCTTTTAGTGTCTTTGATCTTTTTGAAAGGTATTTGTTTGTGCCTTTGACTGGTGTGTTTTCATAGTTTCTTTGATGCTTCCCCCTTTCCTTTATAAACAACTACTACACCTCAATCCCAAATTGGTTGGTATTGGTTATATGAATCCCCACTTTCTACTTCGTTTCATCTGAACCTGTTTCATGCCAATGTTCAATAACTTAGATTCTAACATTAGAAGTCCTCTACATTTTCTACTAATAGAGATTTGTAACATGATTAAAAAGACCCCTAATGAATGTTGGACCCAATGTAAGTTTAAAAACATTATCAAGCATTGACCCCAACTAATTTCTATTGTCTATATGGATCTTTTTATTTTATCATGATCTATTTTTTGCCAAATCTGCAAGGATTCGAAGAGATGGTAGGTCTTTTGAGATAACTTTCTTCCATTTGATTATAGGTGTGTCTTGTCTCATTTTTTCGTATGGCAGGACAAATGCATTTGTCTGCTAAATTTAGTGAGAAAAAACTCAATAAGGTCTTGAATCACACATTTCTAAGCTAGCATATTCCTCACTTGTGGTGACAATTTGTTCTTGCATATGAGTATTGGGCCACAAATATTGATTATTCATGGTCATGACACTTCATGCTATTATTGTAACTGTGAGGATTGGTTTGTTAGGGCCCTACAATTGGTTGTTTTATTTCAATTTTCATCTCTCATCAATTAGATATTATTGGTCACTTCATGAGTTTAGTGTGATTCAACATTGCACTAAAACTCAGGCGAAGCTTGTGTTTTATATTTCTGTTGTAAGCTTTAGTTTTCCTAGTTTCTGTTTTACAGTGGTTCAGGTTGTGTTTAAGTAGGCTAGTCTTTCTTCTGGATTCTCTTGTCATTTGTGAATTGTGATTAGAGAATCTCAGGGTTCTGCACTTGTAAGTGCATTGTGCAATGGGGCATGCATTTGAACTTATGAAAAATGGAAGAAATGTGAAGTTGTATTTTTCGGACATGGTATAATAAATATGGGATGGTTGAAATCAAGAGTGGCTGAGCAGAACTGGACAGAAATTAAAACCTACCCTCTCCCCCCAAAAAGAAAGAAAAGAATGTATTTCTTAGATGTAAGCCACATCAAATTAAGTTACCTTTGCTTTATTTTTTCCATTTCATGCTAATGAGGTAGTTAGAGAGTTTTACAGACCGGCATTTTACAAAATAAAATGGTTGGAGAGTTTTTAAGTGGAAGAAATTGTGATGATGCATTACACCAACTGCTTGGATCTATTTTAAGTAAGTACTGTGGAGAAAGATGTCGAGATGTAGAAGAGAGGCATCTCTCCTTTCCTCGTGCTGATTATCAGAAAGTAGGAAATGTATTGACTTAGGTGGGAGGAATGGAGTACATACAAGGTTTGAGAGTAAAAATTTAGGTCTCATGTCTAGATAAGGTACCTTACTTATTATCACGTCTGAATAAATATTCATGTCTGACCAAAGAACTTTAATTTCTATTAAGTTTATGTGTGCATGTAAATAACATTGATAATACACGGAACGGCATCATAAAGTTATTCATTGTCGGTGGTAATATGTAATGCTTCTTGTACACAAGATTGTGCAGGCTATGTCTCTCCTTGAAACTTCTATTTGAATGACTAATGTAATACTGTTGGATAAGTTTATGTGAGGCATTATTGGTTAAATGCTTCTGAAGTTCTTGCCTCTCTGCGTTGCTGCAACTTATAATATTTTCATGTTAGTTGAAATATCTGAGTTGCTTGAACTGAAAACGATGAAGATGTTAGCTGTAGTTGCTCACTGTCACTGAATTTAAGGTTCTTGGAATTGAAACACTTAAAAGTGTGGAACTTTGCAGCAAGATCACAAGAAAGGATCAATCTGTAAGAGGATAAAGAAA
This sequence comes from Solanum appendiculatum, assembly GCA_018342035.1. Taxonomy (NCBI): domain Eukaryota; kingdom Viridiplantae; phylum Streptophyta; class Magnoliopsida; order Solanales; family Solanaceae; genus Solanum; species Solanum appendiculatum. The sequence continues at coordinate 2,570,778 of JAGDQO010000422.1, forward strand.
AGTTAAATATATATATATATATATATATCACTAGAATAACAGATGAATTTGGTTATTGGGAATCTAATAACATTGATTGGATCATCAATGTCTTTCTTTAGGATAAAAACTAGATGAATTTTAGCATCCAATGATCCTTTTGTGATGGTTATTTACTTTTCAGCATGTCTGTTAACAATGTCACATCATCTCTTTGGGCTTAAAAGTAGGATTTATGTTGTTGCTGTCAGATTGTCTTTAGTTTTTCTTTCAGCCGTGGAGAAAAATCTATGTACTTTGCAGGTATTCTTATGCGACATAAATTGGGAATAACAGTTAGGTGCCTCAATAAAGAGATCTACTCTGTTTTTCTATTCCTGCACTCTGATGGACTAGTGGAAGTCACATGCTGCTGGTGATTTGGCCAAACATCTCAAGTGCGAGGGATCTCTTCTACACTAGTGGTCCAACTGCATATGTGGATGGAGGCCTAACCACATCTATTTGTTGCTCACCTGAAGCTTGATGGCTAAGGTTAGTGAATTAGGGACAGACTATAACTGGGATAAGACTTGTAACAACACTGAACGATTACTTTGGATGCTTGTAAAGCATGTAAGTAACCCCCACACTCCAACCCACTCCCTGAACTATTTAATTCTAATTTGGTGTGGAGTTTCTAAGTTTTTTGGAATGGAAGTGTTCTTTTTCCTTACAAGTAAGCTGTTGGTGGCTGAGTACTACTCCCTCCACCCCAATTTATGTGATGTAGTTTGACTGGGCACGAAGTTAAAGAAATATGGGAAGACATTGCAATGTTTCAAAACTACTCTTTAAAATAAATGATTTTTTAAAATAGAAGAGTACACTTTTGTGAACTTTTTGCCAAATAAATGGGATCCAACATGGGTAAAATGTTAATAGTGTCATTAAATATTTGTTAAATAACGAAATGTGTCATTCTCTTTGGGGCTGACAAAAAAGGAAAGTGTGTCGAGTAACATTTTATGCATTGATGATTCAAGTAATTTGGAAATTTTTGCAGGCATTGGTTTTGTTTTGTTTGAAGCAATAATGTTAACCACTCTCCAGTAATTGCATACTTGAAGGGATTACATTGATTGCCTGCATCTATGTATGGGTTGGTACCTAGTCACTTTGCAAAGTGCCAATATCCCTTTTAACTATCACCACCACATGTTCCCCACTTCCTTCATGTGCAATTCATAGATTGATTGCTGCATGTTTCTTTGATGATTGATAGTAGTGTGACATGTTTTTCTACCGACAATTATGAAAACATTACAGCCCTCCAGTGATGAAGTTTGAGTTGTACAAATACAGAAATAGTTGATTATATATTGGCCCTATGGATTTTAGAGTGAGTTTGGATGGCTTTTCTTTTCCTTGAGATAGGACTATTTTGCTGCTTCTTTTCCCAGTTCTTGATCTTTGTTCGTTAACTTAAGCTCCTGATCACTCATTCCTGGACACAATTTGGTTATTTATGCTAATGACCCACTCGAAATGCTACATGAGCTAGAGTTTTAATTGAATGACCACTGTACTTCTCCCATTAGAACCTGTAAATTTCAATCACCCCTTTTTTTTTTTTTCTGACAAGGGAAACCCGCAGCTGCTACCCTTTGGGTGTAAACAGGGTAAAACCCACCCGCTCTTATGCAATAGCTCGCAAACCACACTGGAGTAAATTTCAATCACCCTTACACTCCATGCGCTATTTGTCATGCTATTTGACTTTTCTCCCCTTCAAGTTTTTGATTATATTACTATTCCTTTGCTGCTAATTAAATTTTTTTTATCTACATGTATGGTTGTAGCTAAGGGAATGCCATCAGGGGTCGGAGTTATAGCACCCTATCGGAAAATTATACTATATAGACAAGGTCTAAATTATTTTATTGTGTATGGGGCTCTATTTTGGTTTCATGTGGTTACTTTTTTTTTTTGTGGTCCCTTTAGTGAAAATTCTGGCTTGATTACTAGTTGTCATTATAGTTTACATTGCACTGCATTAGTACCTAGTAACTCCACCGCGGAAGCATTGCCCATTTTAGGTCAAATTATTGCTTGCTTTATTGCCTAACTTATGTCACCACGAGTGATCGTCATTTTTTGCAGGACTGAAGGTGATGATATTTGGATCACACGTGGAAAACTGAACATGTGTTAAACAAATTCGCAATTGTTTATTAACCATTTCTGTGACAGTTTTGGAGATGCAAAATAGCTATGTAGAAGAGAGGACGGCGTGGAAGATGGTGAAATTATTGTGCACATAAAATATGATAGATTACTAAATAATTAATGATAAAAAGTAGTGGTACCTGTCTGAGTAATTTAGGTAACTACATATGTACAGATATAAATTGTTAATAAGGCATGCTCTCCTCCCTATTGTTGAACATATGTAAGAGCAGTTTTAGATATAGTAATAAATTATTTAGATAGTCATATGCTATTAGGGTGGGTAACTCATGATTGCAATTGGGTTTTCTAGGTGAAAAAAGAAAAGCTGTAATGTGTCCCATTTGATTAATTAATTAAGGGAGCATCAGTACTATATGATAAAACATACCTCTCCATCTCACCTGTGGCGTGACAACTTTTTGTAACCCGTTGAAGGAGGCATTATCATATGTTACTGTTTCTGGTCTCCCCCCAAACTGAGAATTTGTAAAAGGAAAAGAAAAGTATACCTAGCTGAAATGTAACTCTCAAAGTAGTACCATTAAAGTATGTGGTGCGGTGGATGAGTCTGCTCATATGTTGCGGCCTGCGGTGGATGAGTCTGCTCCTTTAATCAGAGATTTTGGATTCAAACTCTGAGTATAAAATGTTTTTGATAGGAAGCATTTTTTCCTACATGACTCAAATTCAAATTAATTAGGCTCTAATATGGATATCGAGTTCCAATAAAAAAAAAACTCTAAAAAGTAGTCTTGAAAGAAGCAAAAAGGAAAAACGAAAGGTGAATATTTTGTCTTTTAGTTACTACTTGAATAGAGAGGGACATGGTTGTAAGGATTATATAGTTCACCCAACTTATTTGAATTGAGACTAGTTGTTACTCCATTATTATTTTTTATTTATTTATTATCATTTACTTGATATTTGGATTGAAATTTGTTTGGATAAATTATTTTCTACCGTAATTAGCTTTTTTATATGGGTGTTTTTAATTGAGCTTGGTTGATAAACAACTTAACTATTTGTCAGATGTTTCCGTGAGTAGTAACCAACCATCTGGGAGATATTTCAAAGTAACGCTTCAAGAAACTTGAAAAAGTTAAATATTTGTAAGTTTTGCGACCATCAAGCCCAATATGATCAAAAATATTATATTAATAGTGTATATATATATATAAAGTTTGAATTCTCCCCCTCTAAAACAAAAAGAATGAAACAAAAAGTAGAAGAAAGAAATTCAGGGCCTGAACTAATTGGTTAGATTTCTACATATACAAAAATCTGTTGTAAACTTTATTGTCGGACATCAATTTCCACGATAAAAGAAGACTGATTGGTATCAAACTAGTAAATGCCAAAATTTTAAGTTTGGACTTGGCATGTTACGTCACACTAGCAGGGCAACACAAGAAACAACCCGGGATTAATTTATGTGACATTTTTTTTTAAATCAGTCTAAAAAGAATGATAAATGATTATTGTATCATTCATGACTTATTTTATACTAGGATAAATTTAAAAGTTTTGATTTCTTTTTTAATTTCGTGAATAGTCAAACACTGTTACATAAATTAAAACAGAGTGGATATTTTTTTTCTTTGAACTTGGTTACTACCTTTTATACTATTTGTATTTCAATCAACTATTGTCCAAATGGTTACTTTTGAGAAGAGACAAAGCATGCCAAAATAGAAGCCATTGCTATGGTGCAAACAGCGCATGCTAGCGAACACATTGGCCCACTATAGCATATATTTCTTCTTCTTATTTGCCTTTGCTAATATTTTCTACTACATGCCATGTTTATTATTATGCTTTCTCTTTTTCATGATCAATCTAATATCCCCCTTTAAACCATTAGGAAAACATTTCCCCATTGGTCAATTTTCAATAGTCCTTCCATTGTCAAATTTTCTTTTATCTTTTTCTTCCTTGTTTCCTCAAATAAGAAGAAAAAACAACAAGGACACTACTTTCTGTGCTCTAATTCCCTTTTGTAAAGACGGAATCTTTGGATTTATTTTAAATGTAAAAATTTTCATACAAAAACTCTATTTAAGTAAAATTATTGCTTTCGATCAAATCGGTATCCAGACTTCTGGTTCCACTCCTAATACAGATGTAACTAACTTGATCGATTGACGGTAGCTAACTTGAGTTGCAAAACTAGAAAGGTGTGATAGACACATTACAAAAGCTAAAACTCAGCAAAAGAAAAAACTGGCCAATGAGAATGTCTCAAATGAGGGTCAACCGAAAGTTGAAGTGAGTTTTTGCTAAAAGCGAAAGAAGAAGTAAAATACCAATATGCAACGTAAATCAAGTAAAATATTACCGTTTCCAGTCAAAATATGGTTAAACACGATCGAAATTCATTAATATCACATGCACGTATAAAGTTTTTTATTAGTTGTACTAATTCTTCCTAGCTACTTCATAAAATCAATTTCCTTCAACATCCTCGCAATTCTATATATAAAATCAACTCCAATACGTACAATGGATGATTCTCTTCACTCATTAATAATTTCACAAATAATAACTTTTACTTACATAATATATATATATAATATATATATATATATGTATAATAGTTTCAAATATATCATTTTCTTCTTCATTTATCAAATAAACAAACGCCAATATCACAATCCTCAGAGCTCGAACTCAAGATCTCATTCAGCTTAGGCCCTTCTCCCCTATCACTCAGCAATAGCAACATTCCCAAATCGGAACAATTGTGATGATCATCTTCGTATAATGTTGTCTCTTCATGACTCAATTGAGATGCAACAAATTTGTCAAGTGCTCTCCAATCAGCCGTTACATTTTTGCTTCCATCGTCTTCATGATTATTATTGTTGTTATCGGAGACGAGAGACATGGAGCTAATTGGCCTTTTTAGGAGTGGTAGAGAAGGGCTTTCGAGCTGTGGAAGCTGTATGAATTGATCTGAATTTGTATATGAAAAGTTGAGATTGTTTTCGGCTGCTTCGATCGATATCTCTTGTTTGCACAGTAGATTATTTTGTACCATATTGAAATTATTTGAAAGAGGAGGAGGCTGTCTTGTGATGTATTCAAGAGGATCTACTATTGAGCTTACTGTAGTAGTTGCTTCATCATAGAAATAATTTGATTCCCATCCTTCAACCATATTATTAGTCTTTGTTTGCCCTGTAATTTTTTTCTTAAATGCTCTACAAACCACCCATCCTTCTTCCTGCAACAGTTCAACAAAGTAAATCATTAATTAGGATTTAACTTGTATACTATCAATGCATTTTAATTTGTTATACTCGTTCCATCCATCTTTACTTGTCCATGTTTGACCAGATACATCCCTTAAGAAACAATAAATAATAGGATAATTTTTTACTATATCATCTCTATTAATTTTTTTTTTTGGTCCCACTTTATATGACTTACTTTCCTTTATAGTCAGTTCCAACAAGGACATATTTCTTTATTTAGTAACAATTTAATTTTAAAATGGAAATGATTTCTAGCCACACAAATATTTATGACTCATTTTTTACCACAAGTTTCAAAAGTCTTTTTTTCTTTCTCAAACGCCGTGTTAAGTCAAACTAACTCATATAAATTGGGACGGAGGGAGTACAAGTTATCTAAATGTTGGGAAATAGGTAGTATTTAATAGTATGGGTAAAATACACACAAAATAATAAATTATCTCTTGATTTTCCAAACTGAACGAGTAAAGAATGGACGAAGAGAGTAACAAGTAACTTGTCTTATTTTCAAGGTTACTACTTTTGTGTGTATAAAAGTTAAACTCAGTTAATTAGTAATGATATGATAGTTCATCTAATTGTCTTTCTATGTGATTGCCTTTTAACTTGGTGGTCATAAGAAGGTTCGTAAAGTTTATATCTAAAGGTTCTTTTTTTCCTTTTTATTTGTTTTAGTGCAGTACATATCTGAATTGTGTGGTAAAGATATAAGAAGTTAGTCAAAGGGGTTGTAGGTAAGAAGCTATTTGGGAAAATGTCTTTTGCAAGAGTGAAAGCTCAATCACCGCACAAAAAGGGACTAATAAGGAAAGCACACTTGTAATTTGCTTCAAAAAGTTATGTCTCTTGACTTTGAAGCTGTTGGAAGTCATCTTTATGTACTCTACGTGTATACTTAGATTACTAAATAAAATTATGTACATGTAAAGGACAAGGGATTAATTCTTGTTGCTGTTTTTGTTTGAGAAATATTTTTGTTTGATGAATTGTCTTTACAAAATTTGCTTTCAATAATTTCCGGTAATTCTTAGATATTCCAAACACAATATAAGTTATATATATCGTCAGTATAAAATTATTTTCACACTATCATGATAATGTGAAATTTGTAAGCTTGAAAATAAGACAGATTATAGTGACGTAATCCTTATTTGCAATGACAGTTTATATAACTTATATATAGTAAGAAGAGAAGTTGAAATAGAATTAGTAAGCAAGAATAGTTGAAGTTCTTGCCTGTGGAGGACCATTCTCTTCAGATTCGAGACGATATTCATGCATGATCCAATCTGATTTCTGTCCATTAGGTGCCCTACCCTTATAGAAGACAAGTGTTTTTCTCATGCCTATAAGTTTTGATTTATTGTATACAGCTTTGTCTCTTCCTGTTGCCTTCCAAAATCCAGCCATTGTTGCCCTATTAGTTCTGGTCCCTGTTGGATACTTCTTATCCTTGTGGCTGAAGAAATACCACTCGTTCTGCTCTTCATATCCGATCCGGCATTTATCTGCTCATAATTAAAAATATAATTTTAAATATTTATGTAGTAGTTGTATTGTTGAGCTAGTATATAACTTTCTTATCTAAAAGTTTAAACTATTAGCAAAAATGTATGCATGATGCAAGAACTGTATATCTTGCTTTCATCTTGTGATATTTACGCGCTTGTTTGTTCAAGTACTCTGGTATCTATCATTCAACTAAAGATAGATAGAAGGGAGAGCGCCACTTAGATTCTCCATTTATATTTATTGACCACTAAGCTCAAGAGAATTGATCGATCAACTCTAGACTGAGCTTCTAGTGAAAAGCCAACCTTATGATTCATTTCAGTTTTGTTTTAAATTTTTCGCGTAAGAAACCCTAACATGGAAAAAGAAGAAGAAGACCATACCTTGAAGATCCCATGGCTCGATTCTGTAGAGATCAATGTCTCTAATAACATCAAGATCAATTTTTTGTGATGCAATTTTCTTTCTAAGATAGTATCCAACAAGCTCTTCATCTGTTGGATGAAATCGAAATCCAGGTGGAACGCATGATTCGTTTGTATCCATGATCACTGTTTAATTACTAACTTCTGCATAAAATTCAGCACCAAAAGACAAAGATCATTCAACACATTAATATATCTATATACTTGCACCTCTTTTACTCCAAAGTCATAGCTAATAATAACCCATGGGACATGAAACAAATACTAATAGCCACCATACAATGTAAGATCTATGAAAAGCTAAAACAAAAAAGAAGAAGTGATGTTAAGTGTAGCATATTATGAACCCTACAAATGGAAAGGTGGCAAGAGTGAAATTTTCACATGTAATCATCAAACCAATTGGTGGTCAAATAAGCGCGTGTTAGTCTAATAAAACCTACAAAGTTAGTACTATCTTTTTTAAATTTTTTTCTGAGGGTGATATGATTTTAATTTAATGGTGGGGTTAAAGAAGAAGAGATGAAAAGGAAAGAAAAGAAAACGAAATGATGAGGGTTTGCTGTCGAAGGAGATGAAGAGTCACTCTTTTTTTCTTGGTATATTTCACGTTTCATTAGAATTGAAGGGAACGGGACAAGTGAAAGTTTGAGCTAATGATGGTGTCTTGTCTAGTTGAATTATACGAAATGATGGATAAAAAATGGCCTCTTCATGACCTCTATATTAGTATAAAAATATAACACTGTTACCCTACAAAATGGTCCTCATTAATTACAGGATAAATAAAAAGAAAAACAATAATTAAAATAGTACTTCCTTCGTTTCTTTTTATATGAAGGTGCTTGACTCAAAATAAAGTTTGAAACGAAAGAGTAGTTAAACAATGTAAAAGCGTTTGTTATTTGATTTGATATAAAGAATCGATGAGGAATGAGAGACTAAGATAGATGACATTAAACAATACTAATATTAGGCACGCTTTGGTTTGAAAGGAGAAAAAAAAGTAGAGGCAAAAAGGAATACTGAGTATTATGGGATATATTGAAGCTTGCCAAAAAGGGTATGTAAAGAAGGGGAAAAAGAAACGAAAAGCCACTAGCTATATAGGTAGTGTGTGAAAATTTTGAATATTAGAAGGAAGAAAATAATGTATCATCCCAAAGAAGGAATAATCTGAACCACTTGTCTGTTTGTCTAGAATGAACTTGACACCTTTCTGACTCATTTCTTTGATAGGTGCACTCTACGCAGGACCATATTTTTCAACAACTTGCTAATGTAAGCGATTTCGATGAGCTAAGATTCTTTTTCATCGCATCTCAGTGTATTGTGACAGCAAAATTTGCAGAGTCACACAACACAATTAGAACATTTGTGCAAAAACTCCCACACAATCAATGCTTACATATAATGCAATCCTAAATATAGTAGTCCAGGTTTATCACGGGAAACGATGATGCGAGATAGGGGATTCAATTATACGTATATATATCATTGATGTAAAAAGCTTTTATATATACCTGCAGTGTTTTTTTCTTAGCTTGATCAGTGCGAAGGTAGTAGCTAATGATTGGGTTAAGTAAATTGGAGTAGAAGACAAATATGTAGAGAAGACTGAAAAACAGAAAGAATATTGGAGGAAAGAGCTAGACAGAGAGAAGTGAAGTTTCCACAGATTGAAATAAAAGCAACTATTAAAAGAGAAGGAGAAGGGGGAGGGGAGAGGAGGGTGGACCGCTTAATTGCGCATGGGTTGAAAGTTGTCCCCATTGTTGACGTCATTGCCTATCTTCCCACAGAGAAAAAACCCTCTCCTTAATTTGCCTTAGTTTAGTTTGGTATGTTGACTAAATTATTCTGGAATTATAATTTCTGAACTAAATTATCCATATGAGAAATGGTATAAAATAATCTCAAGTTAAATAGAATGAAGTGGGATATATCTCATGATATTGTCAACTAAACACAGTATAAATTTTATAACAAACTTAATTATGAGATATTCCACCTTATGTCAAATACCAAACGACTCTTTTAATAGTCATAACAATGCTATAACTTGTTTAAGATTAGTTTTATAAAAAAAATATAATATAATATTCAATCAAATATAACTACATAAATTGAGATGAAGGCAGTATTATTTTTTTTATATTTTAAGATTTTAATTTGGTGCTCATAGGAAAAGCAATAACCCATTGCAATTGGTTGGCACACACCCCTTAGCTTGTTCGGGAATCTCTGTCCGATTAATTCAAATTCGCGCCATATAATTGTTTATTATAAAAGGAGGAGGTCACTTTCAGGAGATTGAGAATTTGATATGCAATTAATAATTAACCGACCAACCAATTAATCTTCTAGTACGTAGAAACGGTATATATAGTGAGTGCAATGAATTTGATTAATTTTTGCAATATGTGTTATGGCTTGATGAATAATTTTGCAGCTCACTGAACATTATTCTCATGAAAATGGTGATCAAAAGATGGTGTCACTATCAAGGGGCATGTTCTTTCCAGAGAGTGTAACCAAATGATTAAAATGGACAAGTATTTTGAGGAAGGAACTATATAGGAAAAGGAAAAGCAGAGAAATAGGCTTTTGAAAAAAATCAAAGTGGCTATCACCCATTAGTCAGAATGCGTATAAGTTGTTCTACTTTCCGTAGAAGATAAACAAAGGAATACGATATCATAATGTATATTATTCCAAAAAATCTTATGTACAGGAACAGCCTTTACTTATATATCATCAACAACTAGACTGAATGGTTGGACTCCACTTCCCATTTCCTCTTACATACATATATACTCCAAAAATAGATAAATCATAGTAATTGATTTATTGTATGCATTGACACTATAATGCGTATAGGAAAATATGGTATTCGAGAATTAAGGTAGAAAGTCAGTAGATAGTCAAGCGATATGATCTATTCATTGTTTTTGTTACTCACATACTATATTATATATGTATTCTTCGATTTTATTATTACATGTTATTTTCTTTGCTTTGGTTGTCGTATTATGTGCTGGTGGTTACCGTTCCTCTTCTAAACTACTGTATTTTCCTTTTGCATACGTGATTTTATTATGTTTTACTTGAGCTGAAGATCCATTGAAGATTGGGATAAGCTAGGTTGCGTACATATCACTTTTCCAGACTCTACTGATAGAATTACACTGAATATATATTTTGTTGTACCAACCATGCGCGTATAGGTTAAACTCATCAATAAAATTAGACAATCCATTCGATCTATTATTGTTTAAATTTTGGATAAACTTGTCAATATACAAGTGAATATGGACATAATAGTAATAATATCAAAACTTAGTTTATATAGACAGTAGTAGTCATATCTGATTTCTTATAAACAACCTAATTACCTAAACAAATTGTACAATATTCACGTAGTAATACTTTAAGCTAATTTCTTCCAAATTATGCAAGATCCATTTGTTCTCAATTAGAAAGGAAAAAGCGGATTTTAGATTAACAACCCAAAACTACCAGCAACTCAACGTTTTCTTTTACTATAATATATTGGTGGACCACTTTTAATCCATTTACTCGGCTTATTAACTTTTTGACTTTCTTAAACAGGATAGCTAATATAGGCTAACTGTTTGATAATTCCCAGGAAAATACATATACATAAAAATATATATATATAGTTTTAGTAAATAGATAGCTCCCTACGCTAGCTATTCCAGTCTAAATACATATATATTAAAAAGTATATTTAAAAATAATTAATCCAAGAATATATCTTTGAGATGTTTGAAAAACTTTTTTTTTTCTACTTTTAGTAAGGTGCTCCTTGGAATAATTTGATGGTAACTCGAGTGACAAAGACCAACTGATTTTCATTTTTTTTTTTGTTTCTATACATTTTGATCAACTAATTTGGATTGCACCTAAGAAGCAAGAAGAAGTGTTAAAGTAAATAGTACATCAACAGTAGGTATAGTCATACCCATTGTTTCTTGATTTGAAATAATATAAGCTTTTACTACTAAAAGTTTCATTTATTATACCATCAGACATTACAGACTTGATTTCATACAAATGGAATCCCTAAGACATAAACAGAGGAAGAATTATTTTGTATACTCGATCCAGTTGAGATGTTATAACTATTGTTGCTTTCACGCTCGACTTGTATATATAAGCAAAACTTGTACTATAGTTTTTGTCTGGGCCTTATTTTTAGCAAAACAACTATTGGTTACGATCTGAAACAGTGGGTCGAGCTTAAACTCAACTATATAATTTAATTAATTAATATAAAGGTCACACCACCATAGAATGATAAATTTTAAAACAGAAAATTTCATTTATTATATCATAATAATATAATAATTTTACATACTTGCTGATTTGAAATTCTAAATCCGTATCTTTAAATAGTAGAGCATGACCTTTTGATGAAGAAAGGTAAAATAGATTGGTACTGTTAGGATAAAGGATGATAAGCAATATCCATCAATCTATATATATGGTCGGCCAAAGTTTCCATTAGAAAGTAACAAGTCAACAAGTAAAGTATACAATAGTAAACTAAAGATAATTACATTTTTCCGGTAGTTAATAGTACTAATCTATTATAATTTTGCTTTTTTGTGGTATACTTGTACAGAACTCAGAAGCATGGAGGTAAAACCCATATGAACTGGCTTCCAATAACGTAAAGTTTGTGGCTAAAACATCAGTAATCGCACTTCTAAAATTAACCAAATTTTCTCAATTAGGACGGCGATAGGTGTTGCTCTAGAGGTCCGAGGTTAAGAATGATTATGTCACCTCTACACAATCATGGTTTGTAGTGCAATTGTGGTGTTGTTTTACTCTTTACTAGAGGTCTCAAGCTCGAGTTCGAGTTCGAGTTCTGAGTATAGAGAAAACTATGTTGGGAGTGTCATCCCTTGAATGGGCTCTGCAGTGTGGGATTCAAAACTAAACGGGATTTCAATACAGGTACTAAACATCGAATGGAAAACCAAAAAAAATTATCACCTCTACTTTTCTAGACAAATATATTTTATTTCAAAATTCGATCTTTATGAATTAAACCTTTAAGATTTCAAACATTGATTTTATTTTTAAAGGAATGGATTCATATTTATTATTTATCACAAATTATATGCTTCGTATTAAAAATATTGAATTCAAATGAAGTACAAACCGTGGAAAATTTAGAAGGAAAAGTTACACATTTATATATTATAAATTAATTATATATTTACTTCTTTTTTTTTTAAATAATAGATTAATTAAATTTTAATTTTTGAAATTAGAATAGGAGAGGGGAAAGAGGCTAATCGGGCGGCTGGTATGTGATGTGGACTAATTGGTTGTTGACGTCAAAGGGGTGCGGTCGGCTGTGACCTCCCTTCATTCGGCGGACCTCATCATTCGCCCCAGTCGACTCTATGGTCCACAACATCCCCACCCCAAAACCCAATTCTCTTTGTCCCTCTTCTATTCTCATCCGCATAAATATCGAATAATTTTAATATTAAAATTTAAGCGAATAAAATAACCTAATATTTTTATGTTTTATATAATTTTCACTCACTTCATCGACTTTTATGTCACATTATTTTTCTTCTATTTTAAGTCGTTTGGTTGGAAATAAGTTATTTTAAGATATAGGTTATCTCGGAATAAGTTATGTCATTATGTATATATATAATAGTTTATTCCATCACTATGGTATAAATGGTGGAATAAATTATCCAAGAATTATCTAATACATTCAATCAAACATGAGATAAAATAATACTGCATTTTATCACAAAATTATTATACTTTATATCTCACACCAAACGACTACTTATTGTTATTTGTCCACATGTATTGAATCTTAAATTTTCTCTTTCTTATTGATAATATAATTAATTAAGTAAATAAGTGTGATTTCTCTAACTTCTTAAATTTTTAGACGAGATTGTCCTACATTTTAATATAATATCAAAGTAAACAAAGGTCCCGAGTTAGAATCTTATTGTCAACTTGGATTATTTTTTTCAAAACACATACTTAGCCTATGAAAATAAATCAAAGCAGAAATAATCACATACTTAAAATTTAACATTTCTCTGTCAAACATGTGTTCAATAGCAATACAAAGTGTATAAAAAAGTAAGTAGCCATAATGCAAAAATACCCGTTAGCGTAAAGAGCAAAAGGAATATCCTTGAGAGGGGTCCTCTCAAGATTTTAGACATACATTTGACATTGACTTTCCTCCAAACACCCCCTACCCCTAACCCACCCCACCCACCCACCCACCCCCCTTGGATAATATAATGGGGTTTCATAAATTAATGAAGTAGTACTAATTAAGAACATAACAGCTTACCCTTTAGTTAAGTGAAATTATTGACTTATGGTTACATGGTGGTTGGTGAAGAAGAAAAATCACTTTCCTAAAAACTCTATTTGTCTCTAAATCAATGGTCCTAACAAACTTCACCATTATTTCCACGACCATTCCCTTTTCTTTTTTTTTTCTTCTAATTTTTCACCCGGTGTTCAGAACCTGTATTGGAGTCCTAACTAAATTCGGATCGCACACTGCAGGTCCCATTTGGGGGTGGCGCTCCAATCCCAACCTTCATACCCAGGGCTCGAACCCGTAATCACCTCTGGTTAAGGTTGGACCAGTCCAACCACTGCACCACAACCCATGTTGGTCGATCATTCCCTCTTCACTATACTTGTAAATTATTATATTTAGATGTGTGAAAAACAAGATTCTTTTCATTGTTGGGGTGGGGTGAGGGTAGGGGGTGGGGTGGGGAGAGCATATGCATTATGATTACACAACTCTTCTAGGTAGCAAATACTACATATGTCATTTTACAAAAGAGTTGTTACATATCACTTTTCGCGATTATAACATCTTACCATAAAACTCATGATTAAATATTTAAGCACTTTTTACCTCCTTATAATTAGTAGTAATTGTTAGAGGGTAGTCTTTTTAGCATCACTAGCTAGAATTAATTTCGATATAAAATATATTGAATTTATATTTTGGAGTTACTTGCCTCCTCTAGAAATGAGATGTTGATGATTGACCATCATGTTAAAAATTAAAGTGGACAAATCCTGTGCCTAATTAATGGACCATAATATTATTTAAAAGTTACCAAGTTACTGTAAGGGACTGATTGATTGATAACCATATAGATGTTGTCATGTGTATATCATCACTGTATACAGGAGCACAAGCCAAACTTGCTTGGAAATATTTTGATACCCTTTAATTATCAGAAAATGAAAAGAAAATAAAGTTAACAAGTGAGCATGCATTTGGTAAATAGCCAATTAGTGAAAAAAACATTTATTTATTTTTACCTCAGACATGATACTCGTCGAAGTGGTATACTATTAACTTTCGTATGGGACGTAACTCCGATACCAATGTGCCCTAGTTAGTAGAGCTTTTTTTTTTGATAGACCTCTGGAAAAAAATTAAAGATGTTCAAATTTTAATTATTTATTTCCCTTTATTATTTTTAATTCTAATTGGGAACTAATGTGATTATTATATAGCTAGGTACAACCTAGTAGCAGAATATGGGGGAGGGAGTAAAGGGAATTTTGAGAAAACCTTAAAAAAATTGGATTTTGTCACTTGTCACTTTCAAGAAGGAATGTTCCATATTACCTATTTTGATGGAACATATTGTTAATTTGGAAAATCTGTTGGAGTGATATTTTTTATTTATTAATACCAAAAAAGATGATTCAAAGAACAAACATGATAATAGGAACGAATCTAGTGCATTTTCTTTCAATTCAATTGAACACATTATTTTTTACTCATACTCCCTCTGTTTAAAAAAGAATGACTTACTTTTCTTTTTAGTCTGTTTAAAAAGAATGACATCTTTACTTTATTGGTATCATTTTAATTTCAGCTTTTCATGTGACATGTATAAGACAACAAGATTAAAGAGCAATTTTGTACATTTGACATAACTTTAGTTTAGGACCACAAGATTCAAAAGTTTTCTTTATTTTCTTAAACTCCATGTCAAGTCAAACTAGACCACTCTTTTTGAAACGGAGAGAGTATTATTATATATACACATAAGACCAAAAAAAAAAGAGGGGGGGGAGGTATATACTATAATATTTATTTTTTATTGGATGTCTTAGAGGGAACGATTAAAATATAAGAAAAAATTACATTCATGCATAATTAGGCTCTAAATTGATATAGGTATGTGAATTACATCCTTTCGAGGGGAAGTGTCCTGACACAAAGTGTTGGGAATTGGGCCAATTCTGAATGAGAAAGATTTGAAAGAAACCATTGATGGTCACATGAGAGCTAAGTTTTTGTTTTTTTTTCATTGGGTAAATTAGGGTAAATCGTATTTGCTTACGATTCGCTAGAACTTAATAGCTTTGATCTAGATTTTGTATCTCTATTAAAAAATTTACGTAGTACTTACAAAAGAAAATTATATTAAATGCAGTAAAATATATTTTCTAAAATTCATAAACTCAAAATCGTAAATCTATCTGTTTTCCAAACAATATAATGATGAATGGCGTTGTTGATTACAGTATGGTTATGGCTTGAACACTGCCCCGTGTTAATGAGAGTTTCTTTCAAGATTATAAGTGGGGGGTCCAAAAAACCAAAAACCAAAACCAAAATATGATTGCTCCTCAATGATAGCACTCCCCAATTGACTAATTACATCTATTTTCTTCTTTTGCTTGCATTGATCAGACACAAAATATGTTTCTCTTTTCTTTTACTAACTTTATTGTTTGGTTTTTAGATACGTTTTTCTTTTTCACCTTGACAATCTATGTTTTATTCTCTTCTCTTTTTTTGTCAAAAGTTGTGATTCTTTTTTTGGTTACTTAGCTTTCTATCTTAATCTTTACTTACACTTGCCAAGTATATATAGGTTGGTCGATAAGGTATCTTTAGTATTATTACCCATGATTTTTATGAACCATTGGCTGGCATTTTCAATTTTCATGGACCATTTTTTGAAAACCAAACTTTCAATCAATAACAAAGAATTATTATTTTTCAGTAGGATATATAATTGAAATTCTAGTCTCAAAAAGTTGAAACTAAAATAACATTTTAATTTTTTTTTATTTAAAAAAAGGCCGAAACAGCAGGTGTCTTTACTCCTTACGTAGAAATAAGTTACCAAGTATATATGGAGTACTAATGTAATAGTCATTCTTTATTTTAGAAGCGGACCCAGCTTATAGCTTTTACTCAAACCTTTGATATTATATATATATTGTGATTCAAAATTCATAAATTAAAATTTTTAGCTGTGACGATAAATTTATTGTTATTCTATTCAATTTTGTTTTTCTCGTTATATTCTACACTAACACTAATTTGGTTTTTTAACCAATTGTAATTTGGAAATAGGGGCGGAGACACATTATATTGCTTGTCATCTAACATTGCTTTGTAGGAAAAATTTAATAAAATGTATATATGTACACATGATAATAGGGGTGGGCATAAATACCGAAAATCGAAAAATCAAATCGAACCAAACTAATTCGGTTTTTCGGTGTCGATTTTTTGGTTTATCGGTTCGGTTTCGGTGTTTTTTTTTCGAAATTTCGGTTAGGTATTCGGTGTAAGGGTAAGAAAAATTCGGTGCACCGAAAAACCGAAATTTTATTAACTAAATTTAAAATAATATTTTAAATTTATTAATTATATACTTGGTAACTTGTGTTTGTGAGTTGTGACTCCTATTGTTTTTTATTTGAATGAAGTTGAATATTAAGGCATTTTTAACTTTGTATTGTTTTAACTTTTAAGTTTCAAGTGTTGAATTCTTGGTTTAAATTGTTGGCTGTTATTACAAAGAGTGTTTGTTGGAAACAAAAAATCGGAAAGAGGAAAAAAAACTTCTTTAGTTCTTTGTTGGAAACTTTAACTATTAAATATGTTAATTGATTATTTCGAGTTTTCAACTTTTATCTTTAGTTAAACGTTTTGATAATTTAATTTTCATTTTATTTTTTATTTGCTTGCACCGAAAAACCGTTTTAAAAACACCGAATCGAAGTTTAAAAAACCGAACCGAACCGAACCGAAATATTTTGGTTTGGTATTTGGTGCACACTTTTTCAAAACCGAACACCGAAACACCGAATCGAATTTAATAAAACCGAACTGAAGAACCGAATGCCCACCCCTACATGATAATATAATTTTTTTTTTAAAACCATGAACTAGTGTAGTGTGTAGTGATGATAATAATCCGATTGTCCGATACATATTACTTCCATAAAATTTTGTGTACGTTTCTGTGCAATTTATGATTAAATTATTTGTTAGTGATGCTGAATTAATGTCCTTTTGAGAGATTCTAATTTTATCAGCCCCCCACAAAAATGGCTTGAGAAGCACTTCATGATCTTAGTTGAACGTGGGTGTGATGCTTCTTCTGTATACTTCTGCTATAATGTCAAACGAATCACAAGAAGCTTGTAGTCCGTACGCGGGTTCGGTTGAATCGAGTAGATTTGATTTAAATAATGCAGTTGTGTTTAGAACTCATTTATTATCATTTAAAAACGTATTCATTATAAAATTCAGAATCCAGAAAGTTGAAATCGCAATTTCACCTCTGATGATATATGTAACTCTTGCACTTTTTAAAACTACTTTTTGTGTGTTCGTTGTCTTATATAAGTTGCATGAGAATATTCATCAATTACATCCAAGTGCTGGTTGTTACAATTAATCTTGGTGTTAATGGGGAAAAATGTGAGTAATATAGAAGCTTTTCATATTGGCCGTGCGGGTGGAGCTTTTGTAATAAATACATTAATGATGAAAAGTGATAAAATAATTAAGTGGGATATATGCATGCCTTTTTTATCCACCACTTTTTAATTACTGCAATGCAATGTTTTGCCTGTCAAGCAAAGGTTTCAAATTCTCTCGAGTGTCTAATTCACTAACTTCTTCTTCCTATTCAAAAGGCCAAGATTGTCAATTTTTTAATCAACTATAGGACGATGCTATATATTGTGGTATGTACGTATACAGTAATTTGTAAAAATGATAAAATAAAATAATTAACTAAGTTGAGTTTATTACTCGATTATTATAGTTTTCACGTATATAAAGCAGCGTTTATTAATTTAATTTAATTTGCGTTTGATGATGAGTTTGAAATTGCTTCTTCAACCATGCATTCCTCGTTACTAATTATTTGACCACCATGGAATACTAGTCATATACACTTACACAGTCTCTTAGGTTATCTTTACCTGTTATAGCAGATAATCTGTCTTATTTTCAAATTAACATTATAATACAATTTACTTGTAAATATCTTTTGAATGACTAATTTGATTGTGTAAACAAGTCCTTCCATTGACAGTGCATATAACTTAGTAGGTCATCAATTTTAGGAAAGAGATTAATATTCATTTGTCTTCCTCACGCCAGCTTTCTTCTTTTGTGTTATGTTATGTTATGTTAATTCGATATTCTTTTATTGAATTAAATAATTCTTTTGGCGCACCTTTTCTCTCTCTATCACTTCTAACTCTATCCACCCCCATTGTCAATTGATTAGTTCATCCTGATTTAAACGTTTCAATCATTATTTTGTACAAATACAAAATTAAATATATAGCAGTGTTTACTTACAATTCGATAACTATTCACAAGATTATTCCATTAACAGCCCAAGGTCGCTATGAACAACAAGTTTAGCCCATTTAACTAACAGAAGAACATGGTCCAGCTTGCAGAAGACGGCCCAATTAAAGTCATTCAACAAAGGGATGAGAAAGGCCCCAAGGGGGACTCTCATTGCTCTTTTGAATAATCCAACAGAATTTTCCTTTAGTTTGAGAACAAAACAAAACAACAAACAAATGAAAAATAATTAAAGTTGTTTAAGGGACTAATCTAATCCAACTTATATTGACCTAAGCAAATTTTGGATGGATTAGGTCATTGACACACTTACTCTTTCAACTCCCTTAGAATTATGTTCATTCAAACACATTTAAATACTCTTTTATTCATACATTTTTCGGCTATTTTTTCGAATAGACGATTATTTATTTCAACAATTTCCTTTTAAAATAAAAAGGATTGGGGAACTCTTAGGAGCGCAATAAAGAATGAGCTTGGCCCATGAACATAAAGCCCATAATAAGGAAGCTGCGAAGAAGTTGCCTGCACGACGTGTCCAGTGAATTGAGAAATTAGAACGTGTGATTGAGAGCGACCACACCAGACAATCCAAAGACAATAATTCTCTATCGCCGATCAGAAAGTTGGTCTGCGAAATACCGATCGGTCACCGGTGAAATCTGTGAGTAAATTTTGTGGTAGGAAACAATGGCATCAACTTTCAGTGGAGATGAAACTGCGCCTTTCTTCGGTTTCCTCGGTGCCGCTGCAGCGCTTGTTTTCTCATGTAAGTTCCATAAAAAATTCATTTTTTTTTTGTATATTATTCCGATTCAATGAATAGGAAGTAATAGAAAATTATGGATTCGTTGTAGGTATGGGAGCTGCTTATGGAACGGCGAAGAGCGGTGTGGGAGTGGCGTCCATGGGAGTAATGAGGCCAGAGCTTGTGATGAAGTCAATTGTGCCGGTTGTTATGGCTGGTGTATTAGGTATTTATGGATTGATTATTGCAGTCATTATCAGTACCGGGATTAACCCTAAGACCAAATCGTATTACCTTTTTGATGGATATGCGCACCTTTCTTCCGGTCTGGCTTGTGGTCTCGCTGGCCTTTCCGCTGGAATGGCTATTGGAATTGTTGGTGATGCTGGTGTTAGGTAAATTTTCAGTCTCCTCCTGGTTATTTGATAGATAGCTTATTAGAAAATTTTCCTTCCTTTGCACCTAAATGGCTTGGGAATTGATCGGCTTTTGTAATGTATTTTGTGCAAAAATTATACTACTAGAACACTTTTTCATGGCAAGTTCATACTAACTGACGTGAATTGATTTGGATCTTTCCTTAAATGGAATTGTCACCTCCTATGTCATCTAAGAATTTTAAAACTTACACGGATGTCATCTTATTTGACTGTCTAGTTAGTAGACTTTGTTTGCGGGTTGTTTGTTGAGGCGCTCTACCTTTTGCATTAGGTTCTCTTTGTTGCTATTGCTTCTTAAAGTGCTTGGATTCTTGGAAAGGTCTGAATTTTGAATTTTATCTGATTCTTTGTTCGTGTTTGGTGAGTTAGTGACTTTGTTATAAGAACAAAAAACAGTTTTTTTTAGCATTTCGAAAAGAGTAACTTTGTTGTGCGAGAGCTGTATCTGTTTATGAGTCAACTTTCTACTTCAAGATGGTGCAACGGGAAACATCAATCTCTTTGCTTACTTAGTATCCATTTGGAGAAGGCATACTCTACTACTATCTGTCAAATAAGGACCTCATCGGTACCAAGTGTTAGGACTAGCAGACTGCAGACAATCACTCAAGGTTGATTCTAATTACTATAGGTTCATGTACGGTGCCAGTGGAACACGTGTTAGGTAATTTTTGTATTTTAAAAATAAATTATGTGTTTACTTCTAAGAAGTAGACGCTTCCCTTCTCCTACTCTCGTCTCGTGTCTCACTTAAATCCTCTAAAGTCTTGTCGTTCTTTTTAAAAGCTTTTTAAAATACTGAATACAGTGAATAGCACTCATTCTACTTTACACATTATTGCACCAAAGAATTTAGTTGGGACTTCCATTTCAAGCAAAGACTTTTGACTTCTCTAATTTTTTCTTTTTTCTAATAAGGTTGACTTCACTGAATAAACTGGATCTATCAAATTGCAACCTAATACTAATGTTTGTGCTAGTGAGATTAGAAGGATTAGCCCTTAACTTGGATGTTTCACATTTTAAAGTGTGAAATCCTGAAACTAGCATAAAATTAACCAACTATTTGAGATGAAACTGACTGTAATTCATCACATTGTGGCTTGCCAATGAAAAAATTGCTAGTCATTAACTGATATGAAGTGGAGAACCCTTTTATTGCTTTTATAGGAATATTTAGTGAAACAAACCCGATCTCTCAACCCAAATACTCAAACATTATATAATCATTGATAGCCAAATTACAATAACAACACTTAAACTCTTGAATACAAGGAAAAGTACTGAAATGACAAGTAACTAAGGATAGAGATAAGAATGGAGATGTGAAGTTAAGACTCTAGGAAGAAGATGAGAGAAACAGACAGTTTCTTCATAATACGCCTAACTCTTCTGTCTAATCCCTAGTCCTATCTAATCAATTGATAATTGGGCCTGGATCCCAAATAAAACTCTCTAATATTTTACTCGGCCCAATAATCCCATCTACATCAGCCCCATTCACCACTTCCAACACATAGGCCCGTACAAAGGACTTGATTCACAACATTTAGCATAATAACAAAACCTATTTTTCTGTTGCCGGTTGTGCTTTCTTTAGGAAGATATCACTCTGTTTTTTCCACTTATGCTGATCTTCCATTAACGAATTGCAGATATAAAATGTTTGTAATTTGTAAAAGCTCATTCACAAATGTTTTTGAAGGTGAAAATATTGATCTCTAAACAGTTTAGTATCACTGTGATATAAAATGCTTCTTTGTTTGTAATTTCACTTGTTCCTGCTATATTAATGTTCTTAGCAGGGGAGGGCCTTTTATTTGGTTGTTAGATCTGGTACCTGTAATCACTTGATCTTCTTAAGTTTTCTCATATGCAATATTTAATGTCTCCAAGTCCTATATACTAACATTATTTTAATTTCCCACAGAGCAAATGCACAACAACCAAAACTCTTTGTTGGTATGATCCTGATTCTTATTTTTGCGGAGGCATTGGCTTTGTATGGACTGATTGTCGGCATCATCCTTTCTTCTCGTGCTGGCCAATCTAGAGCAGAATAGAAAATAATGTATTTTCAGGCTTATGATGGAATCGTTTTGCATTACTGTGCTGGTTGTTTGATAACTGATGCTAGGTTGTTTGGTGCATTTTTTCCTTTTCAGTCACACATTGTGTTGTTCCACTGGTGTTTGTAGATTTTGAAGCTGTCTTTTCCCTGTATGCGACCAAGAGAACGTTCTCTCAATTTTCCGCTACTGTATTTTGTAATAATGAGGAGCATCTTGTTGCTTGAATGCTGATACAATTGTATTATTGTTGTTGGAATGTATTGATACACCTGAATATATGAAATCCACCTTGATCATTGATATAACTGTGCCTGAGCAGTCATGCAAAACTCTGGGGTTTTAGTAATATATAGTTTTTTGCTTTCTTGTTCTTGACTTTCAACTAACAAAAATGGCAGAATGAGCAGTGCAAGTGAAAGAAACTTTAATCATGGCATGTGGAGTTTTGATGTAGTGAAGTGGGTCTGTGCTGGAAGAAGGGAAGAGCAATGGAATAGGTGTTTTACAACCCGAGTTGGGATTGCTTTTGTGTTATTTTGCTTCCTTAGGAAACATCGTTTTCTTTTTCGTGTTTTCTCTGCCTTTTATGCACAGCGATAAACATTTCTTCACAATACGGTAAGGATCATATTTTTTAAATGATAATTGTGAAATTTGCTGCATTACTTGAGTAATGTTTTGGATCACTGGTGGAGCTGAGTGTGAAGATGCATATTTGCAATGGCGACACAACATATATGATTGACATTATTGCTGTATAGGCATATTCATTTTGTTAATTTTGCATATAGCTGCTCTGATGGATCTTAACCAAGCACACCGAGGAATATGTTCACAGAAGGCCTGTTACTAGTGGGCAGCAGCGCATGAAGGTTAGGAATATTTTGGGTGAATTTGTTACTTGCTTTCAATAACGAACTTGATTGAGTGGCTTATTTTATCGCGCTTCGTTGGGGAAAACAGATGCAACATCTTTTTTGTCTCTGTTGAATTTTTAACCCCATTGTTTTCATCCAATGTTAAAATTCACATTTGTCGACAAGTTTGGATCAATTCGCTAAAACATATAATTATAAACAGGCTACAACATTATTGCAATATGTAGCACTCCCAGCATTGAAAAAGCTAGTGCTGTAGCTCTCTGCTGTATTAGAAATATAATACAATAAAAAAACAAATAGATGATGCCTTAACGGTCACTGCAGCTGATTACTGATAACAATATAATTAACACAGATCTCAACCTCGTGCGAACACAAGCATGCTACTTTATTTTATTACTTATGGGGAATCATTTTTATGTCCACCTCTACCATAGTCTTGTGGGGGAAAAGGACATCAGCATTTACCTACTAACTATACACTCAAAGGGCAGAGCCATACACCTTCATCGGAACTTCACATTATATATAATAGATGATGAACTCTCTCGATAAAAAAAAAAAGTTGTCTATGTTATTGGGAAAGACATAAAAACAAAACACCCCACAAAATGTTGGAAATGAATTGATTAGTGGGTCACCATGTCATTCATTTTCTTCCTTTAGTCTCTTTCACCAGGCCATATTTAAAAGGATCCATCACCCCACCCCTACCCCCCACAAAATCCCAGATCCCTTGACCTTTTGATCCCTCACCATCCTTGGCCATTAAACTGTTGGTAGGGTAGAGGAAAATTTTTGTCAGCTTCCTTCCTTTCTTATTACTCCAAAGAAAACAATTACCCCAGTCGTAGTAGTATTCGAACTTCATTAATGCAACTGAAGAAAAAATATGAGTAAAACAAAATGCACAAAAATTAATGTAATTCTTGGAAGTAGTATCTGTTCTTGTTTTTGCCAAAGTCTACATATACTAACGTAAGTTGCTCGGACTCGAGTGTGTGTATCCGATACAGGTGCGAATTTAGAAATTAGACTTTTCATGATCTAAATTTTAAAATTTAGGGATATGGAATCCATGCATGGAACGGTTGTGGAGATTCACAGCTAAAAATATTTCAAATATCTAAAAAAAAATAGTAATAAAACCTAAATATTGATATATTAAGTGGAAAATATTGATATGGGGAGAATTCTAGAAGGAGATAAAAGGAGTGATATAGAAATTTCTACATACAAGATATTCTCTTTTCCTCAATTTCACTTTACCTTTTGTTTTGATTACAGAAATCATTGAATTTGTCCAGAATTTATCCATCAATTATGGTCAAAGTGCCCAAAATCAAATACGAATCCCACCACACTCACATCCATACCCATGTCATGTGTGCGACGCTGAAAGTGAAAAGTCCGAGCAACTAGTAGTAATATCTTATACATTCAACAGCTACATTTTCAGTAACCCAAGATATACCTTTTTTGAGTATTTGGTAGTCACGTGATAGAAGCAGACAGGTATTTCCTGGCTTTTTTTTTTGTTGGTTTTGGGCGGGAGAGGTCATGTTGTGGGCCGGCACCTAACACATTATCCTATTCAAGTTTTACAACTGTCCAAATCAATTAACTCAACGAATACACTTCTTTTTTAGCTTTGACTTATTGATAGCACTACATTTTGGTCCCCACGCCAAAAGAGAGAAATCCCGGCACCATGGGGAGTGAGGTGTTTCAATACGATAAAACAAGAATCAATTAAAGAGAAATATTGTTTATCTTTTACCTTAAAAAACCTACAAAAAAAAAAAGAAATGCAGGAAAATTGACACATCTAAGTTGCTAGCTAGCTACTGTTGCATTGCAAATTTACTCTCACAACTTATACAGAGCTAATAATTAAAAAGGAAAAGAATTAGAATGAACCTCATGCGGGTGAAGGTTGGCATGTGGGATGAGCTGAAGACGCGATATCAGGGCCCACACGACAACCTTCGAGCATGAACACAATGTCAGCCATCGTGGGACGATCAAGTGGGTCAGGTGCTGTGCATAGCAAGCCTACTTTAATTCCTAGCAGGAACTCTTCCCATTCTGATGATTCCGGGTCTAGTTCAAGCAATCCTGGCTCTAATAGTTCTGAAATTTGCCCTCTTTGCAATTGCCTCTTCACCCATTTCACTATGTCCTCATCTTGTGTGAACATTAAGGGTCTTTTTCCTGTTAGTAGTTCCAGCAACACAATGCCAAAGCTATAAGCATCTGATTCTCTTGTGGTTTCTCCGGTTAATGCTACTTCTGGAGATATATAGCCTAGCGTACCAACTGAAGTTGATGTGGAGGGCTCGGTTGGTGTGGCTACTACAAGCTTCCCTAGGCCAAATTCTGAAAGATGGGCTTCAAAGTCTGCATCGAACAGGACATTCTGCGGTTTAACATCTCCGTGGACCATTGAGGATGAGTGAAGGAAGGCCAGGCCCCGAGCGATGCCAAGTGCAATGAGGTGGCGCATTGGCCAGTTGAGGACATGACCATCTTGGTGGGACGCTTCTTGGAGCAGTGTTGCAAGGTTCCCATTAGGCATGTAATCATGGACAAGTAGTCTGAGGTTAGGCGGGCCAGCATAGTACCCACGTAGAACTGTTAGGTTCCTGTGCTTCACCCTGCCAAGTGATTCTGCCTCTTTTCTGAACATGTTCTCACCTAGTGATCCATTTGAAAGTCTACGAATTGAGAGCACCATTCCATCATTGTAACAGGCCTTGTAGACCACTCCATAATGTGTTCTGCTTAGCACATGTTCCTCGTCAAATTCTCGAGTTGCTTCAATTGTTTCAGCGAGTGTAATTTTGTTATTGAACATAACAAGTTTGGGTCCACCATTTTCGCCACTGCCACGACCACCACTGGTCCTTGAACTAGCCCTTGCAGGACTATGCTTCTTTTCTCCAGCTGCTTTCTCTTTGAGTTTCCTGCGCCACCTCAAGAAGTTGTAAGTATATAAGCAGCAGCATGATAAAAGGAGAAGAGCTCCACTGGCAGCCACAGCAATGAACATAATCAATTTATTCCCACCATCACCAGATGTTTCACATCTTCTTTCCAGTGGCTCCCCACACAAACCTTGGTTGCCAGCATAATCCAATGAGTTGTTAAAACGGGAGCCCAACATCTCCGGAATCTGGCCACCCAAATTATTGTTTGACACATTGAAACTCACCAAGCTAGAGAGCGTGGTAAGATTAGCTGGGATTTCTCCAGTGAAGTTATTACTAGAGAGGTCAAGGACAGTTAAGCTTGATAACCTGGACAGTGACTCTGGTATGTTCCCTGAAAGATGGTTCAAGTCGAGCACGAGTGATGTCAAGGATGAACAATTGGAAATATCTACCGGGACTTCACCTGTTAAGTTGTTTCTACCCAAATCTAGCACACTCAAGTGGGAAAGACGTCCGAGATCAGCAGGTATTTGGCCACTCAATGAATTTGAGTGAAGATTCAAATTCTCCAGACCAGAGCAGTTGCCCAAGTCGGGAGGAATTGAGCCATTTATGTGGTTGTTAGACAAAGAAAGTACAACTAATGAGGTCAAGAATCCAAATGTAGATGGTATATGGCCAGAAAAGGAATTGGAAGAAAGATTCAAATATTGCATACCCAATAAGCTACTGAAACCTTCAGGAACATTACCAGACAACTTGTTTTCTTGCAAAGCTATAACCTGTAGATTAGGCAAACCAGCAAGATCAAATGGTATTTCACCTGAGAAATTCTGTCCACTCAAATCAACAACCGTTAGCTTATACAAAGTCCCAATGCTAGAAGGAATAGTGCCCGAAAAGCCATTTTTACTCAGATTCAGAACTGAGAGCTGCTGAAGATTCCCAATACCAATCGACATACTGCCAGAAAACTTGTTTCCACTGAGATTCAGTGTGCTTAAGTTGCTCAAACCCATTACCTCATCGGGCAAGCTTCCGTTGAGACCATTTCCTCCCAAGTTCAGATTTTCGAGATTGCTCAAATTTCTAAAACTAGAAGGAATGGAACCCGAAAACTGATTTCTTCCCAGTGATAATGTCTTCAAGCTTCTAAGATCACCTAAAAACATTGGAATATCCCCCGACATTCGATTCCCTTCAAGATCAAGAACTTTCAAGTCACTGCAGTTTGTAATCTCAAACGGAATAGCACCTTCAAATGAATTATTTGCCATTCTCAGTTCCTCCAATCTCCACAAGTTCCCAATGGTACTTGGGATTTTTCCAGAGAACAAATTCCATGACATATCCAGCGACGTCAATGCAGAATTATTTGTCAAAATCAAAGGAAATTCACCATATATTTGGTTGTGTTGAAGATCCAAAATTTGCAAAGAACTAAAGCATTTAGACGACTCTTGCTTGACAATATTCGTGAACGCATTGAAACCCAACTGAACAATCCTAAGGGAGGAAGGATAAATGGAAACATTGCAGAACAATGAAACTGGTAAGGAACCAGAGAGATTATTGTGTGATAAAGATATCACCTGAAGCTTCGGTAAAGCAGCAATTGCCGCCGGAATAAGACCTCCTATAGCATTTCCTTCAGCACTCAAGTGAACCAACGATGAACAATTAGCAATTGCAGAGGGCAAAGTTCCTACCAAGTTGTTGTACGCAAGCCAAAGGTACTGAAGCTTTTGAAGCCGGCCGAGACTCGCCGGAATTTCGCCGGAAAAGCGATTATAAGAAAGATTAATCAGAAGTAACTGAGACAGGTCAGACAAATTCCTCGGAATGTCTCCTGTAAACAAGTTTGACGAAAGATCAAAGTACCGCAGACTCTGAGGAAGCTCTCCGGGGATTTCACCAGACAACTGATTTCCGGCAACTTTAAAGATTTGCAAATCAGTAAGGTTGAATATTTCCGACGGAAGTTTACCGGAAAATGCATTTCCCTGTAGAAAAACAGAATGCAAAAGGGTGCATTTCGATAACGAAGCTGGAACAGTGCCATTAAAGGAGTTGGACCGGAGGCTTAACTTCCGCAGCATACGCAGGTTACCAATTTGGGTAGTGAGTGGCCCACTAAGTTGCAAATGAGGAAGACGAAGTTCACCGACCTGTCCATTGTCGCAGAAAACACCGCGCCAATCACAGGGAGCAAAAGGGGAAGATGAATCCCAGTCAGTGAGTGCACCAAGTGGATCATGAATACTGAGTTTAAAAGAAGTAAGCGCTGGAACTTCCAAAAGGGTTTGTGGGTTTCTCTGAGCAGAGCATAATGTGGAGAGAAAAACAAGAAATAGAAGTAGAAAAGCAGCCATGAAAGAAGAAGAAGAAGAAAACAAGAACATGAGAAATCAAGAAAAGTAGTGAACTAGTGGGCTTGGCTTATAGTGAAGGTTAAAGGGGGTGCATGATAAAGGGGTAAAGGAGAAGATGAGTGAAAATGGCCATAGCAGAGGTCCCCTCACTTTGCACACAGACAGAGTGACACAGAGAAGAAGAGTGAGGGAGCAAATGGTTGTGAAGGAACACTTTTCAAAAGAAGGGGCCAATGGGCCGGCACTTTTTAACCTCTTATGGGTTGAATCATTTGGCCCTCTTCCTATCTTATCCTTCCTAAATTAAATAACATTACAACTTAGTAGTTAGTAGTACAGTATCTAAATATACTAACAAGAAGAAAGTCACTCATTCAACAAATCAATCTACGATTGGTATACTCCCTCCGTCGTAATTTATGTGGTACTTTTCATTATTCGATAATTAATTAAACTAAATTTTGAGATTGAAGTCATGATGAAAGATAAGTGAGAATACTATTGATTTTCCTGACAAGATGGGGGTGGAGATAATTTGAATTTTGGATCTTGGAGAGACACTAACCTCTAACTTGGTTAAATATTCAAACTTGATCCGAAATTAGTCTGTATACTTAAAAGTTGTCCAAAGTATATGAGCTGGCAGCATTATTATATGGAAAAGTATAGTGAGTTTTCATGGAAAATTGAAAACAATAAAAGAAAATGCACAGTAAACTCCTTTAATTTGTAGTTGTTATTGTTAATGCATATAATGAGACATAAATTATAATAATATATAGTAATAATAATTGGGTGGGGGCCAACCACCAAGTGTATTAAGTTACTATTACAATTAACTCAAATTAAATTTTGTACAACAACAGTTACACTAAAGATAGTGCATCATTGGTCAATGGTCAATTGGTGAACTGTAAGATTTTTATATTATTGGGGTCGTTGGTACACAGGATGGACATATCACATAAGATTATTTTCTTTGACCTTCAATATGGAATAGTAATCCTAATAAATTTCGAGATTAACTAATACATCAATCCAAACATGAAATGAAATTAGTCTTAAATTTTATCTTAGAATTATTATCATTCACCTGTACCTAAATTGCCCTACTTTCTGGTCCAGTTAAATTTTTGTCAGTTGTTACTGGTAGTTTTTACTTTACTAGTCTTTTTATCTTCTACCTTTTCAACTTTTATCCCAAAATTAGTATTTTGTACTTTGACTTACTTTTGAAATGTGAGCTAATCAAATGGAGGTGGAAAAAAAAAGAGACAAAAATCTCTACTGCAGAGATTTTGTTTTGAATTCTGAGTGGGAAAGTTAAAATGTGTAGAATATAGTTTCAAACTCAAGCATGTTACTGTAGAAGATTCATGAAGGCAAATTTCTACTTTGTTGACTCTTGGTGGGAACTTTATTTGTCTTGTGAGCTTATAGGACCACAAAAACTTATGTACAACATATTGGCTGATGGGTTTCCCCAACTTTTTAAACTAGTTTTAACACTATTTTTTTTTTTATTTCCCATCCGATGTCCGGAGTCTACATTGGAGCCCCGACTAAATCCGGATCATGCACTACAGGGCTCATTCGGGGGTGGCGCTCCCAGTTTTAACACTACTTGTTAGTTGTGAACAGGAAAAAAAAGGGGGTGGGGTGAAGGTGAATAATAAAATTATAGTTATTTAATTGCAACATTGAGCAGAGGCGAAGCTAGAATTTCAACTTTATGAGTTTTGAATTTTATAATAATTTTTATAAGTGATAGTAACTGGATTCTAATTTTTAGTATTTGTACCTATTTAATGAATTTATTATCACAAATCACAATTTAAACAAAATCTATTGGGTTCGGCCGAAATCCACATGCCGGCTACTAGCTCCGTCCTCTATTCTAAGGAATTGTTTGACCATAAAAAATATTTATTTTAAAATCAATGTCTAGTCATGGAACTTTCAAATGCAACTTGAAATCGGATTTTGAATTAGAAAAACAGCTTATAACATATTTTAAATTTTATCTCATAATTTCAAATAAAACGTTCTCTTCTCTCCTTCATAAAAAGTATAACTAAACACAATTCTATTTTCAATTTCAAAAAATTGAAACAAAGTAAAATATAATTAATTTTTATAACCAAACGCCTACTTAATTTTCTTATATTCTCTTTCTAAAGACTATACATATTGAAAGACCTTCCCTTTTTTTACAACTATTCGCTCTTTGAATACACATGTTCTATTTTCGCACAATAAAATCGTCTAGTAAAATAATAGTTAACAAATATATATATATATATATATGTGTATTAAAAAGTTTATATACAAATTTTGTATATAATAGTATATTTTGATAGAAAATGTAATTATTTTTAGCTGTTCGGCCAAATATATAACTTTTCCATCATTCATAAGGCACTTGATATTATTGAAAATGGAAAAAATCTTCTTAATGGCCAAGATGTCCTAATTTCACCTTAAATGTACATAGGTTAATGGACTGAAGTTTTCGGGCTTATTATATGTTTTGGGCCACCTTGTATACAACATTGTTGGTCCAAAATTGATCCTAAAGTAGGTTGATCGTGATATTTTGTTCTTCCAAAATAAAAATTGACACTCATAACAGGTGGTCTTGATTTTTTGACTCCGCTTATTGATTTCTAAAAAATAGTTTCCACTTCAGATAATTATAACTTTTTTGTTGGTAATGCAGACAGCTTTAAAGGAAAAATAATATATAAATTTCTCATAACTTATACATGTATTACTTGTATGAATTTTTAAATCGTTAACCAAATGTCGTATTAATTTTATACATGAATAATTTATTTCATATCTACCTACCAAACATCGTAATACGAAAATTAATACATAAATAATTTATTTTTTATTCAGCTACCAAACAACCCCTTAAACTTTATAAGTGAGATATTTCTATGAATTCAATTACCATATAAAGAATTAACCTTTTGCATATACTCCATAAATTAAATTATTTTTCTAATCCTAATTTACTTTGACTTAGATACATCTTAATTCTCCGGAAATCCTAACTCAGTAAGGTAAAGGAAAATCATCCATTATATATACGAGGGTTATGTTACGTCCTAATAAATCATGTGAAAATTTTATAATTGACATAGATAAGACTAATTATTATTAGTTATCGTCATCACTTATTTTCACCATGAAGATAAAAAAGAATAGTACTAAATTAGTATTGCTCATGTGGATAAATTCTGCTTCTTTTAATACAAGAAAGAATGGAAAATTCTACGTGAAAATGGTCATGGATGAAAACTCAATACATCAAACACATCGATCTAAGAAAATCAGTTATTCCAACAATGTTATATGGCTATCAAATAAGACATTCATTGTTCCATGTCAAGAAAGGCCAATTTCTCTTCGTTTCGAGGTGTTTAAGACACATAATTTCTTTCTAGATTCTTTAGTAGGAGTTGCAACGTACAAATTGGAGACTCCAACAAAAAGTAGAATTACAAGAAAAATTTGGTATTCCTCGTGAGCATAAGACGGTCACAAGTCTTAAGGTTTATCAAAATAAGGATCCAAAGGGAGTTTTGGATGTAGAAATGGTAGTGAAGGAGCCAACTTCTGATGGTTATGTTATCTACAAATTAAATTACAAGATTTTATGAGCCCAAGAATTAATTAATTGATGTATTGTTCTATCTTTATATTATAATATTCTATTCTATTCATCAAGATCAATGTTTACAATTGTTCATTGTCTTCAATTTTCTCTTGATTTTATAATGGCTACTAAGTTTTCCTTGGGGATCATGTAATATATGATTGGAAATTTCAATTAATCATAACGAGCCAAGAAAAAAATGGCTTCACATATAATTAGTAGTAGAGTTTTTTCAATGATTATTTTTAACTTTTAAGAGTATAACAAGTACAAAAATAAAACGAAAAAAGGTTTAAAATATATTTAAATTATGTGAAATTGAATAAAAGTGTAATTCGCTAAGAGCTTATTTTAAATGTGTTTGTAGACATCGAAGTTTTATGAGACGACATGTTTAATTCCAATTGGGAGTCTATAACACATGTTCAATTCTAGTTATATTTTCTTGGAGAGGCATCGATCTCGAATATCCCATAACTCTTGGGTATTCACAAAGAGATCTTTATTATTATTATTATTATTATTATTATTATTATTATTATTATTATTATTATTATTATCTAATTTTGTCTTTCCTTATTATTTAATAATCTTATTTTATCATTTACCCCCTACTTTCTTATAGGCAGGCTTATCATTCAAACTATTGATGTATAACATTATGCAATGACGATAAATCTATCCAAATATTGTATTTATTTAATTAAAAAATAGCAATAAAATCCAATCCAGTACAATTTATTATGAAACAATAAGTAAACAACGACAATTAGACGTTGCTAGACAATTTTGAAATAGAAAATAAAGGTCCCCAAAAAGATGAAAAGAAATTGAACAATTATAAACATAGACTATAAGACAATATATCAGAAAAAGAATTCCTAATAATTATTAATATTGGGATGGCATAAAATATTCTAAATTTAGGGCAAAATAATTATGAGCACCACCAATTGATATGCTCTTCCTCACTTCCACTTGTACATCCAACTCTCCCTTTGGAATCTTATTTTGACAAATCTCAAGACTTGTAGCCATCTTATGTACACAAGGAATAATATTTTCTTCTTCTTCTGAAATAGTAGTGATCTTGAACAGATTCTCCAATTTGTATGTTGCAATTCCTATTAAAGAGTCTGGAAAGAAATTACGTGCCTTAAACACCTCGAAACGAAGATATTTTACCCTTTCTGGATGTTGAACAAGGAATGCAAATTTTGATCTTGATATGATTTTCTGAGATCGTTGTGTTATTGTTACTTGCCGTGTAAACTGCTCTTCATCCATGAAAATCTTTGCGTAGAATTTTCCATTCTTTTTTGTGTTAAAACAAACAGATTTTACCCACACGGAAACGAATAATTTAGGACTCTCCATGGTGATTAATATACAAGTAATAATGTATTATAGAATGTACGAAAATAAGTAATAGTGATTTCTTTGGGTAAAGTATTAACCCTTATATATAAGAGAAGATGGAGGATTTCCCATGCCTTACTCAATTAGGATTTACATGCTACTATAATTTAATTTATGGAGTATATTATATGCAAATAGAGTTCTAGTCCTAGGGAAACTAGGATTCAAATGAACTTTTGTACGATAACAACTCTTACCATAAAGGTGGGTGCACCAGTCATCACTGGGTGAGGGTTTTTTTTATTTTTATATATATACTAAGTAAATTACTAGTGCTTCGCACGGGATTGAATTATTTTATTAAGCTTACATATGATCATTCGGTAATATTCGTATTTTCGATACATACACTACATTCGGTAATATTCGTATTTTCGATACATACACTACATTGTCAAGAACATTTTATATTAAGGTAAAGCATTCCTCCGAAATTTTAAAGTGCTGTATTTTTTTAATTTTCATTTTTGTTATACAAAAATTATGAGTCATAGAGAGATTTTAAGTATAAGAAAGAAGTCTAAAAAAATCTCCATGGAAATAGTTAGTCTGAAGTAACAAAATTTCTAAATCTCAAGAAGTTATAAAGAACCACATCAGACGTTAAAGAAGAGACCAAAAATCCTCGAAC
Source organism: Solanum appendiculatum (assembly GCA_018342035.1). NCBI lineage: Eukaryota > Viridiplantae > Streptophyta > Magnoliopsida > Solanales > Solanaceae > Solanum > Solanum appendiculatum. The sequence continues at coordinate 2,605,020 of JAGDQO010000422.1, forward strand.
AACAACACTCCCAAGTAAAGTAGAACATCACGTCTATACAAGAACATAATTAACTAAATTCAAATGGAGGACCTTCTACTCCTTTCTTATGAACCTCCATTAATCTCTTTTTTTATTATATATATGTTTAAAATGACCCTATAATTGTAAGTATCATAAAAGCTTTTCCTCAATGTCTTAGAATATTCATTACTATTGCTTAGGTTTCATATCACCGGCCCCAACTTATTTGGAATTCAAACATAGTTATTGTTATGGTTATAGTATGCAGTTACAAAGAATTAATGCAATGATCAACCAAACACTGAATGGAATTGTTAACAACTATTATTCTAAACCAAAATTTTGATATATAACATATTAAAATCTCACAGCATAATTTTGTGAGCACTTGAACTCATAAATATCTATAAATAATAATAAAGATGACCTTACTTTTCTAAAAATCAAGAAGAAAAAGGCATGTTGCTTAACAAATTTGTCAAAATGATAGTCTGTTGGGTTGTATCCAAGTTTATAGTCCACAAATTTAATTGAAAGAAGACAAAAGAAAGAGTTATCACTATAGCAAAAATGATATTTAATGACAATTAATAGCTTAATTGCTGCTAAATATGTATTTTCAGAGGCAATTAGTACTCTCTATAAATATCCATAAAGTTTATGCGACATTGAATCCAATGACAATTAATTAATATCGTTAAAGGCTCTAGCACTTTTCGTTAATGTGCATATTTATTGCCAATAAAAGTTATATTTATTATACTGTATTTTGGACATCTGTTAGTTTCAAGAAAACTTGATCTCTTATTATGCTCAAAAAGAAGAGAGGAAAAAATGTGACAAATTAGTCAACTTGCGATAAAAGAAGTGGACTAATTATTTCTATACTAATATTCTAGAAAGAGTGCAATGGCATACAAAATGTTTATACCTAAGATAAAACAATCAAAATAATATACTAACTGTGGCAATCAAGAGAGCAATCTGTTTGGTTCTTTTAACAAACTTCACAATTGGTTCTGTATTAGTTATCACATATTTGTTATTGTGTGCTATCAAATATAGCACAGCCCACAAGCAATTTTCACAAAAAGTATATGAAGAAACCTGTAGAAAGGGACAAAAGAGAAGATCAATTTTCAATCATACTTGTTGGAATTTTTAACAGAGTTCAAAAAAAGTCATTGAAATAGCAAAAAGAAATTGCAATAGTTACATGAATCACTTTGACTTACAGTAAAAGATTGAGCTTCATGAAATAGAAGATTCTTTATTCTTTTGGTGCCTTGGAATTAAGTGTTGTGTTTTTAAATGTGTGAAATGAAAAATGAAAAGTTGTGATTTTTGTGAAAAGTTGTGACTTTTTTGAAGAGTTGTGAATTTTCTAAAGAGTTGTGACTATTATGAAAAGTTGCGATTTTTCTGTAAGGTTGTGGCTTTTAAAAGGTGTGAATGAAAAATGAATTATTATGACATTTTTGAAAAGCTGTGACCTTTCTAAAGATTTGTGACTTTTCCATAAGGTTGTGACATTTAGGAAGGATAGTTTTGAAAATATATAAATAAAAAGAGAATCCTTGCTTCTAGTGTCGCCACGTCACCGGATTGAGGGTTCTCTTTTATATATATATGATTCTTGATTTGAACTAAGTTAGGTTGAAATTAGTTGCTTTAAATAGATATTATTTTATAAGGTAAAGGGTTAAAAATAATTTTTTTATTTTCAATTATTAGTTAAGTTTACCCCTAAACTGGAGTTATACTATAGGTCAAATATACCATTGACACATTATGAAACTATTCAAAAATATCTAAATTGAATAAAATTATCTGATTTCAATTGAAATTAGGAAAAAACTATTTAATTAGACATACCTAATATATCTATGAATAGATCAATTTTTAACCCGATACTTAAAACAATCTTTATATAAATAGCGTAAATTTCTTATACATTACAATCTTAAAATTTCTTACAAATAGTAATGGTCCTTTGTTGCCTTTCCTTAAGATTGTAAGTTCCAATTATCAAGGGACCAAAAATGTAGAAGGTCATGAGAGGTGAGTGTAAAAAAAAAAAAAATCTTTTCCAATATTTAAAATCTTAATATGGGTATAAAAAAAAATCTTAATAAAAAATAATTTTTTTATACATTTAAAATCTTAATAGTTTAATTAGTTGGTAGACTATTTTCCGAATTTCTTCCCATTTCACCGTCCCGGCCCCAATAATTTTTGTTTGTACGAAAAAAGAATGATCCACGTGGCAAATGGCAACTCTGCGCTTGCTTATAAATAGAGAGGGTTGGGGCAAGTTGCTCTCACCATAAACTAAAAGAAACTCTAAAGTTTCCAAATACTCACCAAAATTAATCATGCATCTATGATTTTTTTCCGGCGAATACGAATAACTTAGCGATAACGATTACAATGAATTTTCCGGCGAAAATGAATAACTTAGCGATAGCGATGAATTTGGCGAAATGGCTGAGGTTGATAAGGGCTAAGGAGTGAAGGGTAAGAAATACCCCAATATTGCCTCTCCTCTCCGATAGACTCAAATTTGTTGGAAATCGCTGTGTATGTGGCATTCGTCTTAAAGTAAGCTTTCTTTATTCAGGGTTTTATGTTGGAAAATTTGGCTTCTTGATGTTTCTTGGTTGGAATTCACTTATGTAATAAATATTGTTTTGTTTTAGTGATTTATTATGTTCAAGAATTTGGCTTCTTGATGTTTCTTGATTGGAATTCAACAATGTAATTGATATTATTTTGCTTTAGTGGGTTATTATGTTCAAGAATTTATAATGTTTTTGTGATTTTTGTACCAAGATTCTACAATGTCTTTTATTTAGTGAAGAATGTATGGTACCTATAGTTGTCTGATGGATGTTTTAATCTCTACTTTTAGGCTCTTTTCTAGGGTTGTATTTGTTTATGGAATCTTTAATGGATAAAAACTTGGTTAACATCAAATAGATTTCTGGGTTCTATTGTTTTTATTTTTCCTTTAAAATATACCAAGAGTTGAATGCCTGCTGTTATGAGATATAATTGTCTGCTGTTCTTATTCAAAATATTGCTGATTCTCTCTTCATATGATCCACCATATGTCTATAGTATGGAGCACCAGAGGGGCTTTGCAGCTTTGTGGAGGCCTCTTCTGTTCCAATATAACAGTTACTCTTTGAGGAATTCAGGGATGCACCATTTTACATCTAGTATATTCAGAAAGATCGACCATTCCTAAGATGTAACATTACAATGAATAAGGTGTTCACATCATCCTATCTTTCCTCACATATAGAACATATCTGTTGCAAATTATCATTCATTTCCTCTGCAGACTGTGTTTGAGAATAGGGAATACTTTGAGTTTACAATTTTCATAATCCTAAGAAACCCAGACAACGATCATACATTTTATTTTTGTTTTGATAAAACATGCTTTCTGTTATTTCTCATTACCTCTTACTCATTGCGTCCAACTGAAGATGCTTGAAGGAACTGTGAATATTTATTGCAAATTATTTCATCTGTTCGTTCCAATTACCTATTACTCTTGTAAATAGGTTTACAAATTCATATCTGTAGTTCCTTGACTTCAAATGTGTTCTCTTTTGAAGCATTTTTCGAAGATCAATAATCTCACTTGCTGAGTTTATCTTTATTTCTTCTTCAGATTGTAAGTGTACCTGAAGAGCACGAAAGCATCCACGTGGCAATACTATTCAGGTATACTGAATCTATTTAATGCCTATTTTATCTGCTTTTTCTTTTTAAAAATTGCATGCTAACAATTTTGTGGGAAAAACACTTACCACTTGCTATTTGGATGGTAATATAGTTTAGTTTTTTTAGAATCAATTGGATTAAGTTGGGGGTGGAAAATATCTCTACTAGGAAAGAATGTTTGGCCAAGGAAAATCAGATGTCAGACACTGACCTATTCAACAGCAAGAAACAGAACGTCTTTAGCTAAACTACACATATGTTGGGAGGGGGAGGTCAAGTCAAATAGTGGTTTACATGCCTTGCAGCAGTCATCTAAGACGGATGTGAAGTTGTGACAAGCTGGACATTACTTGTTCACTAGCTCATCACTGTTCTTTCTAAATGCTGACTACTCTTTATATTTTTCCTATACTAATTTGCAGATAGACACTACAGATATCTTTTTTATTTGTGGTGGGACTTTTTTTGTTTAGAGAAGACAATTTTAGAAAGGTAATCTGTCAAACTGAATTAATTTCATGAAACACATTTAGGTCAAGTTATATAATATGGTTCAAGTTTTCATTACTTTACTCCCAGATGACAAGATTCTTCAATTGAATTTGTAGCACCTGTTTGCACAAACATGAGAGTTGGTGGTCTAACTGTTGCTGTAGTCACATCATCACTATTGGAATCTGTGAGGAGATCCCTGTGACTTGAGCGTAATTTTCTTTTCTGGATCACTATGTTGTAGATCTAATGATTTCATGACTCTTTATTCTCGTGAAAATCTAGAAACCTAAATGCACGAGAAGCTTTTGTTTTATATTGCATTCTGTATCTTGGTAGAAAGTGATGATCTCACTGCATATGGACTCATATCTGAATTTTTGGGGCGGTTTCCAGTTTTAGTGAGTTTATCTTCAGTCATCAGTGGATGAGGATCATCTTGTTCAGGTTTGTCTACTCTTTTTGCCTTTTTGCGATGTAGTTTCTAGTTTCACGTTTTCATGATTTAATCGGCTTTTTGGAAACTCCAATTGTGCTTAGGAGGTTGATGACCAACTTTAAAATAGTCATATTATGATGAATCCTCATAGTACTTGTTGAGATAATGTCCTAATGAAATTAGCCCAACCAGAGTGAATTACACCCCGATTTTTAAATGTGGTTTTGGTCTATTGATTGGATGGGAAACTTTGGGGGTTTGTTCGTTATGCTTTTAGGTGCTATCGTCTCTTAGCTGACATTAAGAAGGGAAGACTAGTAAACTCAATGTGTTCTGTTAAAGGTATCCTCTTTCATTATTTGCCTTTTCTATCTTTCTTTGATCCTTTTTTCCATGTTGACATCTGTAAAATCATCTTTACCCCTCTAGAATTGGAGCTTGAGCCGCTGCTACCGCGTGCAAACTATTACATTATCAAACTTCTTCAAATAAACCTCCAATTTTTCAGATTCTTTGCATTTATCGGAAGTACTCTTGAACTTGTAGCTTATTATTCAAATATCTGATTTAAGTACCTTGACCTAGTTAAATGCTATAATCTTACAATAGTAGGTTTATACATGGATAGAGAAGCCAACCAACTTATGAAAATGAAAAGTGTGAAGCTGTGTGTTTGTAAAACATCATTTACACCTGTTGTGAAAAGTCTTTTTGAGGCTCAACTTGCCTGCATTGAAAAATTATTTCTTTATGATTTTTGGACTACCAGGAGAAGGAAAAAAAATATGTAGGCTGCTTAAAGATGAAAGAGAATATTTGAAGTTGATGTTCTTTTCTTCTTTTTACCTTTCATATTGTTTCTTACTTCCTTTTTTTCCTTTTAATTATGGATCCTTATTTTTGCTCTCACAGAAATGCTCTTTGCAAGCAATACAAGCAATCAACTTGAATATTGTGTAAGCTTTTAGCTCAGTGCAGTTTAGCTCTAACGAATGATATTTCATTCCTCTGAAAAATTAAGTTTCTCTGTCTTTATCCCCAACACATTCACAGGAAAAAAAGGTAAGAGAAGAAGAAGAAGAAGCCATTCTTGATTAAAAAAAAAAAAAAAAGTGATACTCCATTCTGATGCACTGGATTAAAATCAGTCAATTTACCGCGAAACAATTTGTTTTGATGTTACAGGTCAACTTACAGTTTACCGAGAATGCACTTCGAGTTATTGTTGAGGAAGGCATTGCCATAGGCACTGGTGCACGAGGCTTAAGATCTATACTAGAAAGTATTCTGACTGAAGCCATGTTTGAGGTATTGCATGACACCACAGCCTTTTGTATTTGGCGTTAATTCTGGAAGAGATTGGAAAAATATGTCACCCGTTTTACTCTTATCACATTGAGGCTACTAAAGGGAGGAGATATGTCACCTTTTATTTGAGAGTTTGAAGTATCTGCTTTTGAGTATTACTTTCAAAATTTTACGTTAGCACCCCATGAGTGTTGACATAGCTATCTTATGAAGAACTTTGCTCCGAATTTCCTAAATGAACCTAAACATGACTTTTACTCGTCTTTTGAAATGTGCCTAAATATTGGTTTCAAAGGCTCGTATTTCATTGTCAAGCAGACTACATGGTTTCTCTTTTGTAATCTGGTTCACTTTTGCACTATCAGCAGCATAGTTATTCAATTATAAATTTTTGGTGTTCATGTTTGTTTGCAGGCTGCTGACTTCAATGTCGAAGCTGTATCTGAGGAGGACGTCCAACAAGCACTGCTGAAGATGCTTGAAGGAACTGAGTATTTATTGCAAATTATTTCTTCTGTTCGTTCCAGTAGCCTATTACTCTTGTAAACATGTTTACAAATTCATATCTGTAGTTCCTTGACTTCAAATGTGTTCTCTTTTGAAGCATTTTTCGGAGATCAATAATCTCACTTGCGGAGTTTATCTTTATTTCTTCTCCAGATTGTAAGTGTAGCTGACAATAGAGCATGGAAGCATCCACGTGGCAATACTATTCAGGTATACTGGATCTATTATAGCCCCCTTTATCTACTTTTTCTTTTTAAAAATTGCAGGCAAACACTTTTCTCATTTGTCGTTTCTTATACTCGTGTTGTTCCTGTCTTGGGACTTGGAGCTTCTTATTGACCTTACTAAAATGGTTGTAGTTTTTTTCATATTATGATCTTGTTGCATTATCAACATCGGCCTGCCAAATATTTCATTTTCCTTGTTAAATGGTTTAACCTTTTCCCATTTGTTGTTTCTGACTTGGGACTAGGAGCTTCTTATTGACCCTACTACAATGGTAGTAATCTTTTACATATTGAAGATCCTGTTGCATAATCACCATAGGTCTGTCAAATATTCCATTTTCGTTGTTAAATGGTTTAACCTTTTCCCATTTGTTGTTTCTGGTGCTGTTCCTGTCTTGGGACTAGGAGCTTCTTACTGACCCTACTACTACAATGGTAGTAATCTTTTTCGTATTATAGATCCTGTTGCATAATCACCCTAGGTCTGTCAAATATTTCATTTTCCTTGTTAAATGGTTTAACCTTTCCCATTTGTTGTTTCTTGTGGTGTTCCTGGGTTGGGACTAGGTGCTTTTTATTTTGACCCTTACTAAAATGATTGCAATCTTTTTCATATTATAGATCCTATCGCATAATCACCATAGGTTTGCCAAATATTTTGTTTTCCTTGTTGATGCTTTTCTTGGTGTTGAGACCAAACATGTTTGGCAATTGCACTGTTTTCAAGTTGTTTTGTGTAATATGGGGGAGTCAAGTCAAATACTGGTTTATATGCCTTGCAGCAATCATCTACAAATGATGTAAAATTCTAACAAGCTGGACAATACTTGTTCAATAGCTCATCATTGTTATTTCTAGATGCTGACTGCTCTTTATAATTTTCCATATACTAATTTGCAGATAGACACTGAAGATTTCCTTTTTATCTGTGGTGGTGCTTTTGTTGGGTTAGGGAAGACAATTTCAGAAAGGTAATCTGTCAAACTCAATTAATTTCATGGAACACATTTAGATTAAGTGATGTATTATGGTTCAACTTATCATTCCTTTACTTCCAGACGACCAGATTCTACAATTGAATTTATAGCATCGGTTTCGAACCAACATGAGAATTGGTGGTCTAACTGATGCTTAGTCACATCATCACTATTGGAATCTGTGAGGAGATCCCTGTGACTTGAGCGTAGTTTTCTTTTCTGGTCACTATTTTGTAGATCTAATGACTCTTTGTTCTCGTGAAATTCTAGAAACCAAATGCATTGGAAGCATTTATTTGACATTGCTTTCTGTATCTAGGTAAATGTGTTGATCTCACTGCATATGAATTTGTGGGGAGGTTTTCAGTTTTAGTGAGTTTATCTTCACTGGATGAGCATCAGCTTGTTCAGGTTTGTCTACTCTTTTTGCCTTTTGGTGATGTAGTTTCTATTTTCATGTTTTCCTGATTTAATCGATTTTTGAGGAACTCTTAACTGTTCTTAGGAGGTTGATGACCAACTTAAAAATAGTCAAATTATAATGAATCCTCATAGTATTTGTTGATGAAGTCCTAATGAAATTGGCCCAACCAATGGGAATCACACCGTGATTTTTAAATGTGGTTTTGATCTATTGATTCGATGGGGAACTTTAGGAGTTTTTCGTTTTGCTTTTAGGTGCTATCGTGGACTCTTAGCTGACATTAAGAAGGGAAGAGCAGTAAATTCAATATGTTCTGTTAAAAGGTGGCCTCTTCCAATATTTGCCTTTTCTCCCTTTCTTTGATCCTTTTTTCGATGTTGACATTAGTAAAATCATCTTTCTCCCTCAAGAATTGGAGCTTGAGGTGCTGCTGCCGCATGACAACAATTACATTATCAAACTTCTTCAAATAACCCTCCATCCTTTCTGATTCTTTGCATTCATAGTCTAGATCAGAAGTACTCTTGAGCTTGTAGCTTATAATTCAAATATCTGATTTCAATAGTAGGTTATTACATGGATATAGAAGCCAACCAACTGAGGAAAATGAAAAGTGTGGCTGTGTGTTTGTAAAACATCACCTACACCTGTTGTGAGAAGTCTTTTTGAGGTTCAATTTGCATGCATTGAGAAATTATTTGTTTATGATTTTTGGACTACAGGAGTAAAAAAATTATAGGCTTGTTGAAGATGAAGATGAAAATGAATATTTGAAGTTGATGTTTTCTCTTTTGCTTTTCACTTTTCGTATTCTTTCTTACTACCTTTTTTCCCTTTTAGTTGTGGATCCTTATTTTTCCTCCGCAGGTTCTCACAGAACTCAAAAAATTCTCTTTTCAAGCTATACAAAACTTGAAAATTATAAGCTTTTAGCTCAGTGCTGTACTCCATTCCTTTGAAAAAGGAAGTCTCTCTCCATTCTGATGAACAAGATGAAGCCATTCTTGACCCCTTTCTGATGCACTGGATCAAAATCAGTCAATTTACAGTTTACCGAGAATGCTTTTCGACTTATTGTTGAGAAAGCCATTGCCAGAAACATTGGTGCATGAGGCTTAAGATGTATACTAGAACTAGAAAGTATTCTGTCTGAAGCCATTTTTGAGGTATTGCATGACACCACGGCATTAATTCTGGAAGAGCTTGGGAAAATATTTCACCCATTTTACTCTTTAACACATTGAGGATTGAAAAATTTTCAGATAGAAAATAAAGGTCCCCAAAAAGATCAAGAGAAATTGCTCAATGGTAAACATTGACTAATAAATAAGACAATCAGAAACAGAATTCCTAATAATTAGTAATCTTGAGATGGGATCATAAAATGTTCTAATTTAACGGCAAAATAATCCTGAACACCACCAATTGAATCTTATTTTGACAAATCTATAGACTTGTGGTCGTCTTATATATGTTCACGAGGAATAAGATTTTCTTCTTGTTGATAACTAGTAGTGTTCTTGGGTTGAGTCTCCAATTTATATGTTGCAACTCCTATTAAAGAGTTGGGAAAGAAATTATGTGACCTTAAAACACTTCGAAACAAGACATTTTATTCTTTTTGAATCTTAAATGACGAGTGAAAACTTTGATACAGATTTGACATTATAAGAATATCTGATTTTCTTAGATGCTTGTTTTCACTTGCCGTGTTAACTGCTTTTCATCAATGAAAATCTTCACGAAGAATTTACCATTCTTTTTTTTGTATTAAAACAAACAAATTTTACCCAAAAAGTGGCCAAACTTTTGAGAGAAATATGTGAGTAGCGGATTTTTTCAAAAGCTAAAAAAAGTTGGTTTTTTCCCAAAAGCATTTTGCTTGTCAAACATTAATGGTTGCTTTTTTTAAAATTTATTGATCAAATATAAACGGTTTCTCATCAATTTTGTTTTATTTTAAATCACTTTTAATAAAATATTTTTCAAAAGTAAGTAGATTTTAAAAATTATGAATAGTCAAGAGTTCATATATCTGAATTAAGATTATATGTATCTATAGAAAATATTTTTGATGCTCGAAAAAATGAAAAGTAATTTGAAATTTTTGAATCTTTATCACTGTTTTAGAGTAAATCTTCATGTATTTGTCAATTATACATATATATATATATATATATATATATACATATATATATATATATATATCTGAGGTGTAAGATTTTTTTGAATAAGCTTCAATTATATATCTGAGTTATATCCTGCAAGTTTTGAGGTATCTAAATATTTTAGGTGTCTTCTTAATGAAACAATGATATTGGTCATTGCTGGAAAAAAAACTGGAAGTTCTTAAAAAAGAATTAAAAAGAAGAAGAAATGTACAGCTGGGTGAATTTTCTAAAAGAAAAAAATGGAAGGATTTTTATTTTTCTGAATTTTTTTTACATGTTATAATGCACCAGAATATTGCAAACATGATTTTCTCCTTAATTTATGGTGCATCCCTTAATTAGTTAGAGTTAATGAATATATATCTGATTACTATGTTTCTCGGATACATGTATCTAAAAGCAACATATACATGTATTGGAAATGAAAAATATGGTATGATCTCTAATTATAAAACTAGAGGGAAAGGAGATAATTAGGTACTAAACTAGTGAGATTTGTGTTATTTTTTATGGCTTATATGCAGATAGTGTTCTAGTCTCAGGGATTACATTTAAAATGGGGTTTTCATTGAGAGTCCAATTTTTTCTGAATAATTTAATTCCTATTTATTAGCAAGGTAGCCAACTTATTATATTCTCCCTCCGCAATCGGCTATCTATTAGGCTTTAATTTAGGGGTGACAAAACTAACCCTAAAAATATAATCCACCTAATTTGTTTATTTATTAGTTTAATTTATTTTGATTCTTCATATTTTGTTTTTATAAAATTGGACTCATTTTGGCAAAATATGTAGTTTAGATTGACTTATGAAAATCATTTGTAAAATTATTTTTATACTAAAAATAATTTAAAAAATTCCTTTTATTTAATTTTGTTTGATAATTAAATATTTCTCTTTAGTCCAATGCCTTTAAAAGCACGTCCATACGGGACACTGGACTCTGGAAAGTAATAACTTTTTATACAACTTTTACATATATTTATCCTATTGTTTTTTCATTTACATTCATTTTATACAACTTTTACAATAATTAGTTGGATAAGTTTAAGCTTCTCAACAATTTCATTTGAATTCATTTTGAATCTACCAATTGAATTACTTAATGCTTATAATCATCAAGATTATATATAATCACTAAAGGTGATATCATTTTAAACCGCTCCTGAGTGAATGTCGATGCACTTTGGCATATTATTCCAATTATTAAGAGCAAGATACTAGATTTGAGTCCGAATATACTATGATGATTAAATATTGAATTAAAATTTCATCGAATATGACATTTCGCATTTATATATTGAATTCAAATCTCAGTGTATTACATTAATGACTAAGGCAAAATAATATGATTTTGATAAGAAATCATAAATCAAATTTTCCATATACTAAATTTGGCAAATGAAAGTAAATCGAGCTAATAAATAAATAAATTAGGTGAACTATATTTTCAAAAACTGATTTTATCACTTCTAAATTAAAGCCTTAGTAGTTATTTAATGTCGGCGGAATTATGGTATCCCTATCCCTAGAAGTAGGAATCCTATCTCTATAGTGTTCAACAACCTATTGACATTGTTGATCAAAGAGATATTTTCTCCGGGAAATCCTCATTATTTAACCATAATTAAAATCATCCATCGAGTTAAATCACTTATTATTTTTCTTCATGCGTGGGTTATATGATGGAGAAAAACACACATAATAGTGATGCAATATTAATGTTGTTGAGCGTAGAATCTGCTTCTTTTAATAAAAAAAAGAATGGAAAATTCTACGATAAAGCGTCGAGCAATGATAACACGCCCATCTAATATTATCAAATATTCCAACGATGTTATATTGGCTTCAGTTAGGTGGGTAGTCAGTATTGATCCAAAAGAAAGGGTAAATTCTCTTCGTTTCGAGGTTTTTAAGACTCTTTAATTGGAATGGCATTGTACAAATTGGAGACTCGATTCAAGAGTAGTGAATTACGTTCAGAAGAAGAAAAATCTCTTATTCCTTGTGAGAATAAGACCAAAACAAGTCTTAAGATTTGTAAAAATATGGCCTCAACGGGAGTGTTGAATGTGAATGTGGTATTGAGGGAGAAAGTACCAATTAAAGACGGTGCTCAGCATTATTTTGTACTCAAAAAAGAAGATTTTAGCTTTCCCAAGTACTAGAGAAATGATTTTCTACTTCCTTTAATTTTATGTCTTATTTATAAAAGCTCTGGCTTTGATTTAATAATAGCTAGGAATATTTCTTCAACTACAAGTCTTTTCGTGAATAATTATTAGGATTTCTTTTTTTTTTTCTTCTTATGATAACATTGGTACTTATTATGGAGTACTAGTATTCTATGTTTTTAGACACTTGTATTTCATATTAATTATTATGAATTTTTTTCAAATCATATAAAAATTATTAAATGTGTTTCATGATTTACACGAAATTTGATGGGACACTAAATATAAACAATAATGAGTCTATTCTTTAATGTCTAACGTCAATCAATTTATATTAATATAAAGCTATCACTACGAATTAAGAAAATGTTCTATTCAAAAGTGTAATCTCTTCCATTAAACCTTTTTTTTCTTTCTATTTTTGTTCCCCCTTCATTTTTTTACATTTTAAAATAATAATTCAGCGTTTAAAGGGTATGTACTTTTTAATACGAAAATGGAGTATTCCTCACTAACATAGAAGAAAGGAAGTTATAATGTTATATGCAAGGTAAGTTGCATTAAAAAAACTAGAGGTGTAGTTGACAATAATGGAATAAATATTTGACAAAAATAAGATTATGTAACGTTTTTCGTGACTAAAATAGAGGTGTAGTTGACTTACGTGTGAGTTAATTTGATTAACTTTTAAAGCTAAATTAAATTATATTAACTTGATATTGCACGTGTTGTACGGATACATCCTAGTTAACAAATATAAGGTATAACCTACTGATTTTATATGTAAATATTCAGTAAAACAATTTCGTCACTATGAACATATCATTTACACTCTGTTTGGATCATTATTACCCATTGTATTGTTATCATACATACAATGTTTGTTTTGATTATTACTTAAATTGTATTGTTAAATTCCGTTGTTAAGTAACAATGAAAACTCCCATTTTATGGAACAACTGATTTGGTGTGTTCCTATTGTTACTTAATTTCTTTTTCCAATTATATCCTACCATTTTACCTTTTACCCTATATTATTTAATCTCACTCAAACCTCCTACTCAGCAATTACTACGTTCTTTCCTTTTTTTCATACTTTTGTCTCTTTCAACATATATTGTTTTATATGGTTTTCTTAATATAATTAAATCAATCTAGATACAAACGTGATGATAATATTTGATAATATAATTTTATGTTATGTTCATATGACATAAAAAAACATGCATGATAGTATTATTATTTTATTAGTAATTATTGATAAATTTAGTATTTAGAATAATTAAGGATATTTTGGTAAATTTATAAATTACAATACAGTAGGATACAATCAAATCAAATAATAAAAATGTTATTAAAGAGCAACAAATAATACAATCTAGTCAAACATTATATCTACGATATAGTATAATACCAAAGAATACATTATGAAAATCTCCAGGGGTTCTTTCAATATGGCCTCCATCCTATATTTTGTTTAAAAAGAATGTACAACTCTGCGTTGCTTATAAATAGAGTGAGTTGGGGCAAAATGCTCTCACCATAAACCAAAAGAAACTCTCTGAAGTTTCCAAATGCTCTATTCTAAAAATTTTCTAATTTGAAGTTAGTATTAAAACTGAGTGCTCAATTTACATATTCATACAAGTTACTAGATTGTTAGCTCCAAAATGTAATAAGGTGAAGCAACCATAAACATGAATGTGCATCCGTCACTGATCCCAGGCATAATCATAAATTTTTCGGCAAAATCGTCTCTTCTCCGATAGGCGTTGGACGTAGTGTATGTGGCATTCGTCTTGAAGTAAGTATCACTTGTACAGCTTCTTCTTCCTCCATCACTTGTATTAACCTCATAAATTCGAATCTTTCAGATTCAATCTCAGCTTGCTCATTTCAATCTTTCAAATAACCTCTTTAATCAACTTATACCTCTGCATCTCTCACATTGTGCTTCTTTACAGAGTTTCTATCTACTAACAATCTCATTTGGGCCACTATTTCTGATCAGATTTCTCTGTTTCGATCACTGAAAAAAATTGATTTCAATAGAAACCATCGATTCCACAAAGCATATGTTGATTGAAACACCTTAAACTTCTCATCTTCCTTTTCACCTGTTTCTTGCTAACTTCACCCACCTCATCATTCTTCATCTATCCCAAATTCATTCTTCCTCAAGTTGTACAAAATTCCAAAAAAATAAAATAAAAAAGAGTTAAGGTGTGTCTCGAATTTAGGTCAAAGTCTAGGTTACTGGTACTTTATCCCCCATAGTTTTGATGGGTTTTCATTATGTAATTGAAACAATATAATTACATTATCCTTTTAAATTTATTTGATCTATTTTTTCATTTAATAAAGAGCGACCCTTCCCTATTTAACAACTCTATAATTTTAATATTTCACATTGTGTGTTTCAAATCACAAGATCCCACCGACACATAATAACTTAACTAGGGTTCTATTACCTTCCTAAACTAATTTAAAATGGAATAAATACACCCTAAAAGTTGACGTGACATAGAGAATTGCACATTCTCTTGAACGCAAGTGATGAATGAAAAATTGGGCACATGTCCTTCTTTTTTAATTGATAACTTTATAATTAGTTAGTGCACATAATAATAATTATTATTATTATTATATATATAAAAAATTATTTTCATTTCTTTCTTTGTAAAATATTTATTTTAATTACTTCCTCACTTTAAACTTTTTTTTTCATTAATTTCTTATCTTTTCACTTTTAATTATTTTTAAAATATTAGGTGTATTGTTTTTTAAAAATTTATTCAAAAGTGTCCTTTAATTTTATCGTTTTAACTTTTTTATGTTTTATTTGATTTTCTTCACTTATTTTGATATCGGTTTGAAATTAACTTATTTTAAATACAAGAGATTTGGAATTAAATTTGAAATAAAATCAAATAGAAAGACAAAAAAAATAAAAAGAGTAAATAAAATCAATAAAAAAATAAAAGAGTAAAAACAATAAATGCAGGTAAAAAAAATTTAAAAAGTTTAAGAGCAGGGCAAAAAAATTTTAAAAAAATTATATGTATTAACTTAATTCAAAAATACAAGATAAAGAAAATATTTTTTTTAAGAGATTAAAATAAATAATAAAAAAATATTTACACACATGGCAAGCGCGTGTCTACAAATACAACTAACTTACATAATTGAAGGTGTCACATCAACACACAATGTGCACAAAAATACGGAAAAAAAAGAGTTTTGGAGGGGGGAGGGGGTGTGTGTACAAACATAGCTATTCAGCTAATCTACCTGGTTGAAAGTGTCACGTCAGCACACAAGGTGTACGAAAATAAGTTTTGGGGGAAGGAGGGTGGGAGGATAACAAGACCCAAATTAAGTTAAAATAAAAGAAACTCATGCTCAGTAATTAGTCACTGACTAGTGAATCTTTTATCAAATTATATGTATATTAAAATTTGTAAACCCAATTTAGAAAAGAAAAACAGAACGCCTTTTAAGATACTTCAATATCTTATTTATGAACGGTAGTTTGTTCATTTGGTAAGATTGTATATGAATTGAATTTTTTTTTATAGTTTTACAACTTGTGAGATTTCATGTTTATGAGAAAAATTACAACTTCATATCAATCTGATTTCATATCGCATATGTCAAAGCGTGCCCTTACAATGTACAATGTATGCACCACAGAAAAAAAAGTTGTTTGGGGGTTTTGGGAGGGGGGAGGTGGGGCAGGTAGCTCAAGGAAACATCAGTAAGACTAGTCTACTTCATCAGCATCAACATCATCCCTCAAGTCTTCCAGCAATTTACCTAGCTCTCTCAGCCTAGTGCTAAGGTTGTCCACTTTCCGGCTAAGTTTGTCCAATTTCCTCTCATCTTGTCCAAGGCATACAAGCAAATCAATCATTACTTCACTCTCCTCAGCTTCTTCCTTCAACGTCTCATTCTCCCCACTCTGTTGTTCAAGTTTTGCTGGTACCTGGCTCTTAGGGCTTCTGTGAGCTTCTACCATCTTTTCTCTAATATCAGCCACTAAGCACTTCAAAAAACATATGAATGGAGAATCAATTACTGATGTAAGCATACAATGTTCATCAGATGGTTCATTTCTACCATCTTCAGTATCACCCATACTAGCAGCAGTAGATCTTGTCAATGGTTTACTTGGCAAAAATGGCTTAGCAGATGTGAAAAGCGGGCTTTTCTGCATTTCATCAAACGTTAAGAAGTATGGTGTAAATCCAACTTTTTGGCTTATGGCATCAGCTATGCTATAGGCATCCTTTCCATTAACATCGCTTTTGTTGTAGATTACACATTCCCCTAATAGTACTGCAGCCAAGTCCCTTACACCAACAGTTGTGGTAGGACTTGAGACCAGCTCCAGCAAATACGCTAGGTGAAAACGTGAATCCAGGAAGCATTGCACCGCATTTGGACAATCAGAAAGCCAAATAATTAACAGTTTCAGGATAACAGGCTGAACAAACACATTCTCGGATGTGCTGGATTTTCCATCTTTACTTTTCATATAAGAGGCAAGAGCCAGATACTTCACCATACAGTGTAACAAAGGCTCCGGGCTTCATAGAATGGGCATAGGTTCTTCAAGTTCAATATGCAGAACCTGCAATTCACTTATATGTTATAACCAAAGAACAAGGTAGACAAAACTTCTGTATCTTATAATTCTTATCACAGAAACAGCAACACAGTCCAGCGTGACTGTTCTCCCGAGTATAAGGTGTATCTTGCTGTATCTATAAAGCGTAAATGAATTCTAGCTCCACAACATAATTTAGGGTGCTGAAAATAGCTATTGACAATAGAACATGAATACTGAAAGCAACAATAACAATATAGGGTGTGAAAAAAGCTATTGACAATAGCACATGAATACTAAAAGCAACAATAACAATATAGGGTGCTGAAAAGAACTATCGACAACAGCACTCCAGGAGATTATTTTTTTGATGGGTAAAAGTTTTTATTAATACGGTACCAAGATGGTACAGGACCAAGTATAACATCTCCGAAGTCATACTACGTTTCCCACCTAAAAGAAAAGATCCAAAAATATCCAAATATTGGTCCATTCTTTCCAAGATGAAAATACCTTTTATCTTTTTATTCATGTGTGTAAAAAACTTATTTTAAGCAGATTAAGGAAAACAACTTTGGATGGTGGGAAGAACATAGCATACCTTTTCCTTGCATTGATTATTACCCTTAATGACATGCGAAAGAACACTGGCAGCTCTAGAACAAGTCTGCATATTAAAGTTAACATGTTGAGTCAACGACAACATGACAGTTAGTGCTCCAAAGATGCATATTAACTCCTGAATCAATAGATATGTCCTGACTGAAGGCAAAACGCCAATATTCAAAATCTTTAGAGACAATTGTTCAACACATATTTAGAGCTAAGTAAACAAGGATTTTGCTTTCTTTCTTCAGAATTGACGTAACATATTTTAAATATTCCATGATCCATGTGCCGGAGGGAAGTGGATTTAGTGGTTCTGGCCAAGAAAAGATGATCGCAAGCATGGAGAGAATTTAAAATGTGTGATACTCTTGTGAACATCAGATATATCATGCCCAGAAATGACAATAATGGAGTAAAATGATAACGGATTCAAAAAAAATAACAGGTCAACATTCACCTCTAAGGCTCTAACACAATTTTCTTTCTCATGGAAGATGAAATCAGGAAATCGCAAGAAGTGGATGTTTTATCCAAGGGTGTGTCCAAGTGGTCAATGAAATTGATTAAGAACCATGAGGTCTAAAGTTCAAATCCCACAGTAGGTACAAAAATACTAAAAGATTTCTTCCCATATGTCCTAGCCTTGGTGGACAGACTTACTTGACACCTGTTGCAGGTGGGAGGGGACAAGTATCTCGTTGAATTAGTCGAGGTGAGAATGAATTTGTTAGCTTAGAGAACATTACATCAAGATTGGAATAATATATATCCCCTCACAAAATTAACAATAAAAGAACGATCCCCTCACAAATTTTATAGACTGAATTACTATCCTTCGTTTTACAATCTGATATAATTTTTTTTCTAATAAGTATTTGATATAATCTCTTTTCTACGTATAACTCGGTAAAAATGATTTCTAGAATCTTTATTAGTGTACTATGTTTAACCTTCCACAACTTAAGAAGTATATTGCAAGCAAATTATGTCCTTAGGGTAGGTAACCCTTGCCAATTGTTTCTCTTCCATGAACTGCAGGATTATGCATCTGGAATCACGTGCACTGGATTAGTCTAGGCCTCTAGGGACCTCAAATAATAGTTTTGCAGATGTGAAAAACTACAAACTAATAAAGATCAAGCATTAAAGTGTCTATTTCGAAACTTTTTCAATAATTAAGTGTCCATTTAAAATTTTCAAACAACCACTAAGAAAGTGTATAAAACCAATGACATTACCTCAAGATCACCTTTCTTTTAACCTGTGGTAAAAACATGTAGAAGCGTGCTGCCATAAAAAAATTAGAGATGGACACCTGAGATGTGAAAGTCATTTTGAAGCCAATTAAAGCGTTCCTTTTCTTTATCTTTTGCTTTCTTATTTTAAATTTTGAACATGTTACATGTAATTATGGCATGATGGGGGGTAATTAGTGACACCTTATTCAATGAGATACTCTAAAAGAAAAGGGAAGTTTCAGACCTCTCCTCAAGTTTAGCCATATTAAACTAACTTCCCTTATGGTTTACGATATTACGATTACTCCCTTATTTTAATTATTTTGTAACAAATGTTAATTTTATAATTTAAAAATAATATTATTTTATAATATTCCAAAATTGCCCTCTTGTGGCCTTAATTAATCTTTTAACACAAATATCACCTCAAAATCCAACTCTGCAACATATCAAATAGGAAGAAAACGTCAACAATAGTTAATATTGAAAATCGATCAAGAGCTTGATGAGTTATATTATTAACTATGAACTATAAATATTCTTGTAGCGATCATGTTTATGGTTGAAGCTGGTATACTCCTCGAGTACTCAATGAGTTCATATTTTATCATTCATATAACACATTTCAAATTAAGGAAATCAATTCATTCAAATTGGATATCGAAAGAAATAAAATTTAACTATCATGAAAACTTGATTGAATTATAATTGTGTGGAGACAGACTTTGGAGACTAAAGTGTTTAGGTTGAGCAGGACTAATACAGAATATGTGGAGTGCAAATTCAATGATGCAATACAGGAGGTAGGCATCGAAGTGAGGCTTGACACACAAAATATACTCAAGAGAGACAGATTCAAGTATCTTAGGTCTATGATCCAGCGCAGTGGGGACATCGACGAGGATATCACACAGTGTATTGGTGTGGCGTGGATGAGTGGAGGCTTGCCTCTGGAGTCTTGTGTGATAAAAAGGTACCACTGAAACTCAAAGGTAAGTTCTATAGAGTGGTGGTTAGACCGATATTGGAGTATAGGACTGAGTGTTGGCTAGTCAAAAACTCCCATGTCTAGAAGATGCATGTTGTGGAGATGAAGATGTTGAGGTGAATCTTTGGTCATACTAGGAACGATAAGATTTTTTTTTTTGAGAAGGTAACATTTTACTAGGAACGATAAGATTAGAAATAAGGATATCGATATAAGGTGGTGTGGCCTCCGTGGTGGACAAGATGAGGGAAGCGAGGCAGATGGTTTGGACATGTGAAGAGGAGATGCGTAGATGAACCAGTGAGAAGGTGTGAAAGGTTGGTTATAAAAGTAGGCCGATTGGGGAGTGATCAGACAGGATATGAGGCCGCTTCAGGTTATCGAGGAAATCACCCTAGATAGAAGGGTGTGAAGGACACGTATTAGGGTAGAAGGGTAGTAGGTAATGTAGTGTAGAAAGGTCTTGCTTAGGGTGGTTAATTGTTTATGATTGTTTTTTAATAATAATCTATCCTAGTATGTTGTTTATGGTATTTTGACTATCACATGATTTTATTGTTGTTTTAGCTACTTTTGCATTGTTCCTTGTTATTTGCTATATTCTCTCCATACCAAGATTTGTTATTTGCAGTATCTGTTTCTTCTTTATACCGGAATTTGTTGCATTTGAGCCGAGGATCTTTCGAAAACAACCTCTTTACCTCCACTAAGTAGTGATAAAGCTTGTGTACATTCTATCATCCCAAGACCTCACTTGTGCGATTTCACTGGTATGTTGTTGTTGAATGTTATGTACAAAAACAGAAAATTTGCTCTAAGGAAAACGATAGGATATGGGTTTTGGATATTTAGATCTGAACAATAGTTTTTTTATATATATATTTTTATCTTCCTGGCAATTTTAAAGAGAGATTCATTGTATATATATATAAGTAGTATAAAGAATTAAGAGAAAGACGACAAAGTGATTGTAATGACCCCATTACTAATTAGGAGTACAATGTCGCTAAGGGAAGAATTAACCAACTTAACGACCCATTGAACAAAGGAATATCAATTAGATATGGACGCTAAGATTCATTTGCAAAGAAGGGCCTATATTAATCAACAAAGCATTTAAAATGATGGATTAGCGACATGGAAGACATTATGGAAATTGGTATGTGTTATTCATGAAAATTCTTCTTCACTTCTTAATCTCAAATCCCAAATCCTTCCCATACTCTAAATTCTTCTTCCCTAAATTCCCGTTAGCTCGATTTCTCGAATTTCCTAAATCCCTTCCTATATTACTGTGATGGTGATAATCTCCACTGTGCACTCTAATTCAAGTATGTTCGTTGCTTGTGAGCTGGGTTGATTACTGTTTTGACAAGTGAATCAAATTCCATAATTCAATTATTACTGTTTTGAACTGTTCCATTAAAATCGACTCAAGCATTGTCGAATTGAGTTGACATTATTGTTGAGACTATCAAAGTTCATTACAATTGGATCAGATCGACAATTTTGATTATTCTTGTGGATAATGATTGGGGCTGAAGCTACACGTGCCAAACAAGTTGAGGATCACTTGAGCCTTGAGGAGGGTTGAAGATGAAGTTCAGGCTAATAAGGTGGAAACAGACTCTAAGCTCACAGCTGTAGAGTCACGACTAGCGAAGATGAGCTCTAACCAGGGAGGAATGAAACAGATGTTGGAAGAAGCCCCTGAAGCCATGATGAGGTTGTTAGAGAGGGTGGTGGAAAATAGCAGATCACTCATGAAAGCAGTAATAGAGGTGATGGGTTATTGCCCTGACCTAATAGTGCAACAAAAACTATGGGAAATGGGCCTTAATCAGGATCAGGAATTCCATCCCAAGTTCCAATTTCAACATATGGTGGAGATGAACAAGACCTTGGTTGAGGAGGTGTAATAGATACCTCAACATCTACAGAATTGCAGATCTAGTTAAGAAGTTAGAGATGGCTACTTTACACCTAGAAGGGGATGCTAAGGATTTGTATTTCTCCTACACTCTTACAAGGTGGGTAGTGAGATGGGAGTTTTGTGATGAGCTAGCGATGAGATTTGAAGATGATCACACTGAGAGTGTGGTGACTGAATTCAAGATGCTCACTCAGCAAGGTACAATCAAAGACTACCTACAGAAATTTGACATTAGAAATGCAAAACCATTAATCAATACTGAGATCTTGCATTTCTAATGGAAATTGGTATGTTTATTTTTTATTTTGAATGTGTACGTGTATTTATGGGATGATCAGCGGTAATTAGTGGACACCTTATTCAATGAGAAGACATTTCGAATACTCTTAAAGAAAAACTAGGAAGTAAAACTTTCAACAGCATAAGTTACCTTTGAAATGACATGTTAATTGACTGTAGCTGCCGAATTAGAAGAGACAGCAATATTGTCTGGCCATTCGGATTTTGCTGCCCCAATCACACAAAACATGCTTTAAAAGATGGTACATTCCAAGAAAGCATAACACACAACTAAAGACCTAACAAAGGAGATAGTAAAGGAAGCTCTGTTGAACAATATCTAAAATCACTCTGGAAGCATAACATACAAGTGCTTGAAATATCTAACCATTACAGTTAAGATGCCAACCTGACAAAAGTTCTTTAAAAGATAGTCAGCTGCCATGAATTCTTGCTTACTAGAAGTGAGCAAAAGCATCTGGAAGACAGATTTCAAAGCGGGCTCTAAATCTGGTTCCTCTCCGAACCTTTTGCTTGCAAGTTCTTTGAGATTTTTGGGGTGATCCACTATCAAATCACCAATGCAATGAAGTGCCTGACGTCGACAAAAGTCGTTTTGAAGATAAAGGTACAAGAATCAACTAGCTATATCAGCATCTATACTGACCAATGTTCACTACATTATAATGTAAATGGAATTCGAAGTAGAGAAGTCGTAGTAACTGGCATATCTCCTCACCCCCTAATACTCTCTTTTCTTTTATTTTACCTACCCAACTATTAAGAATGCAGAAAGAAATCAAGAAAGTAGATTAATTAGAAAAGAAAGTCATCTACTTGAAGGCATCAAGAACTAGTCAACTCACCATACAACGCACTGGAACTGGAGCACATTGACTTGCAACTCCTAACATGAAGAGATGGTCCAAGGCCTTTTTCTATAGTATCAATCAGATAAGTTAGGTAAGTGATGCGATAATCCAAAACATAAGCAGTTCTCACATTGATAGAAAGAACAAACCTGAACCAAGACTGTCTTATTAGTCAGCTTATTTGAATCTCTGCTAGGATCCATTTCTGGGGCACCCATGATAAGCAAATTAATGATTTCTAGCACACTGAGTACATTTGTTGTCTACTGGCAATCATTTTAAGGCAAAGAAATGAGAAAAGACCAGTAAGGCTTAGGTACATGAGAAAGTCATATCAGCAGCACATTAAATAAATAATATATATATATATATATATATATATATATAATGAAAGAACAAAACAGATGGATTATGGGTTTAACCATCTGTGGTGAAAATTCGTAGGTCGTCTTTCTCAGCTTTAGAACTGATAGCAACTTATCAAAGCCGATCATCTCTCTAAGTACTACCTGAAATAGACTCATAGTAAGTACTAGGAAAAATAAAATTATATGAGTAATGAACAATGGGGAGGCACCCAAGCAGCAACCTGATTTGATGCACTATTATGGAGGAGCTTGTTCAGCAGTGTAAGACAGTCCTGAAGAATTCCCAAAGTAAAAGCAACAAAAGGTTTCAGATAAATGTTCAATAATAATGCAGTGATCAGAAATAATCTACTTTGATATGCTTTTCCTTGAGCCGAGGTTCTATTGGAAACAACCTCTCTACCTCCCAAGGTAGGGGTAAGGTCCGTGTACACTCTAATGCTCTATTCTCTCCAGACCCCCCTTGTGGGATTACTGCGTATGTCGTTGTCGTTTTTGTACTATCCCACATATTCTACGAACCCAGATGCAAGTGCACTTGTAACACATGTATAGGCAACTTCTAGAAACCATGAATTACAAATATTTACAATAAGGAATGATGGTGATTGAATGCCAAAAATAGGTAAGAACAAGACGAAAGTTTTTTTTCGATAAGGAACAAGACGAAAGTTCCGCTCTGATAATCAATGGAAAGGGTAAAAAGGCAAGATAATGACAGACTACGGAAGTTCAAAACCTTTGAACAAATTCCAGCATGATTTAGCCAATAATAAGAGTTGCTTAGTTAAAAAGTATTTATACCAAAATCAGCATAAATTTAAGTGAAAAACCCAAAATATTTCAATGACAGTTGAAGTGAATTGAGCACATGATGACTGAAAAATCATTTTTACAGCTCCCTCCAAAAAATTCGCTGGATTGTTTTGTTAACGAGGAGATGAGAATGCAACATCAAGTCATCTAAGTTTTCCAATCTCTCTACTATTCTACAAAATATATTTTAGACATACGCTTAAGATCACTTGTCCAAACCTGCACTTCAACTCCTCCTTCTGAACCTCCCTCATCTTCTATAATGCTGAATATCTTTACAAAAGCACCTTCAGAGACTAGAATTTTTTGAATTTCCTGAAGATTTTAAAGGAGTTGAGCCAAAATCTAGGCACAAAGTAAGTAAAATTTGAAGATTAGTACAGGGGGAGGCAGCCCCCAAGGAAAGGAAGCAGCACTCACTTCAGCATCACAGTTCAAGTACGTCAGAAGTGACATTGCCCTACTTCGTATGGCCTTCAAGACATGCCAAAGTTAGAATCCCACGAAGACCAAGAGCATAATAATTTTATCATTTCCAGCTCATACCTTAGAATCGTTAAGAGAACTCATAAGTTGTTTGATACCACCGGGAATGCTACAAATAGCTTCCAGTAACCTGAATATTATTTAAACACGTTGTCTACTCAAAATAGGTTTAGAAAGAGTACCTGACACAATATACATTGAAAGTACTAAACATACTTTTGTGAAGAATTAGTAAGGAGGGTCGTCAAAAGTTGAAATGTATAGTATCGTACATGGGAATCCTCCTGTGACTGCCAGAGTGATTAGATCAGCCAATTACAAGGAGATTACTAACTATACAACTAAAACAAGCAAGAATAATAGCAATAGCATGCTTACCAACAAACTTAAGAGAATAGAAACATTCTCTTCTTCGCAAAATAGCAAGTTACTATTTATCAAATCTGGCGGAGCCACATTTGCAGGCCATTTTGCATGATTCATTGAAACTAAAGCCGTCAAAAGAGTTTCCAGAGCCTCCATGACCTTCAAGCACCCAATATGAGTAACTTCTAGTACTAAGTAAGACGAGGAAGGTAATAATGTTGCATAAAACGTACATCAATTGACAAAAAGGGAAGATTTTATCATTTGCCACCCATGGAGAAAGATTATTTTCTGATAAAGTAATAAGTAGCAGACTTTATAATGGATCAACAAAAATTAAAAAATGCACTAGATCTTTCAAAAGTAAATCCCTTGAAGTCCCAAACTTTAAAAGAAAAAAGAAAGGGTTCCACCAACATCGCTGAGATAGTTACACAAAGTTTTTAGTTTGAGATAGTGTCTAACAAGATTTGTTCTTTACCAGCAGAAGACCACACAGTTTGATCAATGACACAAAAATAGTCCACAGCAATAGTGAAAAGATCTCAATGGAATCAGGAATTTGAAAATTATTTTAACTGTACTTCTCTAATTGGCTGTTGGACTTGGAAACTGATATGGAAAGTCAAAATACCATATACAGTTGATTGCTTTACATGGCTGTTGGCAAAAGAGGCAGTCTTCACTAAGCCCCTCACACGTCCTCGTATTAATTACATTTGTAACAAACTCGATACATATAACTTGTATGTACCAGCTTGAGGGAGTGTTGGAATAGGAATAATATATAGAATCCTACTTGAAAAAAAGATTGTAATGTAGTGTCTATAAATAGGGCCTCAGTGTAATAATGGAGATACACCAATTCAATAATATTTTTTCTCTTAGAATTCTCACATTTTCCTTGTAAAACATTAAAGAGGCACGTGTCCACAAGAAATCATCACCAGCAGAGTAGGTAATGAAATTTAGTTACCGATGATAACATTAGTCTTTCACAGAAATCGTATTGATTTCACTCCGACCATCAATATGTTAACTCGAGTCAAATTTACAGAAATCATTGGTACCACAAAAGCAATAGAGCATCCAATTAGCTAGCACTATACCAGACATCATAAAAAGACAAGAAGTTTCTACAAACATATAGCTTGAACTTTCATGCCAACAATACACAGAATGCAGAAGTCCCACTAAAATAACATTTTTTTTTTGAACAGCCCCACTAAAATAACATTAACATATCTTAGTTCTAAAATTGACGACAAAGCAATTGTACCATCCCAAAATCATAGGGCTCCTCCTTTAAGATGCTCAATATCACACGGAATCCTGCAAGAAATAGAAGAATTAAATGGAAACCATTATATGATGGTGAAGAAAAAATGGAATGGAATTCGCATGCAGATAACTAGATATATATATCTATATATAACCCATTTCTCCAAAGACCATTCGTCCAGCACTACTTCTACAGACAATAGACTGAAGTTCAGATATAGCAGTTTTCCTGTCCTCAACCAGCAAAGCCTTGCTGCTAATCTGGTCAAGCAAACATTTGACATACCTATTGGTAAAGACAGTAAACAAGATTAATCAAACATGCTAGACAAGTTGGACTAAACTGCTACATAGAAATTTTGTTGTCCTAACTTAAAAAAAGCAAATAGCAGCGCAGGATAATCAGCTGGACAATCTAAGGGAAAAAATTTATTTCCAGGATCATAATGTGTTACGAATCTTTTGGGAAGGATCGATTCACAAGGCGATATATAAATTCAGCTCGTTAAAGGGAGGTTGAAACCTTAGAATTCATTAAAAGAGAGAACTCCGATCTCTTCACCTCTTCAAAGGGAGACTGAAACCTTAGAGTTCAATGGGAGGAGAGAACTCTAATCTCTTGTTTTTTGCTGAAATATCACTTACTAATTTATTCATCAAAAACCCCTTTAAATAGGAGTCTTATTACATCAATAGGAAGTCTAATTCTTATCAAAGTAGGAGACCTTAATCCTATTCCAAACAAATAACTATAACTTAACCTGATCCTTATGAAACTATGAAACATAAATCCCATTTTAGAATAATAAATAAAGCTACTAAAAATATAATTAAATAATAAATAGATCTACTTAAAAATATGATCAAATACTTAATTAATTGACTTCCTCACATCCACAACATTACTCCCCTCATGTTAAAGAGCTTGTCCTAAAGCTCAAATTTCATCCAGAAATTCAACTTATCCAATTCCAACCCTACCTTGAAGTTGACATTGATAAATTTCGACTCTATCAGTTTGCTGAAGCATGACTAATTCGCCCATCAGTTTGCTACTTTCATGAGGTCCAAATCGCTCAAATTTTTCCCAACTCATTGAGCCTTTCGCTCGTTTAAGTTGATAATACCATAATGGTGCTAGTTCGAACATGTGAAATCCAGCCACACCAATCTTTTTTGCTTTCGTTGTATGTTGATTTTTTTTTAAAAATTGCTCACAACGATATGATGTGCCCAAATTAATGGGTTGTTGGTGCCGTTATAAGTAGGTGGTGTATTGCCTTTTGTAGCAGGAATTGTCGATTAGCTAGTTGTTTGGGCACTATGCTGGTTTTGTGGAGCCAATTCCCAATCTAGACAATTGT
Organism: Solanum appendiculatum; assembly: GCA_018342035.1. Lineage (NCBI taxonomy): Eukaryota > Viridiplantae > Streptophyta > Magnoliopsida > Solanales > Solanaceae > Solanum > Solanum appendiculatum. The sequence continues at coordinate 2,632,687 of JAGDQO010000422.1, forward strand.
GCTTGGATGACTTGGACAATTCTTTCGCTGAGGCGTTGTTCCATTGCTGCAATTTTAGAGTCCATTAGGGTTTCTGTAATGGTACGTTCTTCTTGAAAAAGAGAACTGATCTCATCGCCCATTGTGTTTGGCTCTGATACCAAATTGTAATGAATCATTTGGGAAGGATCGATTCACAAATTCATCTCGTTAAAGGGAAGCTGAAACCTTAGAATTCATTAAAAGAGAGAACTCCGATGTCTTCAGCTCTTCAAAAGGAGAGTGAAACCTTAGAGTTCAATGAATGAGAGAACTCTAATATCTTGGTTTTTGCTGAAATATCACTTACTGATTTATTCATCAAAAGCCCCTTTAAATAGGAGTCTTATTACATCAATAGGAAGTCTAATTCTTATCAAAGTAGGAGACCTAAATCCTATTCCAAACTAATAACTATAACTTAACCTGATCCTTATGAAACTATGAAACATAAATCCTATTTTAGAATAATAAATAAAGCTACTAAAAATATAATTAAATAATAAATAGATCTACTTAAAAATATAATCAAATACTTAATTAATTGACTTTCTCGCATCCACGACATAATTTCTTAAAACATTTCCCAATTCTAGCAAGAAGACCTTTTTTCAAACCATATTGAAAATAGAACTGCATACGATCTCTACTTAACCATCAAGAAATATGATTAGAAAAGGTATTTTTCTGAATTCAAAGTGAATAAATACAGACGATGTGGATCATTTATGTTATTATCTTTTCTTTGTAAGGTTATTTGTTTTGAAAGGATTTTCTTGATAACCGAGAAACCCTTCAAGATGAGTGGAAACCTCTTGAAACTTGAAGGATAATGGGTCCATCCCTCTACCTTTCTTCACTTATATACCAAGCATTCGTCAAAGGGTTTTTTACCGCTGAACCAAAGTCCTAGAGGTTTATTTTTATTATTATTTTCTATTGAGAGGGGAAAGGGGAAGAGATGGGATCCTCATAAAATCATGCCTTGTCTTTCAACACTTCCTGACAAAGAAATTCTCCCACATGTTGAGTCATCAATTAAGGGGATAATGCTGCTCTAAGCCCAAGGGGTTCTAACCCCACTTCAAAATTCGAATACACCTTGGGACCGAATATGCCCCAAGTACATATGCATGTTGTTTCTCAGGGTATGAGTTCTTGTGTTCTTTAAAAGTTGTAGGCAATCTTCATCTTATGAGCTAGTTTTTAAGTTTGAGTTGGATGCATGGTAAACTTCCTTCACATGGTATCAGAGCCAAACCTAGCCATGTTATTGTGTTTCCCAATGTTGGACCCCAGTGATATATTATCCATGCTTTAGTTAGACTACCCTAGGTGTGCCAAAGGGTGTTTGAGACACACATTGGTTAAGCGTATGGGCTTTTATCTCCTTATATGACTTATGGCAATTCTCAACTCATGAGCAAGTTTTATAGGTTAAGATAGGTCCAAAGGTCCATATCTTTTACATGTATGGCAATTCTCAACTCGTGAGCAAGTTTTATAGGTTAAGATAAGTCCAAAGGTCCATATCTCAAGCGACCTCACATTTTATCCTCAACGTGTGCTACTTGCACTCTCTGGTGAATGTAGTCATTTCTAATTTTTCATGACCACACATCAATCTAAGCATCTGCAACACAATCTTGTGGATATGCTAGACTTTAACAACCCAACATTCCTACTACCATATAATATAGTCATTCTTATAACTGCTCTATAGAACTTACCTTTCACTTTGGTAGGTATCCTTCAATCACATAACACTCCAATAGTGTTCTATATTTTAGCCATCCGATTTTAATCGTATGAGTAACATCTTCCTTTATCATTCCATTCTCTCAAAACGACGAGCCTAGATATCTAAATTATTTACATTTTGGCACAACAATCCCATCTAGTTTCACTTCAACTTCCCTTCTCTCATGATGACTACATCTGCAATGCATGTATTCAGTCTTACTTCTACTTATCCGAAAACCTTTACTATCTAAGGTGCTTCTCATAATTCAAGCTTTTAGTTGACACCCTCGTTGTTTCATCAATTCATACAGTATCATAAGCACATAGCATACACCATGGGACCTCCTCTTGTATAGTGTTGGTTAGCTCATCCATAATTAGGGTAAACAAGTAGGGACTCAATGATGATCCCTGGTGTAAACCCACGGTCATGGGGAACTCATCTATATCATCTACGAGTGTTTTCTCAATAGTGGGGACTCCTTCATACATATCAGTTATGGCATTTATATATTTAATATGGATTCCTTTCTTCTTCAACACCCACCAAAGGACATTACGTGGTACTTTATCATATGCTTTCTCTAGATCAATAAACATTAAAGGTGAAATGGTCTGATGGACCCTTGTATTTGTATGAGTTGTATTTTGGACCCTTGTATTTGTATGAGTTGTATTTTGGACCCTTCTACTTGACCCTTTGTCAAGTGAACCCTCAAACTCAATTAAAATAAGACTTCTAAACCCCTCCAACCATGTGTGTAGCTCCCTCTCTCTAACATAAATAACATGTCATATCCACATCAGATATATTAATGCCATGCCATAATTATTTCATAACTACTCTAAAATTATTAACCAAAAATGCTACTCCATAAAAGACAAAAAATAAAAAGTTTTCTATTTTAAAAAAGTAAAATAAAATAGTTATTTCTCTCACCTTTCTTCCATCTCCCTTACCCACAACCACCATTAACACCATCTCCATTCTTCTTAATTTTATTCTTCTACGGGTCGTCATTTTCTATAGCCGTGATGAGGCTCTTCAAGTTCTTAAAAATCATAGTTCGATTTTTTCTCAAAGTTTTCATCAGTTGCAACTCTTAATCGTATTTTTTTTACAAACGTCTACATCCACCATTTGAACCACCATAAATTCTTTTTCTCCATTGATGTCAATGAATCATCATTAAAATACCTCAATATATCATAATATTTGTATACAATTTTACATAACGCATTTCACCTAATTTCACAAAAACATTCAACAATCTCTTTTCATCCTTCAAGACTCTTGAATCTTTCTCACCTTAAAAATAAAAACAAAGATCTACAACAACACCACATTTTCGTTTCTCTAGGAAGAAAGAAATTATGAAGAAAAAAAAGAAATAGAAAAAAAAAATTGAAGAGGGCTGGGAAGGGGAGAAATAGAGAAATGAGGGTTGGATAGGAAAGAAGGTATGGGTGATTAGAAAGAGAAAAAGAAATGGGGTGGGATGGGGTGGGAAAAGAAGAAGTGAAAAAAATATATTTTTAATTTTCTTGTTTTTGGTCTTCTTAAAAAAAGTTTATTTTTCGTCTAAATTTTGATATTCAAGCTCCTTCAACGTGTGAAATCACGTGTTTGTACCAACTCAATAATTAAGTTGTCACATAAGCTTGGTCAATGGTCAAAAGGGCTTAAAATATTGAGTTTCATTGAGTTTAAGGGTTCAGCTTACGAAGGGTCAAGTAGAAGGGTCCAAAATGCAAACTCATACAAGTACAAGGGTCCATCGGACCATTTCGCCAACATTAAACACCATGTATAAGTCTTTTTCTTCTTTTCATGCTAGATTTACTTAGATCTTTTTAGTAAGAATTTAGCCTTTGTTGTAGATCTACAACAGGCATAAATCTAAATTGGTTTTCCTTCACTCTTGTTGTGTTACTAAGTCTATGCTCTATCATTCTTTCCCAAATTTTCATCATATGACTCATGAGTTAGATTTCATGATAGTTTGCACGATTTTGAATCTCTCCTTTGACCGTATAAATTGAAACAAGGAAACTCTTCCTCCACTCATTGGGCATCCTACCACTTCTTAGTATAGCATTGAATAGCTTGGTAAGCCATTCCACTTTTACATCTCCAAGGCAATTCCAAACCTCTATAGGATACTATCTAGACCAAAGGGTTTTATAATCCACATATTTTCATGACATCCTTTACCTCTGACATCTTAATTCTTTAGGTGTAGTTAAAGTTTTTGCCATTCACAGACGTGTTTAGATCAACATATATATAACCTTCTTTTTTCGCAAATACATATGCACAACAACGCTATATATGTGCCTCTGTGGTAAACAAGACCAAAAATCGACTATGTCCATACTATTGACTTTTTTTAATGATCAACTACTATTCTATTGAGCTCCAACTTCTTTTATAATTACTATTGAATACCCATTATTTGTTTAAGAGCTTGTTTGAATTGACTTATTTTAAGTGTTTTTAAGCCAAAGTAGTAGTTAAGAACTTTTATAGTATTTGGGTGAAATAAAGAAGTCCTTTTAAACACTTGTTTTTAAGCCAAAAAGACAAAATAAATCAAAAGCTATAACCCCATCCAAGCAGGCTCTAAATAGCAACCACCAACTCTAGAAAAAGGTAATACCAAGAAGGAAAAAAAAATCCATCAAATAATCCAAAGCATTATGTAAGCTTGGCAAAATCAAGATCCATCTTGGTATGCTGACTTTTTGGACATCAAACTTCAAAGTTTTCTGTATCGGACTTTTGGTAGCTAAAAAGAAAGAAATTGTCATTGAAGTTATGAATGCTAGAATTTGCATGCCTCATTTGACTGGTCAACTATTAAAGAAACTTTAGGCTCATCGTGGTAATTCTTTGGATAAGTATAGTTCCTTTAGGCATATCAAAGTGATTTAATTGTACTAGTTACAATTTTCATTTATGTACTTGGTGGATGATTAGTCCCCTTTCTGTACTCTTCTACAAATCATCTAAATACTATGTTTTCTCATTGCATTAAGACTAAATGATGAAATAAAAAAGATGAACAGGAATTCAGCAGAAACAAAGAAGAAATCTCACCCGAAAGGACATGCAAACACAAACATACACAGGTAAGTGACATGCATAGGATGAACAAATGGAGTTAATTCTCCAGTATATTTTTTGTTTCCATTTCAACATATTTTCCTTCCATAATTTCTCACGCAGAGGGAATACATTTACAGAAGTTACCTCTTGGCTAAGGGCCTCATTGGCACATTTTGGAAATTTGCTCAAGTACTAGACATTCATTCTCCATATTAACTTTACTAATACAGTTTAAATCAAATTATCTTTTTAGTTGTTTTCAGGAGTACAAATTTTTCAAATAGTTTAAGTATTGTCCAAATGTGTGAGGATTAAAATAGCCGATAGCCGGCCTCAACTGATTTGAGATTGAGTCAGTAATTATTTTTGTTTTCGGGTGCACCAATTGTTCATCACATAAACAACAAAATGCACATTGGAATTTAGCCAGTTAGAGCTATCAATACAAAAATTGATCAAACAAAACTTACCTATCTTCAATTGAACCCAAGTTTTCATCACCAGACACCTTTTCAACTTTATCCTGCAAAAGAAAACATTTCAATCAAGTCAATCACATCTGGCTACACATTATCAAAATATTGTTCATCAGCCATCCATACTATATTTCCCTTGAAAATAAAAAGCACTCATTTTAGGAAACCAAAATATACCAGGTACTCCGAAACTGAACCCATCCGTCTATAAGCTGTGGTGATATTTCTTTAAATTCTGGAATACATTATAGAAAACAAAATCCCCTCGTTTAACAATAGGGAAAACCCAAATCTAAAATTCGAAAACTTGATCAGAAATTGACATTAGTTTCAATCAAAGACAAGTGACTTGTTCTATGAAATTCAAAACTATAAAGACTATTAACTTTACCAGAAAACCAACGAGAAGGAACTATACAAAGCTTTAAAAAAACAATTTTCTCCAGGGAACGTAACGAAGAACAAAAAGCTTAAAGCATGTGTTGTGAGCTTACCTTTCCAAGATCAGATCGCAAAGAGGAACTGAAGAAGAGGGAGAAGTGATGGAAGCAGAAGGAGATAGACAGGGTCGGGTAAGAGAAAGAGTAGGGTATATGTAGTGAAATCTGATAGTGAGCGAGTAGAGTGAATTGTTGGAATGTGAATGAATATAAATGAATAGATGGTGGCTCACCGGAGCTAGGTGGCTGATTTGGTGCTGCGCGGTGGTCGCCGGAGTTGGTGCTGGGTGGGGTGTTTCTCGAAGGAGAGGGAGAGACGAGCGAAGTTACAAGCCGCGAGTACAGGATCAATATATGTTATTTGTTCTTTTTTAGATAAAATTGTGCGTTTAAATAAATATATATTAATTAATTAGCTAATATAGTTCTAATTTCTATTAATTACAATTCAGAATTTACTTCTAGCTATAATTACATTCTTCTCTCTCACCTCTCTCCTCTCTTCCTCTCTCTCACCTCTCTCTCTCCTTTCTCTGAAATCTCGCTCACTTCTCTCATTTTTTTCAGCCATCTCTCTCTTGCCTCTCTCCTCTCCCTACCCAATCTCTCTCTTGATTCTTTTTTTTCAATCGCTCTTTCACTTTATACAAACACAAATGTATAGTTTGTGTTTGTATAAACCAAAGAGACTGGATATACAAATACACATATATCTCTCTGCCTTATATACTCATTATTATACAAATACAAATTTTTTCATGTCCAGTTCTCTTTTGCTTTTTTTTCTCTCGTTTTATACAAATACAAATTATACAAATACAATGTATAATTTGTGTTTGTATAAAGCGAGAGAGATTGGATATACAAATATAAATGTTTTAACTCAATTCAATTGTATACAAATTCAAATTATATGCAAATATACAAATACAATCATTGATACATATTCATAGTAGTAAGGCTGACAATCGGATCAACATGGCAGAACAGGACTGGTTTAATCGTACCGAAACCGAAATAGGTTCCTGTTTACCGGAGAAATTACCGGAACTGGGTCTACTGAAACCGGTTTATCGGAAATTTTTCGTAGTTCCGGCCCGGTCCTATAGCTACCGGGTTGGAATCGGTACCAGAACCGGGTCCAACGGGTTCGGTAATTTTTTTAAAAATTAACTTATTAATTATTACTTTATATTGTTATATAATATATATTATTAATTATTATATTTTAATATTATTATATACATATATAATATAGTTATATTATTTAATATTCATTAAAATATTTAATTAAATTATTAAATATTTATTAACTTTTTATAATATTACAATTTACAAAAAAGTTTGATTTACTTTATGTCTTTAACTTTTTATAAAACTTCAATTTGAAACTTTAAAGTTTAAACTTTAAACTTTAAACATTAAACATTAAAGTAAACTTTAAAATTTTTATATTAGGCTAATATTAAAATAATTAAAAATTAAATTTATAAAATGACTTGCATTAAATACAAGAGACTATTTTAAAAGAAAATCAAGGCGAATAGCCGTCTATTTATTCAAATAAATAAATTGTACAAATACAAATACTAAAAAGAGTACCTAATCTACGCAACCACCTTCTAGGAAGAGTTCTGTTTAAACTAGGTATTGAATATTTTATTAATAATTGAATTTTTTTGTGAAAATCTTTTTGTAAATTTTGTATCATACTCCAAGAAACATTATTTGAAACTTGTATTTGTCGTTCTTCCTCCATTGTTTCCATGCTATCATCACTATTATCACCAAATATTTCATCTATTTCGTCTTTTATTTGGCTACTTAATAGTGGCAGTCCACCATTTCTTCTTTCGGCGTTGACCCAATCTCTAAACAACACTGATATTTCCAAACTATCTTTTGCTAATGAATATCGATGATCTCCAATCATAAATCTCGCTGCGCTGAAGGCTTGCTCCGAAGCGACCGAAGATGCTTGAATCGCAGCACATCTCAAACAACCCTAACAAGGTTTGGAAATTGTTCTCCACGATTCTTCCACCATACTAATAGTTGAGGTGGTCCTTGATCATTCCTAATCTTTTCCCGTGCCTGATTAATATATTCATCAAAATCATTATTAGTAGAGGATTCAAGACCAAGATAATCATCCATAAATTCATCTAAATCATCACTTTTAGGCCTACTAGATGGAGGTACTACTATTGGAACAATTTCTCTATGGCTCTATATGTATAATATAAATCTATCGCTTTTGTTATTATGTTTTTTTTTTACAATCTTCAACACAAGGAGTTTCATCAACTGTAATTTCTAAATTTGCATAAATTCTTGCAACCATTCTTTCAACACCTTTTAATTTGTAATTTGGATTAAATAAAGTAGCAGTCAAATAGATTTAAGGAATAGGAAAAAAATATTTTTTGAATTTTTCAATCATAAAAACAAGTGATTCTTTAAACTGATCTTTTCTTTTATATTTTGCAAATTCAGATGAAATAACATAAATATTTACTAAAACAGAAGAAATAGTTGGATAATATTGACCGGAAATAACAATTGTTGCTTTATAAAAATCACTTGAAAAATCAATAAATTCTTTTGTATTTTCCCAATCTTCGTAGCCAATTCTTAAATTTGGATATGCATTATGAGCATTAAAAACTAATTGTATCGGCTCTTGATAAACATAAGCAACTTCAAGAATTTCAAATAAAGAATTTCATCTGGTGCGTACTTCTTTTGGAACTTTTCGATATGCAAGTCCGCATTCATTACAACGATTTTTAAATTATGTAATTCTAGCTTTTATTTTAGCTTTAAAAATCCAATTACAAGCAATTTTAATTTTTTCACAAGAAATTTCAAATTGAGAAATACCATCTTTTACTACCAAATTATAAACATGTGCAACACACTTAATATGAAAAGCATCATTATCAATTGGACAAAGTCTACATTTTAGATAATCAACTGCTTTTAAATTATTAGAAGCATTATCTAAAGTGATACTCATTATTTTATCACATATTCCATAAAATTGTAAAATACTACCTATTTTTGAGGATATATAAGAATCAGTTTTATTTTCTTCAACATATTTATAGCTTAATATTCGTTTTTACATGTTCCATTCATGGTCAATCCAATGGACAGTAATAGTAAAATAATCATTACCATTAGGACTACGTCCCATATCAGAAGTTATAGATAATCTACCATCAAAATAAATAAATAAACAACGAAGAAAATAACAATATTCTTTTTGATATTTAAAAATATCACTTTTAATTATATTTCTTGGAATACCTTCATAATTTGGGTTATACAATTCCCGAATATAATGAATAAAATCAGGATGTGAAGGAAATGAAAAAGGCAAACCACAAACAGCAACTATATTAGCTAATTCTGTACAATCTATTTCTTTACTATATGTGCGGTGTGTGCTTGGACCAGCCGAGTTAGTCATATTTAACACACTTTGAGCAATGTTAGAACCTCTGGCTGCTACAAAATTTTCAGTTATGAGTATTCCCTTTTTATTAGCCCGTTCGATATCATTTAGGTGAGCAAATTCTTTATTACACTTTCTCAAATGCGTTCTTAGCCGTCCCGTTCCCCCATGCGTTCCCCTAGTCAAATGATTCACGACTCTTTTACATTTTATGCAAGTAGCAGTAGCTTTTTCCTCATTTTGTATCAAAAAATTCCAAATTAAAGATCTTTTAACACGTACAACGGCCTTTGAAAACGTAGGTAAAGGAGGGATATCATTTTGTTCCGGTAAATCGGTAGCCGGACTAGTAGGGGCAGGGGTCTCCGTCTCATCATCATTTTCCTCTTCTATTTCTAGTTCCTCCTCTAATTTTTCCTCAAAATTAGTAAAATATCTATTTAATGTCTCATGATTTATTTCAGTTTCGGAATTTAATTCAATAATATTTGGTCATGAACTAAAAGAAGTTTCATCAACATGAGTATAATCATTAGAATTAATTCTAAATCTAGGTAGCAAATGTTTAGAATTAGAACTACTAGTTCCTCCCCGATAATTTTTTTCAAACATTGGTCTTTTACCACTATTTTTTTCGAATTAATGTTTAAGTTTAAAATAATTAAATATTATGAAAAACAAGCAAGATAAATATAACAAAAAAATAAAGTAACTTAATAAATAAACAAATAAAGAAATTAAAGTTGGAACGAAGGTACCGAACGTGTATGTAAAAGTAGACGTATAACCAAAAGCCGGAATTGAGAGATGCCAATTTGAAGCTTGCAATTTACTTCAAAAAAAAATTCGAAATCCGAAGTCCAAGTCTCCAATAAATCAATAGCACAAAATAAAAATTATGAGAGTTGAGAATTGAGCATAGGGAGATTTTGTAAGATGTTAATGTAATAGTTTATGAATTTGTTAGTTAAATGAAAGAAAATAGGGTATATTTATAGTGTTAAGGGGTTAGAGAGGAGTAGGGGGTGTTGTTGGGGGTGAGAGACTGATTTTCAGCCGTTATTGGGCCCCACCCCAACGGATACTACAGGCCCAACATTACAATTTTTTTTATTTAAAAAAAAATTCAAAACTGACCGTTGGAACCGGTCTGGAATCGAATCGATCGGGTAAAAACTCGGGTTCTTTTTCGGTACATGTACCAGTACCCTACCCGACCGATTTCTTACCGGTTCGACCGGTACCAGATATACCGGAACGGGAACCGGACCGGATCAGGCAAAAATCGGTCCAATTGCCAGCCTTATGTAGTAGTTACATATATACAATTATCTAACCGATATATATATACAATTCACCTCTCTCTACTCTCTGCCCTTTCTGACTCGCCTCTCTCCTCCCTCTCCCAATCTCGCTCGCCACTCTTCTCCCTATAACATGTAACTACGAATCGTAATTAGCAAACTATAACTATGGAGCATAATTAAGCTATTTTTAATGGCAATATGCAAAAATTCTCCTATTTTTTATCTTAATTTATGTGATATTAATAAAATTTTAAGAGTCAAATTTTTTTTATGTTCTTAATTATTGTAATTTATAGTACTTTATGTAATTTTTAATAATATATGTTATTTTCTTTGTCCCGACTTATGTGACACTGATAGAATCTCGAAAATCAAACATTTTTTGTATATGTCTTTTAGATTTTGAAGTTTATTAATTATTATGAGTTATAGTACCTTTTACGTCATTTTCAAATAATATATATTACATCTTCTATCCCAATCTATGTGATATTGAGAGTCAATTAAATTTTTTATATGTTCTTTAAATTTTGAAGTTGTTAATTATTGTGATTTATAATACTTTTTAGAGAAAATGGTCTAAAGCCCCCCCAACCTATACCCGAAATCCCAACTATACACTCCAACTTCACGGGTGTCTTATTAGCCCCCTGAACATTTTATTTCTCTATTTACTACACACTTGAGTGCTGACCTGTCATAGGAGGTGAGAACACCTCCTCTAGGCGCGTTAGAAGAGGAAAAAACGTTAGAAAAAGTAATAAAATTGGGAGATTGGCAATGGTCATCTTCCCCAAATTAAATAAACCATTGTTCCTTCTTCCCCACCATTAAGCCTTATTTCTTCATCAATATTTTGACGATTTTCTTTTGGGCTTAGCTAGGGTTTAGTTGTTTATGTTCATTTCAAATTTAAATCTTGAAGTTAGAGTTTGTAATCTGCTCTAATTTCTTATTTAGGTTCTTTGAGTTTTCTCTAAATTTGTCAAAAATGGCAAATGAAAACTTGAATAAGCTTTGTATGGATGAATCAGACCCAATGCTCAACGCTGTAGTGAGATGCAAACATGAGATTTTGCTGAATTTGCAAACTTCTTGGTCGAAATTAAATCCGGGAAGAAGATTTTGGTCTTGCCCATGCTATGGTGTATGTGTTTTCCCTTGCATTATTGCTTCACTTTATATTCAATTGATGCTAATGTACTATTTCTCTATTTTTCAGTCTAAAAACTGTAAAAAATTTCGATGGAGGGACAAAGAAGAAGTGGATCCAAGATCAAATTTTATCCTTCCAAGATTGATGAATAAAATCAATGAGTTGGAGCAAGAGTTATGGATTAGGCAGGTTCATATTGACAACTTGAGTAGCTCTAATTTGATATTGGAGAGGAGGCTCAATGGAAGGTGGAAATGGTGTAGTAGGTTCCAATGGAAGATGTTTTTGTGTATTTTGATTTGTGTTGTTGCTATGTTCATCAGCAACCAATCTATTCCAAAGTAGTATTTGATTTGTGTTGCTTCCAATTGCACACGCAAGTGTACGTGGTCGCAAAAGTAATAAGTGGCTCTTTAAGAACCGGAATATCAAACCCACAGAGACTTGTCAATTAACTATTTACTAAATTATACTAGTCTAATTATTTATTTAAGAGTGTCAAAAGAAATAAAAGAATGCAAAAATTAAATACTAAGATTAACTTACAGTGATTGGGACAATTCCAGGGCTGCAACATGCATAGGGTTTCATGTATCACATCTCATGTAATGAATTAACTAAGGTTATCAAATTAATGATTTACAGGATTGATTTTATGATCATGATCTCTCGATCACTAATCGCCTACTCCAACTAGCTGTCTAACTACATCGTTGAGCGGGGATAGACAGTCCTAATTGGCGAGCATTTATATTTCATCATGTTTCGTAACCAAGCGAGGTGTTCGTCCGGGCGTCACTCACGAACACGAATCTAAACAAAGTTAGAACAAGCTCTTTGCATTCTTTGGTCTATCTACCTCTTTATCTCTCGAGTCCAAGAATAGACAATAGATTTATTTCTATGGTGATCAAGCATGAAATACTAAAACAAGAATACAAAAGTAATTTAAACGATAACCAACATTAATTCAAAACAATCGATATTCAACAATTACCCATGGCCGCAGCCCCAGAACAAGGGTCTTTAGCTACTAATACCTAAGAAAAAGAAGAAGAAAAGATCCTTAAAAAGTATTGACAATTTTTCCTTACAAAGTGTCTTCTTTAAAAAGTGTTCTCCAATAATTATTTCTATGGACTATTTATAGATGTAGAAAACCCTGAATAAAATAACTGAGTCCAAAACAAATTAGGAACCCAAAACCAAAACGGAATTGGATTCCTACGTCCGCGTGAACACTGCCCAACCGTCTTCATGCTTGATGCTGCTGATTGACACGCGGAACCTTGCATATTTGCAATTCAATTCAACTTCTCTTTTTTATATTATATATTATTATATTCAATTTAATCCATTAAGTTGTCTGCTTGATTTTCCTTCTAGAATCTTCTATTTTAAATTCGTTTTAGCTCCAAACTTCTTCATCTTCCCACCAATTTAATTCTACAAATAAAATACACTATTTAGCACAATTCATAAAATCCATGCTAAAAAAAGGACAAATATAAATACTAAATTTGAGGCAATTAATGATAAGAAAATATATTTTTTGCCTCAGATCAATTTGTATTATTGCTATGTTTAGAGGAGTTGTCAATGTATGTGACAAATTTTGTATATCTCTCTCAATATATATATCAATCTATCTATGTTTTCAATTGAAGCTTGTGTAAATTACTTACACTTCATCTGTAAACTGTAAATAGCTAACATAATTAAACACAACACCATATGTAAACATAACAGCCTAGCCAACAAAATAGAATAGTTAATTCAATAACCAACACAACACAATATGTAAACACAACTGAATATCCAACACAATTGAATAGACAACACAATACCATTTATAAACACAGCTGAACACAACATCACCATTCATTCATACTTCAACATCACTATTCAATACCAAAATAAAGTCACATTCATAAGGCCTCACATAAGGCAGAATTTACCAACAAACAAAATCAAAAATAGTAGGCCCTTAATGAAATAGTTTGCATGTCTACCGGACTAACTTAAAAAGTGCTTAAATACATCAACACCACTACAATTTCCATGGCATCTTTGACTATGAAGAAGTGCTATTTTGACTTGGATTATTTGAACTACTTCCCACTGTCTTCTTTCTTTGATTCTCTCTAAGCTCTTGAAGTTTACTTGTTGAGATTGTTGCTTTGCCATTCCATTTTAGCTTACTTGTAGTACTTGATGTATAACCAATGTCACCAGTTACATCAGCTGATCTTGTCATTTTTGCTTGACCAGTAGAGTAGATCTTACGACTTGGCATGTCAGGCTACAGTAAAATTATGAATATAATTCAAATTTTAAACTGTCTAAATTAACAAAATAGTTTAGTTTATGATATAGCAAAGACTCACATTCATGACTTTGAAGCCATTTCCAGCTTGGAACACACCCATTCCCATGACTCTTGGCCTTTTGTTTGGAGATGTGTTTCCCCTGCCCCTACCTATTTCTCTTTTAGTAGTACCAACAGAAGAGGATGCAGGAAAATCAGTAGGTGCAATAGGTAGAGGAGGTGCAGTAGGTAGATGAGGTGCACTAGGTGCTACTGCTGATGTTTTTTTTGGTCTTCCTCTTTTAAGTGAAGGCTCACCTTCTGATTGTGCTGATTGAGTGTTCTATACAAATAAAGAAAGGGTAAGATATAAACTTGTTAGAAAATATTTAATGAGTTCAAATATTACCTTGGGTTTGCCTCTTCCCCTGCCTGAACCTGTTGGTTCTGCCCTTACTGATGCACTAGGTGTTGGTGCACTAGGTGTTGATGATGGTGCACTAGGTGTTGATGATGATGCACTATGTGTTGCTGATGGTGCACTATGTGCTGGTGGAGTGTTCTATACATATAAAGAAATAGTAAGTTATAAACTATGAAAAAGTAAAACTTGTTAGAAAATATTTAATGAGTTCAAATATTACCTTGGGTTTGTCTCTTCCCCTGCCTGAACCTGTTGGTTCTGCCCTTACTGATGCACTAGGTGCTGGTGCACTAGGTGTTGATGATGGTGCACTATGTGTTGTTGATGGTGCACTATGTGCTGGTGGAGTGTTCTATACATATAAAGAAAGAGTAAGTTATAAACTAAGAAAAAGTAAAACTTGTTAGAAAATATTTAATGAGTTCAAATATTACCTTGGGTTTGCCTCTTCCCCTGCCTGAACCTGTTGGTTCTGCCTTACTGATGCATTAGGTGCTGGTGCATGCACTAGGTGTTGATGATGGTGCACTATGTGTTGCTGATGGTGCACTATGTGCTGGTGGAGTGTTCTATACATATAAAGAAAGAGTAAGTTATAAACTAAGAAAAAGTAAAACTTGTTAGAAAATATTTAATGAGTTCAAATATTACCTTGGGTTTGCCTCTTCCCCTGCCTGAACCTGTTGGTTCTGCCCTTATTGATGCACTAGGTGCTGGTGCACTAGGTGTTGATGATGGTGCACTATGTCTTGTTGATGACTCAACACCTTCTCTATGAGGACACCCTCTCTTGTTATGGCCTCTAACATGGCATATACTACATGTCAGTGCAAGTCTAGTCCTAGGCAGCTTTCCAGATTTCTTAGTTTCTCCAGCTTCTTTCCTTCTAGCCTTAGATGGCCTACCAGGCATATTTGTGATTATTAGTGGTGAAATAGTGGTGTTTGTAGAAACTGGCCACATCTCCATGTTTGTGAGTGGTTCAAGAACATTGGCATAAGTCCTCAAGTAAGTTTCCTTATTGTAGCAGTTGTCTATATAGTCATGAAGAGAAAACCTCTTAAAGTATAATGCAGCCACAACATGTGGACATGGTATGCCCCTTAACTGCCACACCCTACAACTACAAGTCCTCCTGACAATATCCACTTTGTGTTGACAAAGCCCTTCTTTCACTTCAAACCCAGAAACTCTATTAAACTCAATGTACAGTCCATAGACCTAGTAATGTTCTCCTCTAAAACCTTCATTGCCATTGGAGAGAAATTACACATCCAAGTACTTGGGAACTACATTAAATTGGCTATTTTTGTCATCATCTTCACCCTTATTTCTTCAAGCATAGTTATGATGGTCTTGTGTCTAGTAGCCAAGATCCATGCATTAAAGTTTACACAGAATCACACTTCACTTCAGTGTTAAAGTAAACTTTGCACCAATAATTAATGTTATAGTACATTAAGTCATCCATCATTTGTTCTGAGCCTAACAACTTCATCTTCTCTATATTTTTTCTTAATTGAGACTCAAATGTACTCTTAGCTATCTTCCAAAATTGTTGTCTTCTTTGAAGACCCCTCCAATCCTTAGCCCAGTTAGCCAATATGTGCCTAGCACATTTTCTATGTTCACAATGAGGTAATACCTCTTCAATTACTGCATATAGTCCCTGCAATAGATGATAATTAGGTCACAATTAGATATAGAAAGTGAAAATAAATACATACAAATACATATGAAGTTCACATACCTTCTGCATATTTGTAATCAAGGTGAGACCTTCACCATCTCCAAGTCCTAGGTCATCCCTTATGCACTTCACAAACATGGTCCATGAGTTTCTGTTCTCCTTTTCAACTACTGCCCAAGCAAGTGGCAGCATCTGATTGTTACCATCCTTGGCCACAGCAACTAACAACTGGCCTTTACAAACATCTTTAAGGAAACAACCATCTAAGCCTATGCACTTTCTACAATGTGCCCATGCCTTCCTTAAAGCATCAAAACAGATGTAAAAACTCTGAAATATTGAATTTCCAAATACATCAGGTTCACCAAGTTTTACAACACAACTAGTCCCTGGATTGGTCCTCAACAATTCATCCCTGTAGTCAAGAATTCTTCCAAATTCCATAACATGATCACCCATTATATCTTTCAACACTTTAGCTCTTGCTCTTCTCACAATAGTCTTGCCAACATAAAGTTTAAACTTTTTCCTAATCATCTCCTGCAGCTTGAAGACTCTTATGTTTGGTTGCTCAGTTATTCTTTCTCTGAAGGCTTCAGATAAAAACTTTGCATTGCACAAGTAATTTCTAGTTGTCTTGTTGTAAGTATGCTTTGGGTTGTAAGTTTTTATCATGAAATTATTTGTTGTCTTGTCAAGACATCCATACAAAAGTCATGGACAACCATCCTTGCATCTAACTCTAACTTTCTTTTTCTCATTCACCCACTTCTCCACCTGAACCCTCCTTCTTACTGCATATTTAGTTACTGCTTGTCTAAATTCTTTCACATCTTTAAACACCATACCCAACTGCCACACAACTTTTTTTGCAGTGGGGTCATGAATGATTGTAGTTGTCGTTTTCCTCTTTTTTCTTGACAACTTTACCCTTCTTGCTCTACCAAATTCAGCCACTTCATGTTCATCATCATCACAACACTCATCTTCATCTAACTCAAAACTATCCTCATCAGAACTTGCAATGTAAGGCTCATCACCTCCTAGCCTTCCTTCATGACTTATTTTACCTGTTTCAGTTTCATCAAAACCTAGATCTGGTCCAGCTTCACCTACTGGTACCTCTTCATTGTCAGCTGGTTCTATTTCCCTTCTTTTTTCTCCTTTGAAAAGTTCTCTGTTCAGCCCTCAACTCCCTAACCTCCTCATGTACATCACTACCATACTCTTCCTCCTCATCATCTCCAACTAATTCACCTTCAGACTCAACACTATCCTCAGTTGAATAATCAGAATCCTCTACTTCTTCTGAGAAATCAGATCCAGCAGGACCAACATCTATATCATCATCTAGTGCAATAGCACTATCTGTAGGAGCAGGAGCACTATCTGCAGGAGCATGAGGTGTGGTAGTGAAATGAGGTGAGGTTGAAAAAGTAGCAAAAGGGTCCTCACTGTTTAAATGGTCTTCACCTACCCCAGAGTTAAAGCTTTCACTCTGACTATGCCTTGTATTAAAAGTTGAGCCAGATTCTCCCATATCCACATGACTACTATTTTCTATTAGCATGGGCCCCACAATTGTCTCATCAATAAAATGCTTAACATATACATCAACTACATCTCCATCTTCCAAGGAACACATCATGTCTAAAATATCCACATCATTATCAACATCTACCAAAATGCCATTGTTAGGTGGTTTAATACTAAAGGTGCAACTTGTGCTATATCCCAAGCTTCTAATATAGTCTCTCAACTCAAAATATGACATCTTATCTACATCAACATCCAAAAATTCTGAAATGTTTCCACCATTATATATTGGTTCCCCACTACTTAAATCTAACACCCCATCACGGTACCACCTTAGAGTAATCAAAGTAAACCCATTCATCTCTTACCTGAAGGCAATAAAAAAACAGAATAGTAATTATAGACGTAGTACCACAGTAGCATTATGAACATAGTACTAAGACAACATAAATACAACATAGTAGCATCTTTCTATCTCCATGAACACAATACTAAAACAAACATAAATACAACATTACGCGACTTAGACGAGAAAGAGTAAAACCTAATTTCATGAAAACTGTGGTATAATATGGTGTAAATTGAATACCTACACACTATAATAGTAAGCCACACATAATATTTCACACAATGTTGCTATTAATTTTACAAATTAACAGAAAACCCTAATAAAGCACAAACTCGAAATAAGGGACAAAGAACTAACCTTTACTGAATCAGTTGATAAACTACGTAATCAAGTTGAAAATACACACAAAAACGCTTGGATCATCACCAGAAATTCGTATTCAGATGTGTTAATCAGATGAAAAGGAGAAAAGAGAAAAGAAAAAAGAAAGAATTGGGGGTGATGGTTGAGGGTCGTTCTATGTTTAGGAGGGAAAAGAAAAAGTTGAGAAATGGGGCCCGCACGTGAAAATCACGTCACTAAAAGAGAAATGAAATGTTTGGTTTATGTGTACAGGTCAGCACTCAAGTGTGTAGTAAATAGAGAAATAAAATGTTCAGGGGGGTAGTAGGACACCCGTGAAGTTGGAGTGTGTAGTTGGGATTTCGGGTATAGGTTGGGGGGGGGGGGCTTTAAACCATTTTCTCTACTTTTTATGTTATTTCAAATAATATATGTTATTTGTTCTATCCCAATTTATGTGGCACTGATAGATTTTGAGATTCAACCAAATTTTGTTATATGTCTTTATAATATTTTAGGTTTAATAACCTCTTTTTGATTTTCAAAGATCCATTAATATGCTTTCATTCACAATTATCGGTAGAGCTACCTTTCAGTGTTGATGGTTTAGCAACATTACCTTAAAAGAACAGACCAAAGAAAGCTTCCTCTTATTGCTCATTATGCATATTAAAGTATTCCATTCGTTCAATAATAGTTGTCTAATTTATTAAAAATAATTATCTAATAATACTTGTTCAGTTTAAAAAGTCAGGAGGTAATTTAACTTTTGTGTATATTTTACCATTGCTATTAAATACTATTTATCATCTAACACATTTTTTAAAATACTAAATTTAATAAAGTCAAAAGATAAAATAATAATATTATTTATTTTATTTATTATTTCTTAAGATATGTATAAAATCAATAATGAACCACTATCATGTGAGAGAAGAAGTAAAAAGTACTCTTGTAAATTCTACTAAAGAGCCACTAATTGAGTGCTGAGAGAAATTAATGGGAAAGGAAAGTTCTGAGAGAAAGATCCTTCAGATTGATGTCAAGGTTAAAACGTGTTAGCTGCATGCAATACGATGTGTAGCAGAAAGATAAAATTACAAATGGATAAAATGACAAAAAAGGCCCCTGCCAATCCGAATTACATATGGAAGAAGAGGGGGCTTTACCGTCGTTTGATGCCAACGGGAAGCTCTTCACAATCCCTTAAAATCTCATTTTATTTTTTTTGTCATTGAATGTTAATTCAAGTAGAGGTGTCAAAAATGAGCTCATACATAGGTAATTCGTTCAATTTGTCCAGCATTTTAAGGGTTGGACTCATGATAATTTGAGTTGAGTTCAATCTCAATTTATTCAAATCTTTTTTTTTCTGCAAATTTTAGGATTTTATTCATACTGAAATGAGTTAACAATTACACCCCCATACACTTCTACGGGCAAGGCCCAACCCAACACTAACCCAACACTGAAAAACGAAACAAGAAAATAAAAGAACAACAATTAACTCGTGGCCCATTCTCCTCTCTAGCACGACATATATATCCTTGTAGGTAGGGTTTCCTAGTCGGCCCCTTTTCATTTTCATTATCCCAATTTTTCCGCGTCGTTGTCTCTATCTTCACCCCTTCATCTTTCTTCAATTGCTTTGTAATACATATTATGCTCGTGAAAAACTTCATGTTGTAGCCTTGGCTGCCCCCTATCCCCTTAGCGGTGATACTCTTAAATATGGACATAGTAGCTTGTCACTGTTAACGATTCTCCTCCATTCTATCTCCATGCTATTAAAGTTTGTAAGGGAGAAGCTTCCTTTATCTATTGCTCTGTTTGCTAAATGATCTGCTAACTTGTTTCCCTCCTTTAGAATATGCTGAAAGATTAATTGTTTACCTTGTAAGCATGCTTTGCTCTCTGTTACCATGTCTGCAATTAACCATGGACATGTCCATTTACCCTCCAACACTTTATATAATAGCATTGAATCTGTCTGAATGATGATTTGGGTGTTATGTGACTGCTTGCTATGTTTTCTTGCCTCTAGTATAGCCTTTGCTTCTGCAACTGTGTTAATAGTATTCTCTATGCATTCCCCTTCTACATATTCAATGTCTCCTCTTTCATTCCTTACACAAAAGGCATATGAACTGATTCCCGGATTTCCCCTTGATGCTCCGTCTGTATTATACTTTACCCAACCTATGGGTGGGAATTCCCATAGTATCTTCTTGATCTTCATTTTAGGACTGTAGTGCTGCAAGTGCTCCACCATATCAGGCCAGTTAATAGGAAAATTCATGCTAGGTTTCCTCATTTTTATCAGCGTGTATATATTCTTAGAAACATTGTGGATGATTCTAGCTACTGTTGTTTTCTTCCCTTCATGCTTCATTCTATTCCTTTTCCTCCATAGTTCCCATATAACAAAGCTAGGTAGTGCTTTATAGAATGGTTTCATGTTTTTCCTTATATCAGTCCCCCACCATAACATTATATCTTTTCTCAATGGGAGTCCATCCATGTTTAGACCTGCAAAAGAACAAAAATAGGACCACGTCCTGTTAGCTGATTCTGATTTCAGAAACACATGAGTTAGTGCTTCTTGTTGAAGCTTAACTCATTCAAATCTTAATCCATTTTAAGAGAATCTTTAATGAGCCCAATTCAATCTCGAATTTCAACTCGCTTTAAGACTCTTTATTTGCATTGATGTAATGTATGTTCCTATATTGAAGGTATGAATTAATTATCTATTTAATATCCTTTATGATTTATCTATCCATTTATATATTATTTTTAAAAAAATCTTGAGTTGAAATTCAAATTGTGATTATAAAAGTTAAATATCAATATGTTAAAATTATTGAAATTAAACGGGTCAAATTGGGGGGTCAAGACCCAACCCGCTTTTTAACCTACCCAATCCATTTGAGTCCAAAGTAAACTTGAGCGGCTGAAGACCCAACCCAATTTTTATTTCAATCCATTTTAGTATCTCTAATTTCAACTCAACCCGCCCATTTGACACCCTTAATTTCAAGTATAAATACTATGGAGGGCAAAAATTTAATCCTAGTAGATATTGAATACGAAAAAAAAAGATACAAAATTTGTTTTAAAGATGCAATTAGTATGAATACCTATGTAATGAATACACAAATAAAGTATTGTTTGGTTATTTGGAATATGTATATTTTTCAAAAAGAAAACAAATCACAACAAAATCAACTATTGCAAAAAATCAATAAAAACAAAATCTGGAAAGATATATTATCGCAATATATTAACCTGTATCAATGGGCTAAAATCTTTCGAGAATATCTTAAGAAATTTTCAAAGAAGAATCGTAAAGATAGTGGAGAGATTTGGGGTAAAATCTGGTGGAAAGGGTAGAGAAAGAGAGAGAGAGTGTATAGAGATTTGGGGTAAAACCTAGAGAGAGAAAATTGTAAGGTGGGATCTTTTTTTCTTTTTACTTTTAACCGTTTAATGGAGTAAAAACATGAAAATGTGGGCCTGATTTGATAAATAAAAGGATAGTAAATTAATTGTGTTAGGATATAATATATTTGCTAAAATAATGACATAATGACATTATTGATAATTAATTTAAAGTGTAGATGTTTTAGCTAATTATGTTAGGAATTATGACTAGTTTGCTAATTTTTCCGATCGAGGTTTATTGGTGAAGTTGCTTTGGGGTTTTTATCTTTTGTAAAGGGTTTTACGTGATGAGCTTTGTTTTGCCCTGGTTTTCTGATGCTTCAAGAAATTCTTGAAGAGATTGTTGTTTTTTAATTTTTAATTTCAGATAGGAGGACTACTATTTGGAAATGAGCTTGAAACATTTAAATCAAACCAACAAAAATATAATAGAATCGCACAAAGAGGAAGAAGAGATGCCTTTAAATCGAAGGAAAAAAAATAAAGGAGAAGAAATTTGGAGAGACAAGATCGAGAAGAGAAGAAAAAAAGCTTCAATTTGCCCAACAATGGTGTTGAGTGCAAATGAGGAAGAAGAGACAACTTTAATGTCTCAAAAAAGGACAATTAATGCCTTTTTGGAATGTCTCACACTCCTGTTTTGTGTGTTTCACACGCTCCATGTGGACTTTTGCTACATAGGATGTCAAATCAAAAAGTGTGTTTAAAATGTTGGGTTTGGATGGATTCAGGGGTCCAGATGACAAATGAATAAGTAGAAGTGTTCATAATACAAATCATTACAAGTACAAGGATCTACCAGACTATTTCGCCAAAAATAATCGCTGTAAATGTCTTATACCAAGTGATTATACTGTTGCTATATTAGACAACAAGGCCAAATCAAATTCACTGACTTATGGACCCCACTTTTTTGCTGCTGAAAGTGATCCTTTTAAATTGACTCATCCAGGTAAAGTGGGCCTCTCACTAAAATTTTATTGGACAACAGTAAAATATTACTTCCCTAATATTAATATTACCTGTGGCCTCTCTATCATTTTCTAAACATAAATAATATCTTCTAAGTGTTTTTGTAGTTAAAAAATATTACTTCCCTAATATGAATATTACCTTTGGCCTCTCTAGCATTTTCTAAACATAAATAATAGCTTTTAAGTGTTTTTGTAGTTAAAATATTATTTAATATTAATAAATAAATAAATAGAGAAGCATTGATAAGGATCCGTTATTTTGAAAATTACTTCTTCCAGTTTGAAATGATAAATATAATAATAAGGAATAATGACTTTAAAAACAAGTATTAATAGGTAACATCACACAGTGTAATTTTGTGATCAAATTATTCAAATATTAACAACAATGAAACAAATTACACTGATATTTATTCTAATTTTTAATATTAAAAAAAGAAGATAAGATAGGTATTATATTATCATAAATACATTTTTGATGTAATATCACTTTCCTTTTTAATTTGCTATATATTTAAAAATTACATAAAAATTTATATAAAATATATAAAATTATTGTGCAAATTATGTAAAAATTATTATACATCACAATAACAACTTAAAATGAAAACATTTCTATTTTATTAATTTTATCTGTGTCATATAAATTAAGATAAAACAAGTGCAAA
This sequence comes from Solanum appendiculatum, assembly GCA_018342035.1. NCBI lineage: Eukaryota > Viridiplantae > Streptophyta > Magnoliopsida > Solanales > Solanaceae > Solanum > Solanum appendiculatum. The sequence continues at coordinate 2,656,131 of JAGDQO010000422.1, forward strand.
TTATGTAAAAATTATTATACATCACAATAACAACTTAAAATGAAAACATTTCTATTTTATTGGCTTTCTAAATTTATATGTGTCGTAAAAATTAAGACAAAACAAGTACACCCTTCCGTCCAATAATAGTTGTCCATTATACTAAAAATAGATGTCCAACAATACTTGTCAAATTTTAAAAATCAAGACATAATTATCCTTTGTGTCTATTTTACCGTTGATATTAGATACTATTTATCATCTAACACATTTTTCAAAGCCATAAATTTAATGAAGTCAAAGGAAAATATAGTAATATTATCACTACTATTTATTATTTCTTAAGGAATGTGCCAAGTCTATAGTTAGAGTGTACTAGATATTGGTCCTGTGGCACGGGTTCCCATATGTAGTATGTTTAGAAAATGCTAGAGAGACCAAAGGTAATATTAATATTAGGGAAGTAATATTTTACTGCTTTCCAATAAAAGTTTAGTGAGGGGCCTACTCTACTGGATGAGGCAATTTAAAAGAATCACTTTCAGCAGCAAAAAAGTGGGGTCCATAAGTCAGTGTAGTGGTACTTTTTCTCTAAAACAGATGAATAAATACAAAAATTTGATTTGGCCTTTTTGTCTAATATAGCAACAGCATAATCACTTGGTACAAGATATTTACAGCGATTATTTTTGATAATGCCGAATTTATCCCTAGATCGACAAGCATCCATGTTGACGAAATGTGGCTTGCCGTAGCCTCTTATAGATAAATATTCAACAAATTACTCGCCTCAACGAGTATCGCTTCTAATATTTTTTAGTTAAAAAAAACTGAATGAGTATCGCTTCTAATATTAGTTAAAAAAACTGAAACTATGTACATAACCTGAAAAATAACCGCACCCCATTACAACTTCCCTCTCCACCGGCTTAGGCAGAACCACTACAGTCTCTCCGCCTCACCTCCGTCAACGAGAACGGAAAACCCTGTTTTTCACGTCTCTTCTCTCCTTCGCCATCCAGCACCAACTCCGGCGATCACCGCGCAGCACCAACTCCACTCTATCTCCTTCCGTCTCTCTCTATTTCACATATTAATATTTTCAGGTAGCTCATCTAAATTGATTGTTGTGCCTCTAGCCATTTTTTGTGTCTGCAAAAAGCATGTCTTAATGCATAAATTTATCCTTTTCTATTGACAGTGATTCTTGTTGACACGGGACCTAAGCGGATGGATAAAGATTTTCGAGCAGGTTTTGCTTCCTACTCATTTTCGATTTTATTTGCAAATTTAACCAAGTTTGCAACGGATGAATTAGATAAAATCATGGACGTCGATGCTGAGCTACGAAAGTTGGAAAGGACATTTCTGAAACTACAAGAAATGGTTGATACAGTTGAACGTTGTCTGGTATCTTTTTCTGAATGCACACACTATAAGTCTTTGATAGCTTGGCTCGGAGAGGCCAGTAGAAGTATCTATAATGTAAATGATATCCTCGAGGATATTTCACTAGATTTAGGTCTTCAGGAAGGAGGTGGTAAACTGATAAGTCGAGCGCTTCTGCTGGAGAAGTTTATGACACCCCGTAAAATTAGTAGGCTAGTAAAAGAATTACAAGATCTGGCTGAGGAGATGGAGACGAACTTTTATATTGACTTGGTGAAACAAGGTCCTCAATTGGTGGTGAATAATAATCAATGTTATAAATTTTTGGGTTTAGAGAATCAAACCCCCGGGAGAAAATCAGAGTTGAAGAAAATGACGATTGGAAGAGAAGCAGAATTGAAGGAAGTAATTGAAATGTTGACACATAACACTGTTCCTATTTGTATCACCGGAATGGGTGGAATAGGCAAAAGTAGATTTACTCATTGCCTTTGCGAAACCGACGAATTCAAAGAGGCATTCAAATTGTTAGTATGGATTTCTATATCAACAAAGTTTGACCTAGTCAAAATAATGAGATCTGCTATTGAGTCAGTGTCAAAAAAAAGTTGTGAGTTGATCGATTTGAATGCATTAAGGTTTACTTTACACAACTTATTAATCTCGGTGGATAGCTTTGTTGTTGTACTAGACAACTTGAACATTGAAGAAAGGGATGAATGGGATCTACTGTATGAAGCTTTTAAGGTTGAATCAATGTCAGGAAGATTGATATTTACGACCCGGAATTCAAAAGTGGCATCTATTATAGGTGCAAAGATATTTCGTCTTCCAATTCTCTCTGATGCAGACTGTTGGAAGATTATTAAACAAAGGACTTTCGTCAACCATGAATCGCACAATTTAGAAAAGATGGGACTTGGAATTGCAAAGAAATGCCAAGGTTTACCGTTGGTGGCAAAAACAATTGGCGACATACTTCAATGTTTACATGATAGTGAATGGGGTTCCTTTCTTAAATGTAACTTTTGGGACTTGCCCCAACTGACTAACACTGTATTCCCTGTTTTTCTGCATAGCTTTTGCTCTCTGCCACGACAAATAAGAAAATGTTTATTGTATTGTTGTGTATTCCCACCAGGGTACTTGTTCAGGAGGAAAGAGCTCATTTTTTTGTGGATGGCCGAAGGCCTGATTCATCCGATAAGTGGAAGAAGAATCGAGGAAATTGGTGAACTTTACTTTGAAGAACTTGTATGTAGGTCTTTTTTCTATTCTGTAAGTGAAGATCCACATGATTTTAGTGGTCTTTATTCCATACATGAATTTAGTCATCATGCATCTGTGTCTATTTCTTCAAGTATGTGCCAGTGGATAGGAGAAAACAAGTCTAATTGCTCTCTTGATACTGTTCGGCACTTGTCGATCTGTCATGGCAATGTTCAGTCCATGGACCTACAGAAGTTCCACAACTGTGACAAATTGCGGACATTCACGTTGTTAGGTACAACTTATATAGGTCAGAGTGTGCCTACACTTTTTGAAAAATTCAAAGTTTTAAGAGTCTTGAACTTGATGAACGGGGGCATCGAAGAAGTACCAAATTCTATTGGGAATCTTAAACATTTGAGGTACTTAAATCTTTCTGGTAATAACATCAGTACTCTACCACCGTCAGTTTGCCATCTTTCTCTGTTACAAGTACTGATCTTGTTTAATTGCCCTTCACTTAAGTGCTTCCCGGAGATGTTCAGTGGGCTGACTATGCTTCGACATCTGCGTTTGGATGTAAACCAAATTCATCAAATGCCAATAAATTTTAGATGTTTAGAGAACATACAAACATTGAATGCTTTCATTGTTGAAGCGAGAAATGGTTACACCATTGAAGAATTAAGAGATCTGAATTTTATTAGAGGATCGTTTTGTATAACTGGACTAGAAAATGTAGCTAATGGACAAACAGCTGCAACTGGACACTTGCATGAAAAGCAAGGTATCGAACAACTTGAGCTAGAATGGAGGAGTCACCCGGAGGGTGATAAAGAATGTGATGTTTTGACCCATCTTCAACCTCATGAAAATTTGAAGCAGCTCATTATCAATTATTACCATGGTACCAACTTCCCAACATGGTTGTCTGATGGACAGAATTGCAGGTTAAGATCTATTCATTTGCTAAGGTGTGAATGCTGCTATGGTCTCCCACCATTGGGAGAACTTCAATTCTTAGAACATCTGGTTATTGAACGTATGACTTTATTGAAAACAGTCTTCCCTGGTCCAGTTCGAGTTAACACATTCCCGTCACTCAAGTCACTAGTTCTCCGTGAAGTACCTGAACTGGTAAAATGGGGATCTTGTAGCTGTTCTTGCTTGCAACAACTTTGCAATCTGACGTTCCATACTTGCCCGAAATTAGAGCTTTTGCCCGAAATTTCCTGGTTGAGTTCTCTGCAATGTCTAGAAGTTACAGAATGTGCACGACTTAACTATTTTCCAGCTAAACCAGCTTCTTTGAAATGTTTGGTCATATGTGATAGTCCAGCTCTCAAACGCGCTTGCGAGATAAATGGTACAAACTGGAGTCGCGTGAAGAAAATACCCTTTGTAAAGATTGATGGGTCGGAAATCCCCATGACGTCACAGCAAGCCTAAAGTTTACAACATTCAGCAGGTACTTTTATATCTCCTAATGTATGCTTCCTCCCCTTATTTCTATTCCCACTGCTTTTATATTTAACATCAAAAGAAACTAAGCTTTTGAGTTCTTGCACACCTTTGAACCTTCCTTTCTTAGCAATCCCTTTATCTTCCCAAAGTAAATGTCTTTTTTGCATTAATATGCCTCCAGTTTCTACTTTGGCCTGACATAATTGTGGTAAATCTTCTTCTTAATTGCCTAATTGACGAACAGCCATATTAACTTAAAGCTGGGCTATTCACCATGATACCACATAAAAGAATTACTTTATCGGCTCTTTCTATAATGGTTCATTACACACCAGTTCATTCTCGTTTGGATCAAAGTCACAAACTTTATACTTACTATCAAAATCATGACTTCCACCAATTCCCTTCCTTTCTCTTAGGTGGAGTTGTGTGCTAAGCGAATGAGCAGTTTAGCTTCGGTAATTAGCTGAAATAGATAGTGCCAATTAACATTTAGAACTCGGACGTGAACAATTTCGTCATTAGACAAATCAAAAGGTGTCAGTGTTGTGCTTAAATTCGGCACAATAGATTGAATTAGTGTATTAATGAATGGCAAGGTTTTCCAGCTATGAAATAATGGCTAAGCAATGATTAGAATAAGTTTGAGAAACTAAAAGATGACTGTTTGGCTATGAATATGGCATACCATGTCTGGGACAGACTGGACTGATGGAGATCATTGAGTTGTTATTTGCTATGTTTTCCCTCTTCTGTAGTTTCTTCCTGTCACTTGAGTTTGCAGAAACAATATTACTTAACATTCCATACCATATATTTTTTTCTTTCTCTAGCTTTCTCCTGTTATGCTGTTATATAGCAGTCCTTTTGTTTATTCTGTGGGTGAAGTGAAAACTTAAAGGTTCATGCACAGTTCGCTAATTGGTCTGCTAGTGCTAAGCTTTCATCTCATGAAAGATTTTTCGACATCTAATAGAAATTGGACATGTATCATTAGAACCAGCGGTTGACAACAACTTCTTCATGTCTTGCAGATATTCTGTATGATTCATGGTCTCCTGCCATGACAGTCAGTTCTATATGCATCAGTATTCTCTCCATGCTGTCAAGTTCAACCGTGAAGGTGCATTTCCTGTATTCATACTACTTTTAATTTAAGTTGCTTTTATGAGATCCACCATGAGAAAAGAATTTTTATTCCAAATATGTCAGAACCTATTTCTTCCTTGTCTGTTTAAATATGTAACACACCGAATTGTTCTGCCAAGCTGCTCGTGCTTTAATTTAGTTCTTATTGGTTCCCATCACTTGTGCAGCAACGCCCTGAAGATAATAAAAGAACTGCAGAAATGGCAGATCTCCCTAGGAAACCAGGTGGTGGTTCCATGCTGATAAGGTGTGAAGGGTGTCCATCTGACCCTTAAGGCAACATTGTTGCTTTGGCTTATTTGAAATCAAATGCTAATGGAAAAACAATTCTACATATGCATGGCCACTGCCAGCGCATAATGCGCAGCAAATTAGCCTTTACTGTCCAATATCTGTAAATGGAGATATTCTCCTTAGGAGATTCTAGTGCATCATTACGTACTCTTATGAAAATACACAGCAACCTAATTGATAGCTCATGAAGAGTTCTCTTCTGGCGTCTAAATGACAAGTTTGCATTTGCTTTGCATTGTTCTTATTGGTGACGTCTTTTCCTTAGCCTGCTGAGTAACATCAGGTAAATAATAGGAATGTGTCTAGTTCTTTGGACTGTCTGCTCTTCTTGTCGGTGCTTTCTGCAATAAGACAGCTATGCATATGTGCTCCCAATAGTGTGTGGTCTACTGGTCAATGAAAGGGGTAAAAATCATTGGAAATTAGGTTTCAAATTTCAATAGAGATGAGAAACACAATGTGATTTCTTCTCATTTCCCAAGTCTTGGTGGGATGAGTTATGCTAGTCAGAGGTAAGCAAGTAGTCGGTGAAATAGTCGAGGTTTGCATAAGTTAATCCAGGTACTGTCATTTTCAAAAGGCCAGAAAAAAAAGAAAAAGAAGAGCTATTGTGCGTGTGCACATTTGCACATATGCAGATATGTACTAGTACAACTATTGTTAATTGTTGAGGTCGACTCAGTTTTAAGATTTGTGATTTTGATATCGTAATATGCAATCATGTTATGAGTTATTTCAGCAGAAACTCATCTGGATTGTCTGGTCTTCTTACTTGTACTTGCAAAGACACAAGTCTTATCTCTTAGCAAATTTACATGATTAGTTTGATGTCTGTTCATTTTTTTGATAGGTTAGTTTGATGTAAGCTGCTAAAACATGCGTACTTGTCTATTCCAATATAATACTACAGTTACTTTTGTCTGAATCCAAGAGCATAAACATTAAAGAACTGGTATGTGTAGTTTTGAAGTTGGACTGAAATACTTTTCACCAATATAAGTACCATGTAACTCTATCCATCAAGACTTGGACAAATGGGAAGAAATCACCTAGTGTTTTTGCCAACAACCATGAACATGCATTTAACTAACAAGGTTCACATACAGTATTATAAGATGTCAAAGCATAGCTTCCATCAAATATCGTACTTGACAAGGACTCAAAGTTATTTCTTATTTGATAAATTACAAAGACTAGAAATATTGTACAAGTACACCAGCCATAAAATTGTCCACTTTATACATACTCTTACGCAGCATCGTGATTCTATTTGTACTTGTCAAATCTGCGAGTATTCTTTTTCTAGATATTGTTTCACTAGTATAGAGTCCTAGGGAGTGGGATGCAAAAAAAAATGTAGAAGAAGTAATACTCTCTTCTAGACAATTTTAGCAGGTTTAGTACGTTCTCATAGACAATGAAGGTAACTGAAGCCACAGGGACATTTTTCAGCATGTTTGGAGTGATACCTCTGTAGAAGCCCTCAAACCTGTAAGCTCAAACAAAAAGAAAGATAGAAAATTAAGGGATAATTTTACCAATAAGGGGGTGTTCTACTTTCTTCTCTTAGAGTCAGGACAGGACGGAAGAAATTTAGGATTGAGACTGAAAACCTTTTTCTAAACTTAATGGTCTTAAAAAAGAATTACACAGTCAGAGTAGCAAAATTAAATCATAAAGGGGTTTTGAATTTCTTCAATCAGCTTTTGTTTATTCTCAGTTTGATTCCTTGCCACCGTTAAGAGCATTAGTTGAACTTGTATTTAGATTCTGAAAACATTTCAATGTATAGATTAATCAAGTGCATCAGCTGTAAATAAGTCTGAATTTCATCAGTTTCCTTCACAACATGCCAGCTATCAATGTATCTCGGAACTCCAGTTGTACTTCAAAGAGAAGATACATCTTTAACTGCTGTATAGAAAAACAAAATCAAGAGCCACTAGATGCTTGTCTACTGGGAAGAGTGGTTGTATCAAGTGTCGCATAAAGCAGTAATATGAAAAGCAGTTACCTGCAATCAAGATCGCACAACCTAAAAAGGTTTCATTTAAATGCATTATTAGTTAAAGAGAAAAGTGAGGGGGGCATAGAGTAAAAGATTGTTAGAAAAAATAGGCACATTTAAGACGGGTGCTCCATAATGCTCTCAAACTCATATTCCCAAGAATAGAGAAAAGAACAAACTTATCACACCCCTATAACATACCTGAAATGGGTATGTTGTAAGAATGGCTGCCAGCTTAGAAGAAGCTCCTATTGTTGCATAGTCAACTGAATCCTGTGAAAGAAATGTAAGAGCAAATACTGAGGCGTTTACCAATATCGCTTCAAGGCTAAGAGAAGTTAACATGTTCTCTCTTATTGGGAACTGAAATGGTCAATTTTCTACAACAGAGTAGTATTCCATATGAAAGAACTAATCATTACAGTGATCACAATATCAATGACATCTGATAGTGCTCTTGAGTAATATAATCAACCTCCAGACATGGTACAACCAATTCGTTTGCATTTACATTTAGCCTTAGTGACGTGTTCTAGCTTTTCAGACAAAAAAGAAGATACACTGTAAGAAGCCCCGTGTGTACATTTGGTTCATCAAATCTGGTCCTGTTATAGCTCAGAAGTAAGCAGGGTACTTTCTCATTGAGTTCAATTTTAATTTCTTTTACTTTAGCATCTTATTCTTTTCTATTGAACAAGGGAGTAAGATACCATGAATCGAAATATTGAAAATTCCAAGAGACGGGACAAGTATTTCCGGGCCAAATATATGCCATTTCAAAGGACCTGACTTCCTACATTTTAGTAAACCAGTTCAGTATTTTCTGTGCTTTTCTTGTTTCTAATTAGATGGACTGAAAACATTCAATTCTTGAACCATCAACCAAGTTTGGAGCTAGAGGTTTTGAAGAAATACACAAATACAGAAGATACAAAAACATTCTGAATTCCGAGGTCTTTTAAAGTATAAGTTACTTGATTATCTGCTTCACCGCCTTTATATCAATTATTTTTACTCAAATATACTCTATACCAAGTATTATATACTCAAATATTATACCAAGTATTATATATTGAAATGCACTTTTTAACATGTAAAACATACTAGAATATACTTAATACCAAGTATTAAATACTGGAATATATTTTATACCAAGTATTCTATATTAGAATATACTTTATACCAAGTATTATTTACTAGAATATACTTTATACCAAATCTTATATACTACAGGTTTATATTTGGTGACAGCAAACACAACAAGTATTACTATTAATTTGATACCAACTTGTAAAACAATTGTTTCTATTCGTTGAAGTTCATATATTACCTCGTCGAACTCGAACTCTTAACTTTGAACTGAAAATTCTCATGATTTAAAACATTTTGGAGTATCTTCTTGTTCATATACAACTGACCTTTTGTGATGAACAACTGACCTTTTATGATGTCTTTATGAAATCTGGTCGATTATACCATCTTCGTCAATTTTCATTTCATCATGCGGGGAATTTCTGTCTATTGACATAAGTGTTTGAGTGAGTTCAACACGTTCTACCAGTTGCATATCATGGGTAGAATTAGAACTTGAGTTAATAGGATTCGAATTTGACAAGATTCCGTCACAGTTTTTCTCCTTCAATGTTATACACAAAGGAAAATATGTGAAGGAACTTTTTCTTTTCAAATTCAAGTACCATCTTAAACTCCTATCGTTGTATTTCTTCACTTGAGTATAATTTTGCTTTACGGAATATTTAATTTCAATTGTATTCGTAGAAGCATAAACCCCAAGTATCTCCCTTATTTCATCAAGAATGGTATCCAAATTCGAACCCACTTTTAGTGTAACACAATCAACTATGAAATTGTGTTCACTATCCCATTCACTGTTGAACCAAAATTGCAATTTCTTCGTCCTTGTAAGAAATTTAGATATGGTTAATATGAATAATTTTCAGTTTAAGAAAAAAAAAACATAACCTCCCAGTTAACATTCGTTCGCTTGATTTTGTAGAAAAAAGATATAATTGATGCAATAGAATTCTTATGAAAGACAGTTATTGTTACCTTAAAAAAGGAATTGAAGAGTTTATAGTGCCTTAAATCTCTACTATATTTTACACACATCTATTTAGAATGCAAAATGATTATGGAAGTAAATATTAAATTGCCATAGTTGTTATTTATACAAAAGTGTCTACTTTTGTTTTTTTCAATTAACAACCCCATACCTCCTATAATGAGAAAAAAGAGTAAATATCTCAAAAGGTCACTCAACTATGAGTAATTGTGTAAGAAAGTCATTCAACTTTAATTTGTTTCAATAAAATCACTCAACTTAAAGTTTTTCTCTTAAAAAATCACTCATTCAAATTTATCATTAAAAAAATATGATTAAAAATTAAATTATTTTTTTATATCATGTAGACATGAACTCTACTTAATAAAATAAAATGAGAAAAGACATAAAATCCCCTCTAAACTTGTCCACATAACTTAGTTTAGCAATGTAACTTTACGGGCGTTTGTTTACCCCCCCTAATGTAATTTGAGTTGAGTTTAATTACCCCCTAAATGATGACATGGCAAGATTTGTATCATCAACTTTCTACAAGCGCGTGAAGAAGGAAAAAACACAAAAAGCTGTTTCAAACCACACACATGTCATCTTCTCATTGGATGAAAAAATAAATTAATTACCCATATTTTACTAATTCTTTAAATATTTTTTTTAATTCAAAATTTCTCTTTCTTTATCCATTTTTTTTCTTCTTTTTCTACTTTTCTTTTTCTTCTTTTTCAGTTCATCACCCCCAGTTCCAACTTCCATTAGAGCACCTTCTCTCAAATGTCAATATTCTTCCGCACCATTTTGTTCTTCTTTTCTTTTCTCATTTTTAATCTTTTCTTTGTTTTTCTGTTCTACTTTGACAAGAAACTTGGTGTTTAGTTTGTCGACACCATTTCCGGCGACTCATTTTTGACATCAAGAAATATGTTAAATCATCAGTTGAAAAATATATCAGAGAAGAAGTCGACTTTCACTAAGAAATCAAAGATGTTGCCAACAAAAAACAAATTATAAAGTCTTCATCCAACTTATTAAAATCTAATATTTTTATCCGAAGAATATTTTTGATCTTCGAAAGAGGTGGCGAGATGTAGCTGAAATCAGGATTGAAATTGAAATTGAAATTGAAATTGAAATTGAAATTTGAATTAGAGTTTTTAGATTGAGGGGTAAATTCATCAAGGGGTTTAGATTTCTGCTCAACTTTCGAGAAAATTATGGTTGTGTAGAAATTGTTGATTTAATATGAAAATGGAGGTCTTCAAATGGAATAATGAAACCCATTTTCATTACAAAAACACAAAAATTGGAGAACTTTTTAATTTTTTTTATAGATTTCGTTGTTAGTGTTGCAGAAGTTGTTCAGATTTCTCCATGAAAATGAGAAAATGAGAAGGTGATGAACTTGGGGACGGCAATGGAAAGGATACATTTATTTAGGATATTTTAGTAATTAATTAGAGGGGTATGTATTTATAAATTAATTAATTGATGTAATTAATTTTAAAAAGTGTTAAAGAAAAAAATGGTGAATAAGTGAAAAAGAAATAAAAATTAAAGACGTGGTGCCTACATGGTTATGATGTGGCGCTTACGTGACTATGATGTGGCGGGTGAGAGTGGCGTTATAATCTCAGGGTGGAAAAAAATCACTTCAAAGATGTTAAGGGGGGTCTTTAAACACCCGTGTAGTTTAAGTGCTAAAGTAAGTCGTGCTGCCAAGTTTAGGGGGGATTTTATGTCTTTTCTCAAATAAAATTAAAAAAAGACCCATATTTTATATACGACCCACCCACCCACCCATAAATCAAAACGAATTTCATCTTAAACCCGTATTCCCCTCTATGCTTCTTCTCTAATTTTCTTTTAAATTTATGTTTCAAGTTATAGTAATTATAAGAAAAATAATCTCTATTCTTTTCTTCTAGTAATTTATTTTCAAATGAAAAATTTCTTTTCTCCACTCTCCAGATCTTCGATGAAGCCAACCTGCACTGTTTCTTTAGTATCATAACTTTAAATTCAATTATGTATGACCATTGTTAATTCGACTGTTCCTTTTTTCCTATCAACTTCATAACAAATGGAAAAAAAATTACGGTGTCTAGATCCAACAAATTTTACGATCAAATTATTATTTAACTGTTTTTTTTATGTTGATAAAGTAGTGTGTATTTGATTCATCCAACTTGACTTGCTGAAAAATAAGCCAATTCGGTTAAGATATGAGATAGATTTCTTGAAACATAAATTTAAAAGAAAATTAGAGAAGAAGCATAGAGGGGGAGTACGGGTTTAAGAGAAATTCATTTTGATTTGTGGGTGGGTGGATCATATATAAAATATGGGTCTTTTTAAAATTTTATTTTATTAAGTAGAGCTCATGTCTACATGATGTAAGAAAATAATTTAATTTTTAATCATAATTTTTTAATGATAAATTTGAATGAGTGATTTTTCAAGAGAAAAACTTTAAGTTGAGTGATTTTATTGAAACAAATTAAAGTTGAATGACTTTCTTATACAAATACTCATAGTTGAGTGATCTTTTGAAATATTTACCCTCACTAAAAATTAGCCCAAATATATGGGGCTGGACGAAGACAAAACATATAAAAGCCCAAACTCTTTAACCACATTTCTGCCTTAATTCTTTTAAAACCCCATCCCCAATCTTACTCCGTCGACGGCGAAATCCTCGCGATCGAACGGTATGTTTCTGTTATACGCTACTCCTTTCACCTCTGGTTCTTCTCTTTATTTCAATCTATAATTTCTCCCCTAAATAATTTTTCACTCATATTAATGTTTCTAATTCAAAATCTTAGTTAGGTATTCTTGAATCTTGATAATGAAAATGTTCTGTTCTGTTTCTTGAAGAAATTATTGTACTGCGGAAAATTCAGAGAAAATTCGTATAAAGAGTTGACGATAAACAAAATCTGTGAAATAAAGAGCAGGGTGTGAAATTTAGGTATTCTTGATAATGAAAATATTCGTATAAAGAGTTAAAGATTCGTAGTTTATGACCTTGATAGAACATTAATATCACTTGAAAGATTATATATACGGAAATTGAAGATTATGACCTTGATAAAACATTAATATAACTTGAAAGATTATATATACGGCAATTGAAGAGGAAAAATGCTTATAATTCACCGCTTGAACTTAGACGTGCTAATGTATTCCGATTTTTCTTCTTTTGTGTTCTTTATATATATATATCCCTCCCAGGGGGTCTCCAGAGGTTATTATGTTACTTTGCTGTTTCCTGGTGGGGGTTTGAGTTAGTCGGAGAATCTTTCATATGTCGCGATTGAAAAGTTGGTATCTGCTTCTTTATGGGTTGTTCATTTGTGTTGGGTGTGCATCTCATGGATTTTTCAAATTGTCACAATGAGAATTGATCTCTTTGTATTGCTTATCAGAAGAAAAAGGAAGATACTTTATTTTTTGCTTTTACATTTATTAGCAAAATCCATTTTTCTTATTCTCCAAATATTTAAGAATCTGGACTTCGTATATTTTCTACTTCACTTGTGCTAATGAGAAAACAATCAAACATCATAACGTGTAAGTTTTATATTCTGTTTTACTTCAATGGGTGAATCTCTTGGTTGATTTTGCTTTAATCATCTGGTTGCAGATGTGCAGTTTGTCTTACTTTTGGTTTCTCCAAGATTTAACACAATTCATTTTGTCATTCAGATAGTTGGTTGTGTCAAGAGGTGACAAAAGATGCCGCTTTATGATTGTATGCTTTTACTGAAACCGCATGTAAAGAAGGAGGCTCTGATGGACCTTGTTGCAAAGATTGGGAAGCATGTTTATAGAAAAAATGGTGTGCTTACAGATTTAAAGTCGTTTGGTACTGTTCAACTAGGTTATGGCATTAAGAAACTAGATGGAAGATATTATCAGGTCTGTCTATACTATCCTTTCAATAATGTCATATTTGCATCTCTTTTTCTCCGGACAAGCGAATGATTCATCAGAAAAGCATCAAAGGCGGAATGCAGTCCCATGAACATTTGAGTATAGAAGTAGAAGAGTAAAAAAAAACTCTAGTTGATTTCTTCTCTCATCTTCCTAATCTTTGATAGATAGAGTTACCTGGTACTTGTGCTTGTAGGAGGTAGCACGTACTGGGTGGAATAGTCGAGGTCCACACAGTCATCCCTGAGACCACAATTACAAAAAAAGGAATGAAGAACATTCAACTAGAAAAGTTGCCAAAGATATGAATTTATGCCCGAAAAAATTCCAAAGGTGCTTTTAACAGTTGTTCCGTCACAGTAGAGATAGCTGTTTTGCCCCATCATCATTTTTCTGCTGCTTTCCTTTATATTGGTGCATGATAAGATAAATAAGTTTTAGGTCTGTGACGACGACCATGCTAATTTTTTTCCATGATGCACCTCTTGGACCTCGGATAGGCCTGCTCTTCTGTATCTTCACCATGGAGTCAGTAATATAGGTCCATTTTTGTTCTCAGTATTTTGATTATTGTTACTATATTTAAAATATCTTGCATTTTTAGGGGCAACTGATGCAAATGACAGTGATGACACCTCCCAGTTTTAACAATGAGCTGCATTACTTGAACAAAGAAGACCGCCTACTTCGATGGCTTTTGGTTAAGCATCGTGACATCAAATTTGGATTTGACCTTTTGGGTGAAGATGATGCTAAGGCTGACCTAAGCAAGCTCAGGAGCAACATATATGAAATTGAGGAAGAAGAAGAAGAAGATGATGATGATGAATATAATGTCGATGAATCTGAGAAGAAGTCGGTCTAGAAAACTTATGACTTTCACTATAAGCTGCTGATTAGAGGCCACCATAACCCAAACCAGAGGAAGATTAAAAAGCTACAAGAAAACCTACAAGTCAATCCCTGGCTGAAACTAATACTAGTAGATCCGTCACTTTCTGTCTTTGGGCTTTTACTAAGACTCAAGTTTTCTGTCATCGATCAGTATGCTTTCTAACCTTGATTATATTTTCTTGATATTTGATCTTGCAATGTGTTTTCTTCTGTAAATATGAGTAAGTCTTACAATTGCCAATCAGAGACTAAATTGTTTTGTGTTGCTCTAAAGTTTCGCTTTAAATCCTAACACGAAAACTTCTTAGTAGAAACCATTTGAATTCAATATCCAGATTTGTCAAAAGAGATAAAAAGCGAAGGTTGGTTTGGCAAAACATGTTATAACTCAAACTGCAACTGAATATCATCAGCTACAAGCCCATTGTTAATGTGAATTGAGCTTGCTAGATTGACGAAATCAGCAGTGCAGGTCCATTTTATACAAATAACTGAAGTCAAAACGGAAAGCAGTTTCTTCTTGGTCACTAAAGTTTTGTGACAGATGAAATGATGGTAGAAGCACATAATCAACAACCAATCTATATATAACGTAGGTATTCTACACTCTTTATGTTCAGTAGATCAAATTAGGACTCCTGTACAAATCTACATTCGCAATTACAATCAGACTCTCCCCGGTGATCAACACCCAAGAGAACAAACAAACTAAGAAAAACTCAAAACTCACTAACAGTTAAAAATCAGAACACCATGAGAAATGGAGCTCGAAACCAGCCATCAACGAGTGTTTTCAACTCAAATATTGGACCTGACATTTTTACAAGATTGAAGATATCAAACTACGCGTGAAGCTAATAGTTCTAGATGGTCTAGGTGAAAAATCAAGACCAAACATCTCTTTAGGAGCTTGTCCTGGCTTCATCAATCCGGTTAATTTTGCTACCAGGTAAGCACTATCTGCAATGTGGTTCATATCATCTGTCTTGTTCCACAAACGCTGAACCAATTGGAACCTCCTATGTTTGCTGTTAATCTGAATGCCCCACTTAAGGTACAGGCTTTCTCGTTCTTCTTCTGTTAGCTTTCTCAGCATTTGCTTGCGTAGCATTCGTCTCTCTTGACGAAGGTCTTTCATGCTGTTTAACAAATCAAACAAGTTAACAATCTGTTCGAATTCCATTTGCATAGTTATCTATCATCTTTTGCTTTCGCATTTACATGCCAAGTACAAGACTGGTCTGTTAAATGCAAAGACTTGACCTTTTATCATTCTTTAGGTACGAAGACTATATAACTGTGTGATACAAACATACGCCGGATGTTAGTCAAATTACCTTTGTGCAAGGGACAAAGTCCTGCCATTGACCTCTGTTTTCTCTCCATGCGAATATGTGTCGTTGAGGAAGGTCAGTCTTCTGATCTCTACCTCCAGATAAACAGCATCCTTAGCATCACCTTGGAAAAGAAGGAAGAAATATGTTCTGTGTACGAGGGAAATGTTGCAAACGTTCCAAAGTTCAATAATCTCTTTCTGGAGAATCTTGAACTCTGAGGGCCAGCTACGAAGACTTTTCAGATCATCTTCTATTGGGTCCAACCCGACATCTTTGACACACTTTGATGGTCTATCATGCTCTAGTTCAGCCTCCTTAACCAGTAATATACAAGCACATATTAGTCATAAATTAAGGAAATGTAAGTTCTCTTGATTCCATTTAAACAGTGGACATAAGCCCAAGGAATGTAATCCGACTGTCGATTACAGGTTTTATCTATAATTTTTCAAGTCACAAACTTTTCATTCCATGAATATCAACCATGAAAGAAGGGTGTTCATGTAAAAATCTCAGGACTAGAAGAATCGCCCATCCAAAAAATGAAGCATATAAATTTCATCATCATGAACAGATAAGAGATAGGAGATATGTGGGAAGATGTTTAAAAAGACAGGTAGAGAGAAGAAAAGACAATACTCACAGGACATTCTTTGACCTCCTTTTCATATTGAAGCTCATCTGTATCGTCCGTCCTGGCATCACTTACATCATCTACATCATTGACACTCTCATTATCTGTATCTTCCCCTTTTGACACTTCATTGAAATGAGTCTCGCCATAAAAGGTGGAACTTTTCTCTTGAGACTCCATCACATCGGAGGTAAAGTTGGGGGCAGAAATTTTGATTTCCCAACACTCAGGTGTTGCGTTGACATTTCTTTCTGACCGAGATGGTGGAGTATTTTCATTTTTGTTGAGTTCCTTAAAACATGGAGAATATACAGCATCCATTAAGCTAGCTTTACAGCTTCTGCTTCTACTTAATTTCAAGCTTCTTGAGCCTGGTGAATCGTCAAGGAGCTCACATGTTGAGGATAAATTTGGTGGAGAAAGAGGCTCAAATGTGTGCACACAGTTCAACTCTTTCTCTTCTTTCTCTTCCTTCAATGGCAATGTTACTGACTCTCTATTGTCTGCGAACTTTGGTGATTCAAGGGTTTGAGAAACCTTTGAGGGAAGTGACAATGGTTCTTCACTAGGTTTCTTTTCTTCCTTAAAAGATGAGAAGGCCACAAATTCTTTGTCTTCTTTACAGGGGAACAATGTGACTTCTCCATTTTCCTTGAGTGAAGGTGGTGCTAATTGTCCATAGTCGTCCACTGGAGGTGACACCGTTTCCTTATCTGCTTTGTCTTCATTTTCTGCTGTCATTTCAGCTGGAAATTTACTGCTTTCTTCAGGAGATAAAAATTTGGATTCTTGTTTTACCTTCGTACTTGATTCCTTGGTTTCAATGCAATGAACTTCCTTGAATAGGTCTTCTGAATTAGTTCCATTACTTTGTTTTTCAATCTCATCCCATCCTTCACATGAATCACTTTCACTATAATTTGAACTGCGGCCGGCTAACAACCTTGGAGATGAACTGTTATGGAGAAAGTTCTCTTCAAACTCTGGCACGCGTATGATTTGTTCCTCAGAACTACTCCTGCTATGTCCATCCGAACATGTTCTAATATCAGCATCTATAGATGGAGTGTATGACAAAATGGACACTTGCATTGGGCTTCGATAATCCGGTGATCTCCGCACACGCAGATTTGGGTAGTTTCCTAAATCAACCTGTAACATAATAATATGCCTTTAGCATTAGGAAGCAAATACATAGACAGAAAATAACAGTCTAAGTAGCATATATACCTCCATCAATAAACCTGCATCGTCTCCAAGCAGCTGTCGCATATCTCTAACTTGAGTCTGAGCAATGTCACGCTGCATAGTCAAGTCCTTTATCTCCTTCTCCATCTATAAGGAGATGGCAAAATGATCAAGGGTCCAAGGTGTCAAGCCGGTACAATTGAAAAATAGCCAGGTAAAAATTTCCAAGAAACTAGATTATCAGTCCAAGATGTAGTACCTGTTCTATTTGTTTGTTCTTCTCTCGCAGTAATGCTTCATAATCTGAAGGGAACAGAGAAGTTCTAGGACTCCTTAACTCGTTCTCCAATCTCGTCAACTCCCTCTGCAAATGCTTCACTAACACTTTATCTGAAACGACAACATTCACTTGGGCAGTAGTAGTTACTTCCTTGGCACAACTTGCAAACAGAAGAGTATTCCTTGATTGCTCAACATGACTTCGTGCAGGGCTCATTGTACAAATGATGGCAGTTCTACCGTTACCACCCAATGACGGTTGTAGTATCCTAGTTAACTTTGAATCTCGGAAAGGAATGTGGCCGTTTCTTCCCTTGCTGTATTAAATTATATTACAACTTGCATTAGCAACAATTTTAATTTCCTGCTAGATGAGAAGTGATCTAGAGAGGTTTATTTTTACATCATTAAGCATTTTGGATACACTAGGTCATTTGGTAGAAAACAAAGTCGATGCAAAGGCAATGTAAGAGGACATAAACTCTTACAATGACCCTATTGCACTAGATTAGAAGGGAGGCAAGAAATATAAACGACCTTAGCTTGCGTATAACAGTGCCCAAAGTCAGCAAACTGCGATTTATGTGACAGCCCTCTTTCAGCCTTGTGCCAGCTGACAATGACTGAGATGCACGCTCACTTCCAGCTAAATCGACAAAATTCTGTGTTTCATCGAGAAAAACAAGCTCTTATTAGTATGATGATAACTGAGACCATGCTAAATATCAACTATAGCCCGAGACACATTTTCATACCACAGTAGCTGAAAGAGAACTGGAGTTGTCCCTGCCTAAATACTCCCGAGCAGAACTTTCAATTGTCTGCAATAAGTTATGTGTCAATACTGTAATCTTCTAAAAGCTAATACTAGCTTGTTAACCAAATGCACACGACTAATATTAAGTTATTTTACCAGTCTGATAATTTGGTGAGATCTGGAGCTGGTCTCATTGAGCGCGGTCTCCCCTATCTGTCTCTGAGCTGCAAAAGTTCAAGCAATATCAATCAACTACTCCTCAAAACCCTCCTCCGTATCCACATTCCACACCTCTCAGGCAAAATTACGTTCCAAAGCTAATCTTTCGTGTCTTACCTTCACAAATAGAAAGGAGCTGAATGACATGGTTCCAATCCCTCAATGTTTCCTCTGTGAGCTTCTCAACAATTGTCCCTCTCTGTCAAAATTGCTTTAATGAGATTTCAAAGAGGAAAAAAATCTAAAATTTTGTTGATTCGGAGAAAAGGACTAACCTCGGGGTCATCTAGAAGTCTAAGAAGAGTGGTATCAGCACTAAGGAGATCTCTAACAGATTCATTGTAAATCTCCATAGCAGAGAACTTCAAAATAAAGTCTCTCTCCGAGTGCTACAAGTAGTATTACAACTAGATACTCAGTAAGCGAAGCGAAAAGCCTTGGATAACAAGAAATGCAGACACTATAAACAAATGATCACAAAAAGTAAAACGCACACTTACCTTCTGAATGTAGTCATATATATCTGCTATGGCATATTCAGTTATACCAGTCATAGTATACGTCTTTCCACTGCTCGTTTGGCCATACGCGAATACGCTTGCTAGGAAATACATAAATGATTTCAGATCAATAATACAGGACATGTACTTCTACTTAGATATTCAAAGAACTAGAAGATCCATGGAAATACTGAACAATTCAGACAGAAATACCAGCACAACTAAGCTTCCGTTTAATCATAGATTTTGAAGTTGAAACTTGAAATTTTAATATCAGATAAATTTTCGAAATCTACAGAAATGGAAAAATATTTATTTTCTTACTCACAATTGAATCCACTAAGGACAGAAAGAGCAACATCTTTAGCAGCTTCTTCATACACCTGTCTTGTGGAGCAATTAGTCCTAAATACCCTGTCTGCAAGCAAAAATCATATCCCAAATAACAGAATAAATGTCAATCCAAATAAAGTAAAAACAGATTTACCCAAAATGGACCGAACAGAAATGCAAATTACAAAACTTCCAAGTAAAAATGAAGAAATAAACCATGAATTTCTTAATTAACTTACCAAATGTATAAGCAGAAGGATACATAGAGCGTTCAGATACAGAAAGATTAACATTTTTGTAAATAATTGTAGTGTCACTAATACACTCCCAATCTGAAACATCATTTCTAAAAATTTCTTTATCATTCAACGGCCTCAGACGCACCGACACCAAAATTCTTTCTTCACGGCCACTAACCTCCTTCGCCACCTCATCAGCAGCCGCCATTGTACCCATAATTGCCTCAAGTTTATGCATAAAATGTCAAAGAAATTAACAAAATATATATCTCATTTTTTGTTTCTTCAAAGAGAAGTAAAGGTTAGTAAGCATATTATAATTTTGATACAAGTATAATTGAATGAATGATCATATTGTGTGAGTCAATGGAATGGAAGTTGAATGATAGAGAGTATATAAGTGTATTTTGTCTCATGCATTTATGGTTTTTTATGTGCTAAATTTTAGACTTTATAAATATTGTTTGGATGTTTATGGGTTAGCTATGGTCCCCATTTACAGTCTGTCAGTCTCTGTCTTGATTCCTATGAATGTTCCTTAATTTTTTGGTTTTCACAACAAAACCAAAGATTAGGTTCACAAGCTCATCCATTAATATTAAAATACTTATAATATGATAAGAGTAACTAATACTCCTTACATCACATTTCATATCAATCATTGAACCCAAAATTATTCTAAAATAAATTATAGATATTTATGCGATTTTAAATATTTTCATGATTAAATAAGAAGTTAAAAATTAAATTATTTAAAAGAGGTCATTTTTTCAGACAGACTAAAAAGGAAGTGCACACATACATAAAATGTATTTTCGCCGTCTCAATTTAAGTATTTCAGTTTGACTAGACATAAAAAATTTTAAAAAATAAATTGAATTTTGTGATTTTTAAATTAAAGATGTGTGTAGTCCTTTCAACTTTATGATGTTAAATATTCGGGTAAAATGTTGAAATTAGAAAAATTACTAAATATATATTAAAAAATACTATATTTGAAATATACCAAAAAGAAAAGTAAGACTCTTAAATTGAGACGAAGGAATAGAAACAAAGGAAATATGAATATTTATTTATTTATTATAACCAAAATTATTCTTTAGTTATTCCTATTATTATTTTTTGTTTGTTTGTTTGTTATTTTATTTACACATTAGAAAAGACGGAATTTTTCCTCCGTCAGGACGTCGTTTTCAGAAAAAGTTGATTTGATAGTTTTAATGAAAAATAAACACCGCCCATTTGACAAAATCTCTGTTTAGTTTCTTTGGAATATAAATTTCAAGAATAAAGAGACAGAAAGTAAACAGAATTTTAAAAACTATTTGAATATAAGTAGAAATTAGATCTAAATTATTTTCTTTAATATGTGGTTATGTTGGATTTTTTCTTTTCTAATTTAAAATGCGAACTTAACAACCACATCCAACAACAGCTTAACTAATTTAATGACATTTTTATCTTTCACTAAACATCAACTAAATAGTTGGTTAATTGTTGTTATGCATGTTAGATCTCATTGTAACAGTTTACCAAAAATTAATTAAATTAAATATCTTCCATTTCAATTAAATTACTTTTGGCCCTGACTCAATCAATTCGGTGGAACTGACCATTTCATTAGATAAGAATTGTCTCTAAATTAAAATTAATGCCTAAATTACTTTGCTTGTTTGAATTTGAATTGAGAAATAAATAAGTGAAGTAGTTTTTTCTTGTTTTGAATTTGAATTAAAGAAAGATAGGGTGCCATTACAGATGAACAGTCTTTATCATCATAAACGTCAACTTTTGGTTAGTTGTAGAAGCAATGCCAAGCAAAAAAATAATATGGAGTTCAAAAAGGAATTCTAAAATACAAAAATATGTATCATATTACAATTTTATGCTACCATTATTTTATGTTCCGATTTTATTTTATTTTAAACATTTGTACTGTTAATATTTTTTTCCTTCAATATTTGAATCATAGTTCTTTTGAACTTACATTTCTTTCAAATGATTTTCTTAAATCGTGGGTGTTTATCAGAAATAATCTTTAATTTTTACCTTATAAAGATAAGGATAAAATCTATATACACGGTACATCATAATCTTTCAGACCTCGCTTATGAAACTAAATTATGTACATACTTGTTGTATATAACATATTATAAATTTATAGGGTATTTGAAATAGATTTTAAATAAAAGAATTGTGGGGCCATGGCTTGGAGCGTAAAGGCACGCTTCATATTGTTTATTCTTCTAAGTCTATCACATCTTGCGTTTTTTCTCGTGCACTAAATTCGTGAATGACAAGTAAGGCTTGTTTCTTAAACATATTTGTCAATTTTTGGGCATTTATTTAATATATAATACTCCTCCGTCCAACAATAGACTATACTAAAAATGGTTGTCTAACAATATTTATTCAGTTTAGAAAATCAAGAGATAATTTACTTTTTTTTGTTTATTTTACTCTTGCTATTAAATATTATTTATCATCTAACACATTTCTCAAAGTATTAAATTTAATAAAGTCAAATAATAATATAGTAATATTACCCATATTATTTATTGTTTCTTAAGGGATGTGCCAAATCAATAGTGAATAACTATTATTGGACAGGGGAGTATAAAGAGATTTTATGGATCAGGTAGAAGGTTTTTATTTAAAATGTTTATAATATTTTCTATTTTTCACTTAAAAAATTAAGTGTTATGTCATCAAAGAGTAGCTCGATATATCACTTTTTGGTTTGAACGATCTTTTGTGTCACAGTGAAAATTAAGTGAAGTGATTTTTGAGTGAAATAACAAAACACATTTTTCTAATAAAAAAGATGGTTTTGTGGCTCAAAAGTTATAAAGTGGATTGAAAATCATGAGATCTCACGTTCAAATTCATAAAAAATATGACTAAATAATTTCTTTTTATCTATTTTAGAGCCTGTTTGGCATTGGTGCTAAAAATTTCTTATTTTTAGAGGTATTTTTTAAAATAGCTTTTCTGAAAAGTGTTTTTCAAAAAAAGTAATTTGTGTTTGACAAATTCATTTGAAAAGTGCTTTTGCTAAGCAATTTGTGTTTGACAAAATTTAAAAAAAAAATAGTTTTGAGAGTCAAATTACGAAAAAGGACAGGTATCAATGTGCTTTTAATATTAATATTATTTTATAGAGAAAAACTATTTTAAATATCTAATACAGAACTTTAATTAAAATTTTATTTTAATTAAATTAAAATATACGTATTCAAATGTTTAATCAATATTATACATAGATAAATAAATAAAATATTAATATGATGATTTAAATATAATTAAAAATATCAAGCAAAATAAATTTAAAAATCATTTCACAAATTCAATCACTACATAAGAAAAATATAATTACTTTTTCTCTTCTTTTTTTTAAAAATTTTACAAAAATATTATTGTTACCTATTTCTAATAATACGTAAAATGATATATAAAATATAAAATAAAATAAAAAGTTTATCATATAAAAATAAAAAATAAAAAATAAAATTCTTGAATGAAACTTAACCAAACTTATGAGATATGTTAATTAATTAATAAAAGATATATTGGTAAATATGTATATATGTAAGAGATATTTTAATCTTCAAAAAAATAATTTTCTTTTCTGCTTCTGCTTTTTTTAAGAAGTAGAAATTTTTAGCTTCTTTCTAATAGCAGAAAAACTGCTTCTGCTTCTATTTAAAAGCACTTTTAAGGAATTGTCAAACACTTAAATTTTCAAAAAAAAAAATACTTTTTTCTCAAAAAAATCACTTTTGACCTTCCAACAATAATGTCAAATAGGCTCTTAATCTCGATGAACAGAGTTACCTTGCTTTTGTAACTTTTTTTCTCAAGTGAGCAATAAATTATCTTGTGCTTACATATTGCATTGATATTTTATATTTTATATTCATTTTCATAAAAAATTAAGCATAGGACACCTCTAGAAACACCAATATACTACAGGTCAACAAATAAAAGACAGGCAGTTTAGGTGCTTAATTAGAAGCTAAAAAATCATTTTCACTTTTTATGTTGGGCCCAAATAAATTAATGTAATATTTTCACCTAACCAAGAGAAAAATATACTAGTATATGAAGACAATGAATGTTGGCAGGTGAAGAAGATCCCTGTTAAGTCCAACTCTGTGGAGCCAAATCACTCACAATCTGTTTCACTCTTTATCATTAATTAACTACTTATAAGTAACATATTTATTTATGCCTTAAATTAAAATTTGAGGCTTTCCAAATTCTTCCTGTCATTATTCCATAGCAGGCAAATTAAATGCTATTATTCCTAAGCAGCCAAACAATTAATCATTTGTATTAAATTACTTAATAAATATATAGTGATAACATAAAATTCTTTACTATGAATATATTTTACTTTATCTGTCTCAAATTTTTTACCTTCTTTTTATAAAACATATCTTGATAACTCTATAAAGAGCTGCCACCCTAGGCCTTTAATGATACAGCTTTGATGATATTTTTCTTAAGTTGCGGTCATGTCTTACATTTTCTGTTCCAACAACATTAATCCAACGTACATATTGTTGATTTTTTTTCTCCATAATTACGACTTTTACTAGTACAATAAGATTGTCCATTAATGATCAAACTATTTTATGGATTAAATTTAGTTTGACTTATCTTCTATTCATTGCATGTGCTCGGAGTACTTTCAGTATATATATTAAAATTTAAACTTGAATTATTATTATATCAACCTAAATATGATTCTCCTAGTCCAATATTGTCATATTCTGTTCTTCCAATAATGAATGTTTTGATAGAGGCCGATTCCCTATATAATTATTTTCATATGGTGGGGGAATATAGAGATATACTTCCTTCGTTACAAAGTAGTTGTTATATGATGCATTCGAGAGTTAATTTGATTAACTTTCAAAGTTAAATTAGATTAGATTCATTTTATATTTTAAAATTCAAATATTTAATTTTTTAATAAAAAGTACTATAAATTACAATTTTTTCATATCAATATAATGGAAAAATATATTTTAAAATGTTAATCAAAGCTCATATTGTTTGACACTTAAAAAGAGAATTGCGACAAGTAAAAAGAAACACAAGTGGTCTCAGGTTTGAATCTCTTGAATACAGAGTCGCCTTTGTTAGAGAGCACTTTACCTTCTAATGTGAGACTTCCCAACGTGAATTTAAATTTAGTTGGACTCCATTGTAGATACCGGACATCGGATAGGAAAAAAAAGACACGAGTAGAAAAGTTAAGCTTGGTAGAGTATGTAGGGATGATGGGGACCTATTTAACTAAGGGGAAAAAATAAATATTAGAAGGCATGTGCTTTGAAAAGAAGAGTTTTATCATTTCCTTCCTTACTCTTCATTATTATGCAGCTCAGATGAATCAATGAAGAAAGGACCATTCACATGCATGTGCCACTTCTCATTATTTGTAGCTTTTATCTATTACCTGTCAACTACTTTATTTTTCTAAAAAAAGAAATTGGTTCTCTTTCTCCAACTTAATTTTCAATTGAGTATATATTCAGTAAACTAATGGTTCTTTATCATTCCAACAATTCACAGGACCTTAAAATATGTATGTACTTATTTATAATTTGTTTGTATTCTTCTCTTCCCAATCAGTGTGAGGCACGGATTTCTTAGAAGGAAATTAAAAAAAAGTTGTCTATTGTGTTTAGGGAAATTTAATCATTTAAAGTATAAATATAATTTTTCGACGAATGAAATTCAAAGCTAAGGCAAATGTGGCTATGACATTGTTCACAATTGACACTACCAGTATAATGCACCAGAAAAACTAGGTTGAAACAAGTAGAGACGAGGAACTCGATTTAAAATTCGTCCTTTTTTCGTTATCTTTGATAATTTATTTAGCAAGATCAATTAAACTTACATACGATTTGTGTCTACAATTTACAGATATGCAATGATTTGTAGGTTCATGCACTTATTCAGAGAAGACAGGAGAGGTGGACCAAAAATGCACAAGTCAAAATAAAGACTGAGAAAACAAAGGGTTTTATGGAACCAAAGCCACAAAATCTAATGAACAAACATGTGGTGTGAAGGTGTTTTCTGAGTGTTAGGAGATTTTGGGGCATTGATATTAGATTTGAGTCCCACCTTATAATCTCTTCTTTTTTTTTACTTTGCACTTTGTTATATTTGAGGGGGCCTATGAATTATGTTTTAAAAAGTATGCCATATGCTATGTTGGGTACTTATGTACCCCATCAGAAAGTTTAGTTCTAGAGCTTTAGTGCATAAAACCGTTGAATTTTTGGACTAATAAGACATGTCTATTATTAATAACTCGAACTGTCCAAAGAAAGGAACAAATAAACACAAAAACAAAAGTCACAATTTTAACATGAGTTTTCTGTTATGTATGGTTTATCTTTTATATAATTACACTCTTTTGACAAAGATGCAACGATATTTCACAAGCTTTACCTTTTGTGTTGTATTTAATTCAAATGGAGGACAGTTTGTCAACTTTAGCTTTACTGGATCTTCAAGATTGCATCTTTTCAAGAAACATGTGAACCTTTTCTTTTCTTTTATTGTTTTTTTTTTAATTTCAAACTCTTCTAATTTAACTTTTATTTAGTGACATCATAAATAATTTACTGCCTCCAAGAACAGTGCTAAAGTCAAATTTCTAGAGTTCACATGGTTTACACTTTCGACAATTCAGGCAAAGAGAAGGGCTTTATTCTTCTTTACTTATAAACTCTTACATGTATGGGATAAGATCCCTGTGGCTGTAATATTTTTGGACTGGACTAGTGCAACAAGTACTGGACAAAGTCCTTCTAAGGCTGTTTTCTACCTCGGGCGAAGCTGAAATGCTTAAATTTTTTATCCAAACTGAACTATTGGCTAATATACAATTCTTTGTTCTAAACTTACAAGTAGTTATCTTGCAATTTGGAGGAAGAATTAGAAGAGCTTGTCATGGGGCCATAAGTCCTTCGATAGTGTAAGTTAGAGATTCTGCCCAATCAGATTTCAGCAGCAATGTCTGCAGGGTGTGCATAACATCATAATCAGGATCAAGCTTCCTTTGCCAGCCCTACAAGGCAATAAACATATCATCAAAAGAAGGAAAATCTTAAACCAGATTATTGAACATTACTCAGCAGACTGATTATAGTACTTGGCAGTAAGCAATTTAGACATATTTGAATATAGAAATGCAGGTTAATCAATTCCACGTCTTACTCATGAACGCCATGTTTGCTGAAAAAGGAAGAATTACCTCGAGGACTAAAGTGGTCACCATAACAGTGCAGACATTGCCGTCTATGTTCACTCTGTGATGCCGAACTTTCTCAAGGAGTTGTTCAATGCAATCAGCAGGGTGGACCAAATCACCTTCTGGAGTTCCCCAAAAATCAAATGACTCCTTAACTTCCTGTAGGACGTCAGAAAAGAACTAAGGCATATATCCATCACCTCCATTTATGAGAAAAAATTAAGTAGTCTTTTAGCACAAAGATATCACATAAAATAATGGGACTAACTCTCCATGCCATATACATTAGTTGTACCCACAGAAAGATGACCAATTAGAATTTCATGAGCAAGAATGTGTAGAAATATTGAACAACTTGAAGAATGTAGAATCTGATTATATATAGTCTCATAAATAGCCAACGAGCTAAAGCTAGTGATGTATTTTGATCAATATAAGGAACTATTTTTCTTTTTAAACTTTTTGTCCAGTGGTGGCGGATAGGAGGAGCAGAGGAGACTGGGGAAAGAATATAATAGTCCCTCCATCCTACTTTTTGTTTGATCTACTTCCCATTATAGACTGCCCTGAAAAATTAACTTCTTCGAATGGAAAATTACATCTTCAAAATGTCAAAAACATATGACGCAATTTCTTTTTTCCATCTTCTCACAGTCTATATTCACAATTTCAGAAACAGAACACTCGAGCCCTTTTTCCAAACCTCCCAAGAAGTCAGCCTGACAGAAACAGAACACTCAAGCCCTCTTTCTGTGGGTAGAAGGATAGTTCACTAATGGATTTCAAGTTACTAGTTCACTAGTTTCATGAGGATAACTAGCAAGCCCTATAGGTTGTTCTTACAACATCTGATGTCCATTTTTTTTAAAAATAACCGTGGTGTCCGGGCCAGCTTGCGAGCACCTCGACTAATTCTATGGGATAACTGCCACCTCCCACCTCCCACCTCCCACCAGCAACACATGTATCAGGTAACTCTGTCCACCAAGGCTAGAACAGGTGGAAAGAAATCACCTACTGTTTTTCTCTCATCTGGGATTTGAACCTGAGACCTCATGCTAGATTTCCAATTTTTTTCTTTGCACAAGTAAAATATACTGAAAAAATTTCAAGGGATCAAAAAATGTTAGCTCTATTGGCGAAGATAATTAAGAACAGCCAAAGCAAGTTTTGAAACAATCCATTGAAGATGCATGGAACTAAACCTTAATGAAGGCTTCTGGATTAGGGCAATTCTGTTTCTTTGACAATTGCAGAGTGCACTCTGCTACAGTCTGGCCATCTCGACGAGCAATTGCCTTAAAGAACTCCAATAATATTATCCGATCATTGTTAGTAAGTTCAGCGGTCATGCCTACATCAAGGAAAACAACATGAGGCTTTGATTTGAAGATTCGTTTCCGAGATGACTTGCTTTGGGTTACCCGAACAAGGATATTTCCAGGATGCATGTCAGCATGAATAAAGTTATCCACCTGAAATGGGAAAAGGAGTATTATATGAGAAGTGAAAAAAAAGAAGAGAAACTAAAGAGCAAGTAAAAAATAGTGATTTCAATACATAACATAGAGAATTAGATTGTTCTAATCCATCTAAAATAGTGATTTCAATACATACATATAGAATTAGATTGTTCTAATCCAGAGAAACTAAAGAGCAAGTAAAAAATAGTGATTTCAATACATAACATAGAGAATTAGATTGTTCTAATCCATCTAAAATAGTGATTTCAATACATACATATAGAATCAGATTGTTCTAATCCATCTAAACACTTTTTGGACTCCGTAATCTCCTCTCCGCTGACATCCCCTCTTCAACATCACAAGTTCTAGACATTATTTAAATAGACTACATAAAAAGAAAGAAAGCATCCAAGCAAATGTCATAGGAGGCTTCCTTTCATTCCTTCTTTATAGTAATAACACTACGAACAGTAGCAGTAAACAACAGTCATAAAGAAAAAGTGTTGATAATGCCAAAATAATGCATTTGAATATTTTAGTATTGTCACTACTCACTGTTTTGACTTCAATAAAAGTACAGTTTCTGGACAGTATTCAAGGCCAATATATCACCAATTACTCAGAAAAGCAACAAATCTATAGTATATCCAAGACTATGTTTTAACAAGGGAAAAGAAAAAAAAATACAGCATCTAACAGTTTCCTTTTAAGGGAGTAAGGACTAATAAGCAATTACAGAAAAACAAATTCATACTAAAATACTAACCAAAAGAAGAAACAAGAACTTCCATGTAGCCCAATATTGGCCAAACAACATTAGGCATAACTAAAGCTTTTTTTGGAATACATACTCCACATTTTTGTTCAAATCTTGCACCAACACATTCGCTTTAATAGCTTGAGCGGGAACAACAGCATCTAATAAGTGTCAGTTTTGTATTGCACTAGACCTTTTTATTCCATTAATAGTATATTTCAAGTCACACACTTGCATCAAAATTTGTGCTTTATACTTAAACTTTAGACAAATTAATATAAAGAGAACATTTTCTTAATGAAAATCTATCCCCACACGCAAACATTTATAAAAATAATAATACTAAAAGCATTCGTAGACGTTCAATTCCATAAAAGTATATCCTGAGTTTACATTAAAATGTGGTGCTTTATACACAAATTCAGACAAATTAAGACAAAGAGGACATTTTCTTAATCTATACACACACATTATACGTAAAGAGAATATTACCAAAAGCATCTTTAGAAGAGCATGTGTCCCAATATGAGCAAGTGCACTTTTAAGTCTTTCATGACCTTCAAGCTCATCAACATAATATGAAACACATTCCCCTTGTTCAAAAGTCTCCACTAATACTACAGGATGCACTAGGGGATAGACAGGCTTTGGAAAAGAGACATCCTTCCATCTGCGGAAATTATAGATGAAGCGGCTTAAATGTGCAGCTTCCCTAGCAAGATCAACCTGAGACATCATAAAAACAGCAAATTGCTGGACACTTTCATCCAACCTTAACCACTTAAGTTTAGGAATGCACTTTGATATCTTAGCAACTAGATTAATAATCTCGAAATCTCGTCTTATTAATTCCCCTACTCCAGGATGCCTAACTTTCACAGCCACCACTATAGGCTTGCTCTGTCGACCACGGTATGGATACAACAAGGTAGCCCTATGCACTTGAGCAATACTTCCAGATGCCAGAGGTTTCTCCTCAAATTCATCAAAAATTTCAGAAATCTCTCGACCAAATGCTTTTTTGATTGTCTTTTTCGTGTAAGCAAAGCTATGTTCAGGAGCTTTTGTATGAAGCTTTGATAGCTCAGTACACAAATCTTTAGAGAAAAGATCAGGCCGTGTAGCTGCCCACTGGCCCCATTTGATAAATGCAGGACCTGCTCTTTCGAGTGTGCTACGGACTACCCGAAGCCACAGTTTCCTGAAAGAAGTCCAAATGCATCAGCAAATGGGGCCATTACAATGCTAGGAGAAAAGAGTATCCCCAAATAAAAGGCTCTCAACAGCAGAACAAAACCTTCAAATATGGAATACAACAATGAGGAAACCAAAAAATGTCCATTTTCAGCATGCCTGTAGAAGCTAGTCATTGGGAGACCATACTCCAAATCTGGAGATGCTTGTGCCAGCGCTATATTTCTTCCATATGTTAAGGCAAGAAAACTAGGGAGAATCACAAAAGACCTGCTCAATGCCAAGCTAAGTGCTTGTGCAAATCGACTTAAGCGAATAAAAGTTTGCCCCTCATCGAAATATTTACGTGATAACTTCTTCCAAGCAATTTCTGCATGATTTCTTACAGCTGTTCCCGGTGAAGTCACTGAATAACTCCCATAGAAAGTATTACGCATTCTACGTGCTACAGGTGAATCATATCCCCTAGTAGATACATATTGCCCATAAAATCTACATCTAGGAGAACATATCCCATTCCCAATAAGTTCTAATTTTCTCGCTTGTTCTGAGCAGATAGTAGTCTGATTTCTACATAAGGATTGTCCAAGTCCTTTAATTTTACCAACTGCAAAGATTCTGCATTCCAAGCACAAGACAACTTAACAGATGCAAAATATTAAATCAGTGAGCTTTTCACTCTAAAAATAATTCCCTCTTTTGATATGTGCAACTAAAATACTGTTTCAAGAACAATAATACTAATTGGAATGACTACACAGTGAAATTAACCTGAATGTTAGTTTTTCTATACAGAACAAAAAATGCCCTAGTGCAAAAAGTACTTCAAACAAAGGATAGCCTCCTAATGCTTCAAAATAGACCCATGGGCCCTAAATACAGAAAATATGAAACATTGAATTTTACTTGCACCCTTGTTGACAAGAAAAGAAGAAGAATATTCCAAAAAGCCTACAGAAACCTTGTTACTTTTTCAGCAAAGAGTTACAGCCAAACTTAAAAATAAAAAATAAAAAACTATTGGAGGTAGTGGAAGGGGAAACAGGGAGGGAATCGAACCCTCACAATAACCAATTAACTGAGCTACAAAGATTCTCGAGTTTCAAGACAATTTAATTTACTAGTCTTAAAAAAGCATAGAGCTAAACAAGTGGAGTAAAAAAGCAAAATGAACAAGAAAAGGGCGAACCTTGACATGGCGAATAGGGGAAATTAAAGGGGTAGCTGTTACTGTTTGCAGAGGCTAACGTAGACGGGAGGTGAAGAGCATCGCCGATAAGCATTTTTCAGAGATTGTATTTGTCGGTGATAAAGACCAAAACCATATGACATACTACGTGTAATTTTAAATGCTGCTCATTTCTTGTTTCTTTCTACAATTAAAAAAAGAGAGACCTAGGTGTCTATAGTTTTTGGGAGACGATTAATAAACGGCACGCAATTGAATTTAAATAGCATTAGTAGAATTCATTTTCCATACCAAATTAATAAATATTTGACATCTTATGTTATTAATTAATACCTAATTTATTTTTACAAATACACTTAAGTTTTTTTTAACGGATCTATCAATATGAATTTAAATTAATCATTCTATTTAACTTCAAATTTTAGACACTTGAAACTAATAGAAACTGAAGATCAGTTGCTACGAGACAAATTAGCAAATAATTTGTTACTATTAAAATGTAATATCAAAAGTATGTTTTTTTTAAATCAGTGAAGGTGTGTTCATGGATTTATAAATATCTGCAGTATAGCATACAATACGTGTGGAGTAATATCAAAAATAGGGCTTCTCTGTTCTTTGTTAACAATGTTTTTATATAAAAGAAACAAAAGGACAATTATTAATTTTTATTCTCGGGGATTAACGATTAATCTTACGTGCAAGGTTGATCAATAAAGTTTTAAATTTAAACAAAAAGGCAGAGGTCTAAATGGGAACTTTGTTTAAATAATTTGGAAAAGTTCTATGTGCACCGCACACGCCGGTGCACTAACGTGTTACACCTTGATCCATATATATATAGAGAGAGAGCATTGAGGATTCTTGTAGTATAAACTTTATTATTAAAATGGATTAGTTCCTGGGATAGTAACTTCATTTCCTAGAGAATTGAAGTTCGATTAGGGGCAATTTTTATTTCTTGATGTTATCTATTCAATGATTATTTCGTTGCGTTAACACGTGCACCAAATTAATCTTATAACTATACTATTCAAACAATATGGCCCTTCTCGTTACATTCAGAGGCGGACTCACCTAGTTTCATGAGGGTGCACGTGCATCCGGTAACTTTTAATTCTCTTTCGTATATATGTATAGATTGTCTAATAAGGGCTGATATATTTTATTGTGCACTCTATTTATCATAACTCATTTGGGTGAACTGGTTAAAACTACCGAGCCCAGCTAAGGGGCTGATATTTTTTTTCCCTTTAAAGCAGTGGTGCCCCTCTATTTTCAATTCCTGGGTTTACATTCTATATCCGGGCTAGATCGATAGTTGCAACAGTAGGCGTTAATGTCTTGGTGTGGCAAAATGAAAATAGGTTGCTTCATTTTTACACAACTCCGATCCGTCTTACTATAAGAAGATTCTAAATGGTACATTGTTTTCCTATACTTACACTCCATAAGAATTTTCCAGGAAAGTTCACAGATCTTCATTTGCCAATTGCTGTATCTAAATCTCCCTTTATGCAGTTATAAATAAGCCAATCTCCTAGCTAGACTTGTCTATAAAAAAAAAGGAAAGAAAAAATCTATATTAACAAACAAAAACACAACATATCTATCAATCTATCGAGGAAGGAAAGATGATAGTGGAGATTGAGGAAGTGAGCAGCTGCAAAGCACTGCCTCTGCTTTCACTAAACCATGTGTCCTTGTTGGTGAGAAATGTCTGGAATTCTGTACGCTTCTATGAAGATGTCTTGGGCTTTTGCCTTGTTAAACGCCCTTCTTCTTTCAACTTCCATGGAGCCTGGTAATTAATTTGCCTCTCTGTCTCTCTATTATAATTAAATACAATATTGCTTTATATTTCACGCATTACACATAATCTACGCCAACGTAAAGACTTATCTCGTTATGCAACCACTTAAACTAGTACATTTTTAATTTGAAATAGTTTAGATCTCTTAATTCAGATGTCTAAATAAAAAAAAATTTGACAATTTTAAGTGGTGGCACATGCATTCCAATTTCCAGCCTTATTTACTTATCATGAGAGAACTAGTAAAACATGTCCATATACTACACAATAAGTACTTTAGCTTGTAATAAAAATCTTCAAGCATGAACGTTAATTTATTTTGTACCTTTTTTTGGTAAGGTTGTACAACTATGGAGTGGGGATTCACTTGCTTGAGAACAAAGGTATGGAGGATTACGATGCCACCAATGAACCTCGACCCATTAATCCCAAGGATAACCACATTTCCTTCCAGGTAAATCAACTTTCATCCTTAAAAACAGAGGCAGATCATGTTCAATTGTAAGAGTCTAGCTTAGAGGATGAAATGTTAAAATTTAAATGTTGGACCTGTCTCTCTGTTCGTAAATAAAACTTAATTTGAAGTTGGTTTTTCAATTGTTCTGGAATCCTAACATGTGTACACTATATATATGGAATTGCAATTAGCAGAGTAGTGATGTTGTGGTAGTGAAGAGGAGGTTGGAGGAAATGGGAATGCGGTACGCGACTGCACTTGTGGAGGAAGAAGGAATGAAGGTGGATCAGGTGTTTTTCCATGATCCTGACGGCTACATGATTGAAATATGCAACTGTGACAATCTTCCAATTCTGCCCATTTCTTCAAGCTGCTCACTCAAGCCCCACAGCTATTATAACAAAATGATAGCCACCAATTATGGCTGTGGTTTCATGGAGAATGAGATGATGGAGAATTTAAGCATGAACATGCTCAACTTTTCCTTCTAAACATGAGTATAATGTTTGTGTGATTGAATTTAAAGTTCTTATCATTTGTTTGATTAAGTGGCTTTTCCACAAGTTCATATGTTTAAGTTAAAGCTTGAATAATTGATGTACTTTTATCTATATATAGTACAATTATATAATTTTATTTGTCTCAAGATGGGAGAAAATAGTATACTAGGCATTAAAAGACAGATAAAGAAATGGATATTAGGCCTAACTCAACCTCAAAAGTTAGCTCAAGAGGTAAGGATTGTCCAAACGATATAAAGAGACCACTGATCCCATAATTGACCGATCTGAGACTTCTTCAACAAAGACATCGACAATAAGGATGATGTATCGAGATCTAATTATAATAAGCTACGTATTTTTCTGGGTAGAAAAATCAGACGCTACAATACTCGCTCGAGGAAACTTCCTAACAACAACAAAAACGTTATAATCTACATTGAGTGAACGGATTTGTTGCTTATAATATGTGATTACCTTTTCCTTCTTCTGTTTTTTGTAATTAAATTAAAACTGCGATTACATTTGTATATAGTTTACACTTAACACCAATCTTAAAAAGTGGAGGAATTAGGAAAGTTTAAATTTCATGCCTCCTAGATACGTGATTGAAACTTTCTAAACCAAC
The DNA here is from genome assembly GCA_018342035.1 of Solanum appendiculatum. Classification (NCBI taxonomy): domain Eukaryota; kingdom Viridiplantae; phylum Streptophyta; class Magnoliopsida; order Solanales; family Solanaceae; genus Solanum; species Solanum appendiculatum. The sequence goes on from JAGDQO010000422.1 coordinate 2,691,299, forward strand.
TGTTTAATTTCAATGTACAACACAGTCTTTTGGGTCAGAAGGGGTGTGGGGGGTGTCGAAACCCAACAACATATTTGTAACAATGTGTGTTAATTGCCTCTTTCATGATGTTTTAGTTGCCCACTAATATGAGACCCTTATGACTCAACTTGCTTCACAACAATCCAAACTTTAATATATGAAACTAGAATGAGAATAACTTATATACATCGATAAAATAAGGAAAAATTATATTATAAATTACTTGAGAAACTAATTACAAGTAAATATTCATAAGTGATCTCTTTTTTATTATTTTCGGCATAACTTTTTTTTACTATATTTGTTTTATATATTTATTTTTATATGGTTTTATTTGAGCTAAGGGTCTATCACAAACAATTTCTATCAGTGAAGCTAATGACTTAAAAAATAAAGTAGATAACTTGCAATGACAATTAACCAGCAATGGTAGAGTAGAATTTTTTACACAATCACCAATCAATATAATTAATTGAGTGTCTCAATATAAATATTGTGACATTTGAATAAAAAGCAGTATTTTGAAATCCTTTTTGGAAGCTAGCTCCCATGTTTTTTATTTTTCATGACTCGAACTCATACTAGAAAAAATAGAAAAATGTATTTAACTTGAAAAAAAAATAGAAATTTTGTCAATAGAAATTATTTTTTCACTAAATCTGGTCAAAACCATTTTCTCACACTTGAAATTCATCTCCTAAAAAATTTTCATGGATGTTTTAATGTAATTTTAGGTGGAGAAGATGACTATGAAAATGATTTTGTTTCAAGCTCAGTCAGCGGAAAGAACGGTCAGGCATGAGTTAAAACTGGAATTGGTCATAATGATTTCAAAGTTGATAAAATTAAAGATATATCTATCTCATATATTTAAATCAAAAATATTATTTTTGATAGTACAAAAAAATCATGTCCGAACGAATTGTTAACCGACAGGGCAACTAATGAATTCACGATCGGTACTAGGAGCCACATGAAAAAAATAGACAAAAATTGAAGAATTAGGGGACCAAACTTGATCAATCGACAAATCATTAGGATGCAATAACAAAATTCACGTACGGTTAGTTGTGAATGAAAAGACACAAAAGGACACGTGGTATAATTACAGACCTCACAATGTGACTTATACATTAAAATAAATCCAAAATGATGAAAATGGAGAAGCATAACTGAAAAGACAAGGCAGTACTCGGTTGTGTATTGGCATTGTTTTATTCTTAACTAGAGATTTCGAATTCGAGCCCTAAATATGGAGAAAATCTTGTTAAGAGTGTCACTCTCGAATAGACTCAGCAGTGCGCGATCTGAATTTAATCGAAGTTTCAATGTAAACTCCGAACACCGGATGAAAAAAAAAGAAGACAGGCAGTACTCATTAAAATATTAAATTTGATGGGCCAAGTCTAAGATATGTAACTGGTGGTTCATATTTCTCCAATAGGAATTTTCATGGCCACACTTCTTTAATCTTGTGGCTGTGCTGTATTCCTTGTGTTGAATGTTGATGCCAGTATATATTTTTCTTTTTAGGTTTTTTTATATGACTATTTTTTAATAGATCATGGTGCTATTTATGGTCTGATTTTTCATAACACCAGCCAATAAGAAAAATTATCCTAGTACTAACTTACCATCAATTAGTTCAACTTTCACCAATATCCACAAAAGTTGTTCTTTAAATTTGGTACATTTCTTATGAAACAATAATTGATATAAGTATTTTATCATAATATTCATACTAATTAATATATACTTCTAAATTTTTAAAAATTATTTAAGAAATAAATAATTTATGTTGAGGATAAATATGAAAAAAATAATTGTAAAATGAAAATTCTGAATTCGTCACTGAAAACAAATAGTTACAAATAATACTTGCTTTCTCGACTAATCTAAATTTGAACTGAATAAAATGTTTTTACCAGAATTTTATGCATTCACAAATCTCGAAGGAATGGTTAAGGACCGAAGGATCCTGCCAAAACCTTTTTGTGAGAAAAATATTGGTTGTCAATATATAAGAGTTGGTTGGTGAGTTGTATTCTGCATTGTCTCAAACTACTGTACTATTCAACTTTCTCCAGACTTAAAAAAGCTCCAGTCTTTGTGGGTTATTTGTCTAAATAGACTACTTAATTTTTTTTGAAGCATTCTTGATAAAGAGTAGTAGAAGGTATCTAGGTAATAATATGAGGCTTTATATTGTGTTATTATTGGGTGAGTTGTGGTAGAAATGAATTATGCGGACACTTTGTGACGTTTGTGAAAGTGCTGCAGCCATTCTTTTCTGTGCGGCAGATGAAGCTGCCCTTTGCCGTGCCTGTGATGAGAAGGTCTGATTTTTCTCTCAAATTTAATACTTTACTTATACGAAACTTTTCCATTTATATTTCTTGAAAATATGCTTTTGTATTTTTAGTAGTTGGTTTGTTGAGCTTAACCAGAATGTGTTCAGTTTGAAGAATTCATTGTTCAAATAAACTTGTATCTGGAAAAAGGAAAGGAAGAACAGAGAAATGGCCATTTTTTTGTATACTGAGGTCTGAGTTGCACATTCAACATGGGTTGAACATAGTTATGTAAGCTACAATATAGGATGGTGCTAATTAGGACTAATGTTGCCTGAGATTATGTGCGTCTTTTAAAGTAATCTGTACTTAATCTAGTAATCTGGTTTTTTTTTTACTTTGTTGTATGCGCGGTTACTTCACTATGTAGCATCAGACAGTCTTGATTTCACTAGGCCTGCTCAGCTTTGTGCATAGTTTGAGTCAGCTTAGAATGGAGAGATCATGTTGCTTTTCTTAAGGCTTATCCTCATAGGGCATTCTTTCTTTTAAAGATCTAAAATCATGCTGACCTGTTATACAAATTGATACGTGTTCAGAATTCCTAATTGTAAATTCTGGGAATCATTGCTTCTTCTCTTTCGTTCTAGTTTCATCAATTCATCTTCTTTTATGTTGATAATGATTTTTTTTTTCTTAGCCCTTGAAAGTTATTTATATATCTATATATGTCGGGAGTTGTCAAATGATTCTGATTTTCTTAGCTGTTGAATTATGAGATACACCTTATTTGAAAAGTTTATGCTGTTAGAGAGGATATGCTTCTATTTACTTGATTATACCTTCAACATCCCTACACGTGTGAATTATGTGATCACCTCATCTAAAAGATTAAGATTTTAGAGGGGATACACTTCAAGGTTCTTAAATTATATCTTCAACACTCTCATTTCTGATCCGGAGTCATGAAAGGCCAAATCTATTGGAATGCCGTCTGAATCAACTTCTTATCTTGGTTTAATCGGCTAATATTGACAATGTCACTAAGAGACTTCTGATGTTTTCATTCTTGTGGACACTTCTAAGCATATTCAAATTTGGTCCATAGGTTCATATGTGTAACAAGCTTGCTAGTAGGCATGTGAGGGTTGGACTCGCTAAGCCCAACGAGGTTCCTCGTTGTGACATATGTGAAAATTCACCTGGTTAGTGGAGCTTAAATCCGCTTTGTTCTTCAGTTGATTAGTTTCTTCTTCTGATACCTTTTAAGTTATTTTGTAATATTGTCCTACAAACGAGGGCCTGAAAAGTGAACTAACTATCAGTATTTTCCTTTGCATTACACGTGAAGCATTCTTTTACTGTGAAGTTGATGGAAGTTCTCTTTGTCTGCAATGTGACATGATGGTACACGTTGGTGGTAAACGAACTCACAGTAGATATCTCCTGTTGAGGCAGAAAGTTGAGGTTGGTATTCTGTTGTATGAGTTACATGCTATTCTTAATATGTGCAATGTGTTATATATAAGGTCATTTTTTTCTCATATAGTTTCCAGGAGACAAGTCGGGGCCTACAGAGGAATTAGCCAGGAAGACATTAGATCCCGGTGAAAACAAGAGGGATCATAGTCACTCACCAAAGCCAATGGTTAAAGACAATCAACAAAATCACAGGGTCTCTCCAATCCTAATTTCAGATGGGAGTGCAGATGGGAATGGCAAAAAGGACAAAATGATCGACTTGAATGTGAAGCCAAGTCGTTTTCACGGTCAGGCATCTAATCAGGTTAGCCAATTGTAATATATCTCGGAATAACTTTTCTATATTTCACCAGTAATTTCAACTTAATATAATGCAGAATCTTCACATTCTCTTTTTTCATTTGAATGCTAAATCTTTATCATGTGAACTGAACAGTCTGAAAACCAATGAGCCCTTGGTCTATGTTATGAAATAGTGGAGACGAGTTTCATCAATTCATGTCCCTTCTTCTACTTCTCCCCTTTAGTAAGTTGAACAGATGATTTTATTCGTAATCTGGAAATTGAAATCCTTTCTCAACTAGATGAAGGTTGCTGAAATGTCTGCTGAAGAGATGTGGTTTTTCTCATTCTTATGTTTTCTCCCTAATGTGTCTCTTAATATCCTGGCATCCTATTCATGATAAATTTGAGTAGAAGGTTTCTGCTTGAAGTTGCAGTTAACACTGTCAAGTCTATGCCAAACCAACTAGAATGATTCTACAATAAATGTATTCTCAGCCCATTTCTGGAGTTCAGAACTTATAGGGATAAAAAGGGAAAAACTTGACAGATTGTTCTTAAAAAGGTTGATCTAATAGTATTTCCCTATTTAAGTTTCTAACCATTACTTTTTGAACTGATTTTTCGTTTTTCCTCAACAGGACTAAATCATCTTCAGGGATTGTTCCAGCCAGATATTTTATGAGCAAATGTTAGTGAGGCGTCAAATAGACCTCATGTGACACGCATGTTCCACCTTTGAGCATACAAATGAAGCTCCGTAGCCCAGATCAGTAATCGAACAACATTTGGCAATTAGTGTTAGATAAAGCGCAAGTTCTGAATGCTTTGAGTTTTTGCCAGTCTCATGATCAATTTTTTCCTTTAGGATTTAGTTTTGCCATTAAAGAAACTACCTGCTGAAAGTAGCTGATGTAACTGAAGTTTATGATGATTTTAGTAGAAGTTATTGTATCTTGAAATTTAAGGTCATTATTAGGTGTATAGATTATTTTTATGGTTTCTTGCAGTTGTATTATTGTTCTTTTTTTCTATTCAAAGATTGATCAAGATCGACATGATCCTCTGTGGCAAGAAAGTCAGTACATTTGTTGCCTTCTCTCATTATATGCTCCCAAGTCTCTAGCACTTCCCATTAGTACTTCTTTGGAATATGCTATCAGGGTTCTATAAGGATCATTACGCTTCGAATATTTCCTTTGCATAATTCCTAGCTCAGAACTCAATCTGGAAATCTTGAATAGACAAAGTATCCATATCATGAAGGATGCCAAGATCACAAATAGCTTTTGCCTTTGGAAAAAGGGTATATGCCCAAATCTGAATATTTTGTTGAGGCTTGTGGCTTTTGAACCTCTGTTGATTAGGTAGCAACCTACTGTGCTTCACTAACCAGAGTCATCTTAACTCTCTCTGGATGATTAAACTTCCGGAAAAAAATGTTTTAGAGTTTGGATTTTTTAGATCTTCCCTGTAGAATTGTCATACTCGTTGCTTCCTCAACTCATAGTTTGCTATTGGGTCAACGGCAAGTATTCTCCAGGATACAATCCTTGTGAAATACTCTCATTCTAAGTTGGAAATTCACTTTGTATTTACTGCGAACTCTGTTTCTAATTGTCTCATCGAAAGTTAAGTTCACAACTTTCATTCTTAGAAGTAGAATGTTATTTCTTCTCTTAACACTAGAATTTATTTTAACACTAGGTGGAGAATTTGAGCTCATTATAACATAAACCAACAGAGCGGGATGAATGTAATGAATTGCTAAAAGCACACGATATATGAACAAAACAGTCTTGAGGAGCAGCTATAAGCATTTATGCAGTTCGATTTGGCTACATTACATGCTTCATCATCAAATATCTATAGACTTTGGTAGACACTTAATAGATGTATCCCTTCACGAACATTCCCTTCTTGGCCTCGTCAGACTCACCTTCACCGGTGTATTTCCCTAGCTGGGCAAGAGAGTTGGCCTTTGCTCTGACAAGCAAGGCATCCTGAGCTGCCTTCACATTTTCTGGTCTTCCACTCCAAGTCTTGAGGCATGTGTTCTGAAGGGCTCTGGCGTATGAGAAAGACACGTGCCATGGGTTGGGACTTTGGTTCATGGCGTTCAAGTTAAGAGTTGCCTCAACTTCAGATTGTCCACCAGACAAAAACTGTGTATTGTAAAATCATGAAAAAGTTTTATCAGTCAAGTTCTTGGAATTATGGAAAAATATTTGATCTAACAGATATGTAGATACTTGCCATGATTCCTGGGACGGCAGGAGGGATTCTTTGGCGGAGGAGACTGAGGGTGTAGTCAGCAACTTGCTGTGGGGTGGCCTTGTCCTTGCACTCGGCTCCAGGGGTGACCATGCTGGGCTTCAACAAGATACCTTCAAACATGACATTGTTCTGGGTAAGGTAGAAGAAAACTTCAGCCCACACCTGCTTGGCAACTTCAAAGGTCCTATCAATGTTGTGTTCACCATCAAGTAAGATCTCTGGCTCAACGATGGGTACCAACCCATTGTCCTACAAGAATGAACAAGAAACTTTATCCATTGATCCTGTAGAAAGCTTAAAGTTATACTACTAGTGCAATTTTCAACCGGTTTCACACGTACTATGAAAGTTACCTACTAATTGTTGGTAAACTTAACTTGATAGTGTAAAAACTCAATACATAGTCCATGCACAGAACTTAAAATCGAGAGAGCTATGTGTGTTTCCACATCCTATGTATATGCCAAATTACCTGAGAAATAGCAGCGTAGCGAGCAAGACCCCAGGCTGCTTCCTTCACTGCAAGTGCAGAAGGACCATTGGGGATGCTCACAACAGTACGCCTGTAAGGTTCACAATGAAAAAGATAAGATGAACTTCAAATTAAGCAATTATTTCTTTAACTTATAAAAGGAAAGTACTCTACCATTTGGCGAACCGGGCGCCTTGTTGGTAGTAAGCAGCAGAGCGAGAGGCAAGGCCATCAAGACCTTGGCACCATGATTCATTGTTTGAGCCAGCCAAGGGAACAAGACCCTGTAGTTTTCAAACAAAAAATAACCAACTCTTAGAAATACACGACAGAAGAATCCTTACACCTTTTTAAGTCACTAATTAGTTTCGATCTTTTACCTTGTCAACCTTAATTCCAGGAACAATGTTCTGCTCAACAAGCACATCAACCATTTTCTTTCCCTCGACGGTTGATTGATAAAGTGTTTCCTCAAAGAGGATGGCACCAGAGATGTACTCTCCTAGTCCAGGAACTGAAACTAGCAGGGTTCTGAATGCCTGGCGGTTAGCCTCACTGTTCTCCAATCCGATTGAAGCTAAACGCTTCCCACAGGTAGCATTGGACTCATCCATGGCCAAAATTCCACGACCAGGTGATGCAATAGTTTTCTACACTCAATCCATTAGCTCAAATTAGCTACATATGCTTCACTCATCTCAAGAAAGTTTTATTGAAATGTTTAACACTTACACTCTTAGAAAATTCTAACTAATCTTAGTTCACCTTTATGATACATCACGTTATCTCGGTAATAAGTTTCAACAGAAATTAACAGCATCACTATCCATATTCAACAAAATTAAAAAGAACTAGTAATAATACATTGTTTCACTGCTTTATCAGTAAAGGAAAACCCTAGCAAAACTCTTCAGGCAAATTATCCTTAGTAGTAAGAGATAATTAAGCAGTAAAAAGAAGATAAGTGCATGTTGTTAAGACTAAGTAAAATAACAGTTAGTACTACATGAGATAGGAAGCTTTGAAGTCAGAGCAAGATTCCTCCTCTCATTTTATATAGCAATATTTGACTTGGCACAGAATTTAAGAAAAGAATAGTCATATAAAATAACAGAGTGAGTATAAAAGACCGTGTACCGCGGTTTTGACAAGCTCATCAGCGTAGGAGCTAGCACGGACAGTGAGTGCAGAGGGAGCAGCTTGGTGACAGCGGACAGAGACGGATGGCAGGCGTAGGGATTGGCCTTTTACAAACTCAGTCTTGTCAAGGACTGGAGATGTCTTGAGGAGAGATGCTGATGCCATTTTCTTACTTTCCTTATCTTTCTCTCCTCAACTCCTGAGTATATCTTGTGTGTTCAATATACAAATGGTGAGCCCCATGCTCACTAAATTTATAGTTCCAGGAAGATAATATCATTTGAGGCCATTATAGTTTTGCCAATCAGCACATGCCAGTTGGTTTGATAACTTGCTGACTTGGCTTGACTTATGTAGGAATTTGCAATCTGATGGTTGGTTTTCATTAGTTTACTTTACTCCTTATTTTCCTTAATCATTTAAAATGTGTGCCACAAAATTAACTCCTTTTTGGAACTTTGTAAAACCATATAAGTTTGAGGCTCTAGTTGTTCTAAAGTAAAAGACAAATTTGCTAATGCAGTCTAGTTTGGGTTCTGTTGAGTGGACACTATGCAATGTCATCACAATTTAAACGAAGAATCTTGCGCTATAATTAAATAATCCACAACTATGTTTTAGGTGTCTGATATTGTTTCATCAATCAGAGTATTTTCCCCATTTTTAAGCAAAAAATCGCAATCTTCCTCGGTAGAAATTGCTAAGATTCTCTTTTACCAAAAGGGTTAGCTAGCCCAGTAACAAGTTCCTGCTACACCTTTCAGAGAGTTGATGTAATGAGATTGATAGTTCCTACCAATATTGACTTTATTTGAAGAATCAAGAGAAGCGTTCACTTCCTTTTCAACCTGGGTCCTCATAAAAATCTCCACACAAATTGGCATTAAATTTTCATATGTGCAATTGTATTCTCTTTTGCTTGTAACATCAGAAGAATAGGTGACAGTAAATATTCTGGTCCACAGTGTCCAAAAAATCCCCCGATTTATTCCACCTCTAATGAAGGAAAGAAAAGTGAGCACATTATGAATCTCATAGTACATCAATAAGGAGAACAAGAGTAGACAGCCAAATTCATGATGGCCCATAAATTTCAAGTAAACACTGTCATGACTCAGGAGCCACTCAACTAGTTGGACCACACCCCACGACAAACGACCACTGGACATATTTCCTTTTCTCTGTTTCTTCCCTTTTAATGTTTGTTATTGCTGAGATGGTAATCACATATCCCCGGCACAGCCCAGTAGGAGTATGAGTATGAGTAATCGAATGCTTAAGCAGGACGAGGGAATTGCAATTCTTGTACTGCTACAAATTTAAATATACGCATCAATATGAGGCATGTATAATTGGAATGTGCGAGGACAAGCTGACACTTGTTCATTCAATGAAGGGAATAGACACAATCAACAAGCTTCCGGTTAACTCCATGTTGTTTTATTGGATATCACACATTGATTCTGGGAAAGATAGTTGCAGGCCTGCAGTTGAAGAAACAAGAAACATACAGAAGAAATGCATTAACAAGAGTAACTAGAAAGAAAAATAACAGAAACTCCAAATATTGACCTATTCGGATGCAAATGTAATAAAAACAGAAGATGATTATAGCAGGCCTTTGTTTGCATATGCAAGTTCACAAAGACTTTTTGAACAATAAAACGAAATGTGTAATATTTGAATCAGGACGTTGAAAGAAGGTAAACTATTTGAACCTCACACATAGTACTCTTTGAAAGGCTCATTATTCAACTACCAGATCAATAATGTTCAATTGCAAACTTAGTACAATGTCATCTACAATAACTAAGTATTTTCCTAGATCTTCCGGCCCTTAGCCCTCTAACTCCACTTGAATCTGAGATTAAGCACCCTTTAGGGACTTGTCAGTGATCAATTGTAGCATCTTGGCAATCAGAATATATACTCTTCTGTTGCCTTTTATCAATCAATTCAACTATTCTTAAACCCAAACTAGTTGAATTGCCATATGAATCTTCTGTCACCTCCTGCTCCATTTTGGCTATTCTATTTCAATTTTAATTGTCTTTTAAGGCAAATTAGCCATGAGATTCTAATCAGACTAGAAAACATTGATAAACACTTCACCCAACGTAAGTGTGACAAAGATGTTTAAGACAATGCCAATCCATAGAACGTATGCACATTGCAAAGAGATAAAGAATGCGATGATTGCTTGCCATTGGAAATTCCAAGTAACTGTAAGATGAAGTACGTAAAAGATGGTACTTAACAACAAAATCTGTTGTAGTCTAGTCTAGTCTAGTTGGTTGGGATACTCGGCTCTCACCCGCGAGACCCGGGTTCTCAAGTCCCGGCGACGGAATTATTTTTTTTCTAATTTTTTCTTTCTCTCCATATAAAGGTTTAATTTCTCATATATTCCAAGTTTACATTTTTGTAACTTTACTTATTACATTTTTGTAACTTTACTTATTAGATACACTGTTTGTGGCACTTAACTAGCTCCCATTAAGAAAAAGATTTTTTTTTTGCTATAATGCAATACTAAGGCAACTTTTGGTCAATGTATATTAGTCTGTGTTTTTAGAAAACTTACGTAGATGTACCTTTTCGTCATTTAGTTTACTAATATATCTGAAGTATACTAGCTAGTATATATACTTCGACCGTATAGATATATATATTTATATATACGCTACATATACATCGTATACATATTTTATAAACTAGATGACTCAAAGACATTGAACTGTAATTTTTTCATGTTTCTATTCAATTGGCCTCGTTGATCACATAAATTCATTTTTTTTCGTAATTTTTTTGTTCCAAATGATGTTTAAATATAAAAATTGTATATTAATTAGAGTAGGTTGAGCTAACTATGCCCAAAACTGTCTCCTTCCAGTTGCTCACACCCAATAGCCAATATAGGGCGAAGAAGGTTGTTGTCATATATTTGGAAGAGTTTTTAATAAAAAATTTGCGTACTATCCATTTAATATTTTACGTAGTAACTAAACAATCCTAAAATGACGCCTGAAAATTGACTTTTGTTGCACCAAATTAAAATACATTACCGTGGTTTTATACAATAAAATTAATAATAGAATTGCATGTGAAATATCTTCTAGGCGGAGCCAGGATTAGGAATTTGAGGGTTCTAATTTTTTTTAAAAAAAGAGAAATTTTAGTTAATAGTGGGGTTCAAACCACCCACAACTCTAGCGTGGAAAGCATTTCTACAACCCTTTGCTTGTTGTCAATTAGTTTTGTTAGGGAGTTCACAAGTTAATATACATTTATATTTATTTAATTTTTTATTACATATACAGGATCTACAGAAAAGCTACTAGGTTAGTCCGAACCCATGAACCTCCACTTAGCTCCACCTCTTAGTATATACTATACTTGTCATGAATTTCGTATTTATGTTTACGTACAATTTTATCGTGAAAACTGTTGCATATGCATTAGCGATGGTTTTTGGCTTTAACGTGCCACTATTTACATTGCCTTGGGGAGAAGACGTTGAATTTTCGAAGATGAACTTGGATATGACTAATGAGTAATGACCTTCTGTCTTGTCAATTCCTCAAAACCCCATCATGAATTATTAACAACAATTACTTACGTCTATACTCCCTCCTCCAAAATCACATCTGCAAATATTCCTTCTAAAATTATTGCATAGTAATTCCTAATAGGATTTAAGTTTCAACTATGAGTGTGTACGTTACGATTTTTCATGAAAAATGTTTCCTCGGAAACTATTTTCTTGGAAACTGTTTTTTAGAAAAATAGATGGGTTTTTTAACTTGTGCTCGATATATAAGCAAAAAATATTATTCTAAAAATATTTGTTTATGATCTAGACAAATACTATGGTAGGTGGATATAGCTAGGGTCATGTAGGGGTGAAGATCAGGATTCAGGAGTGATAGAAGATGGGGAGGACACGATTAATATGGAACAGAAATATCACTTGTAGAACTTATTTTTAATAAGTCTATTATCATTTAATCAAAGTGTTACACCTAAAAAGTCCGTTAAATTATGTCACTTAGACGATTACTCCGTACATGACTTATGTAATAATTAAGTTTGTCAGGCAAAATTCAGGATCCGGCTCCTCTCCATTTCTTTTCTCTTCATTTTTTCTAAGTTTCTATTTGGATTAGTGACACATGATATAGGTTAAATTAAGTGGCTAAGATTTAATTTCCCAAATAAATCTCTAACCATGATTTAAGTAATAAATATATTATATATATAATATGTTGCTAAGATTGTGGGATTATAATAATTTTTAAAATGAAATATATAATATATTTATTATTTAAATCTCTAACTTTTTTTCTTATATTTATGGACAAGATAATATGTTGCTAAGATTGTGGGATTATAATAATTTTTAAAATGAAATATATAATATATTTATTATTTAAACCATGGTTAGACATACTTTGGGGAATTAAATCTTAGCCACTTAATTTAACCTATGTCATGTGTCACTAATCCAAATAGGAACTTGGGAAAAATGGAGAAAAAAAAAATTGAGAGAAGCCGGACCCCAAAATTCACCATTTCGCGCCTTAATATATTTCTTATATAGTGTAATTTGACTTGTTTAACATATAGTTAATTTTTAAATGATCTGATTGCATAAATAATGAATAAAATTTGAACTGAAGTACGTATTGTCAATGTCATGAATTCGATGCAACTACCATGGGTTTTGGTTAAATGTTTAGTTCAATTGTCAACGCAATGCATATGCAACACCTCTAATTCTTCATCACGGACAAGATGTATCATGACTACCTTCAATTCCCCTAATTTTATGACTCCATTTTCTTCTTTCTCCCAACTTAGCCAATGTAAGCAAGTTTCAAGCCCGGTTAAAAAAGGAGGATTGTCCAGGATCAATCAAAAAAAATCTCTATATTCTATAAAAAAAAAATAGAGGTAATTAGGTTGCATATAACTTACCTGAACCTCTCAATGCCCATTTGTTGGATTACACTGAATTTGTTGTTATTTATTACTCGAAACAGAGATTTGAATGATAAAACATTATTATTATTTTTTTCTCCCCATTTCCACCTAACTAGCTCATCCCTACAATAACATATAGTGAAAAACAAATTCTCATTGAAATACTGGGAATAGTCACTAATTTTTATTGCTCTTTAATTCAATCAAAATATCTATACAAATAGTCACCAAAGATTTTTCCGTTAGAAATTTGGACGGAAAATAGTGATTGTTGTTATTTTCTTTCCTCTCCCAACTCCAAGCTGTACTTTCTAACTCAAACCAAACTCTTTATTTATTTTTTTTATTTTATTATATACACTGTAGATAAGACCCATTAACAGTTTTTTTTTCTCCCCAACTTTCTTTGAAAAAATAAGTCACATGAAATTTGAAAAATTAAAAAATAGTTGTCTGAAATACCAAACTCGTGCATAAGGGTCCCATGAATGATGCTATAGTTTCTCGAAATCCGTTCCTGCTTTATCAATTTGGTCAACCATTTTACTCCTAAAATCGTTTTATTCTGCCGCAAACAACCACAATCCATGCAAACAATGCAATAGCTCTAAAAAAAAAAAATAGTTCATATATTTTATTACAAAGAGGATGGCTATAATATAATGACAATTGGTGTTATGTACAAGTTGGTTTTTGTGTTTTTTTTTTCCTGCCAAATTATAGTCACGGTTTCTCCCCCAACAGTCCCATTCTCCAGCTGACCTAAACAGACACTTTGCTATCAAACTGTGCATAACATGACAAATACTCCCCTCCGTTCCAAAATAAGTGTCACCGTCTTAGAAATTCGAGACAAAAATTAGAATGTTTTTTAATTATACCCTTATCCTTCATCTTCTTAATAGTGTTTAATTCTTAAAAAACTTATTAACTAAACGTAGTTCAGTAAACAATACATTGTATTTATTGATTTATTAATGGACGTAATTTTTGCTAAAGTGACACTTATTTTGAAACGGAGGCAGTAATTGTCACATATAGAGGCAGATAGAACCCATGTTCAACCAGATCCAGTATTTTTTTTATCACCGAACATTGACATTTATATGTGAAAAACTACTAAAATTTCTAACAAATATTTATCGAATACATGATTTTTGTAGTACTATGAATTCAGAAATCAGCTCTAAAAATCTTAAAAGTCGAATCAATCAAGTTTAAATCTTCAATCCGTTTCTAGTCATATAGGGTATGGTATATCGGCATATGGTAAAATCAAAATTTAGGATAGATTGGTCTGAATGAGGAAAGAAACAAAAAGATAATACGATTACAGAGTATAGTCACGACTTGTCAGATTCTCTTCCTATGCTCTTTCCTATTCTCTTTCTCACCCGGACCAATCATTTTTACGACATAGATTTTTTATTATTATTATTATTATGGTCGTGTCAGCTTTTGCACACCTCAACTAATTTTACGAATACCTTCCACCTCTCACCCACCAACAACAAGTACCAGGTAACTCTGTCCATCTAGGCTAAGACAGATGAAAAGAATCACCTAGCTAGTATTTTTTTATTTGTCTCCGATGAATTTGAACTTGAGACCTCATGGTTCTCAACCACTACACGGAGACAGGTGCACATACATTCTTTTTTCACCCTTTATATACTTCTCCGATATATTGCTGACTCTCATTATCTTCAATCTTCATCACTATTTTAGTACTTCCAGGATGAAACTATTACTGCTGTTTTTTATCTTAATGTTGTTTACTATTAGCACAAGTAGTGCTAAAAGGGGTAAACATTCTAGGAGGGATAATACATTGAAGGTGGCTAATGAAGAAAAAGACTACTTGAATTGGATCAATCGCATGAGTTCTCGCAATCATTCTGTTTTCCAAGAAGCGAAGAACAAATTAGAGCCTTGTAAATTTATTAAGGTGAATAAAAACCCGAAATTCGGAGATTTTACGGCGGTTCAAAAGGCTATTGACTCAATTCCAATTGTCAATTCGTGTCGAGTGGTTATTTCTGTTAGTCCTGGAACTTACAGGTAAAATTTATGCACGTTGTACACTTCAATTGTCCTGTTTTCTTTTATCCTGATTTTGTACTTGGAGGCATTCGATTATTGACCAATGTTGCTAGTTAGTTTTATCTAAATGAGGTTAGAATTTTGCAGGGAGAAGATTGAAATTCCAGCAACAATGGCTTACATTACTCTGGAAGGTGCTGGTTCACACAAAACTACTATCAAATGGGATGATACTGCAGATAGGACAGGAAAAAGTGGCCAACCAATGGGAACTTATGGTTCTGCAACTTTTGCAGTTAATTCCCCCTACTTCATTGCCAAAAACATCACCTTTAAGGTAATTGTGTAAGTACTTTGTTATGTTTAACAATTATATATGCATATATTAAGAACTAATTTTATCTCTAGAGATGATTTGTGTTAACGGAGGTGGAGCAAGAATTTTAAGTTTATGAATTCTAAATCTTAGAAAATGTAACTAGTTACTAGTACATTCCTGATAAATTATCTAATCCATAAGAGGATTTTTAAACCCAAATACTAGATTTGAGCAAAAGCTATTGGGTAAACTGTTACATGTAGTTTTCTTCAGGTGACCTGATTGTATAAAAATTATTTTACATTATCGTAGTATTAGGAGTTAAGCTCATAATTAATTCCACCGTGAACAGAATGTAGCACCGCCGCCACCATCAGGGGCACTAGGAAAGCAAGCGGTGGCATTAAGAATCTCAGCAGACACAGCGGCGTTCATAAATTGCAAGTTCATTGGAGCACAAGACACACTGTATGATCACATGGGCAGGCATTATTTCAAGAACTGTTATATCCAAGGTTCTGTAGATTTTATATTTGGTGATGGACTGTCTCTTTACGAGAATTGTCATTTACGTGCCAAAACAAAAAGCTATGGGGCCTTGACAGCCCAGAAGAGGGAGAGTTTACTGGAGGAAACTGGATTCTCTTTTCTGAATTGCAAAGTTACTGGATCTGGTGCTCTTTACTTGGGCAGGGCTTGGGGTACTTTCTCTAGGGTCGTATTTGCTTACACTTACATGGATAAGATCATCACATCAAAGGGATGGTATGATTGGGGAGATAAGAACAGGCATATGTAAGTTCTCTCCTTTCTATTTTTTCCTAAGCAAAATTCATATTATCGAATTTACCGAGGACTGAGGAGTTTATGTTGATCTTCAGGACGGTATTTTATGGGCAATTCAAGTGTTCAGGACCAGGGGCGGACCATGGTGAAAGGGTGAAATGGTCCAGGGAGCTCACTGAACAAGAAGCTAAACCGTTTATCTCACTCAGTTTCATAGATGGTCATGAATGGCTACTCCATATTTGATGATTTCTTCAATGTCTAGCTAAGCTATAGGACTCAGCAGTCTTACTCCTGCACAATTACGCAATTTGTGTGTTTCATATTGTAAGTTAAAAATTGATTTTTCTCAGGCACCATAATATGGACCAATTTTCTCATCCAGGCATCTGAAAATGTCGCTGCTTAAAAGTAGCAGCCTGCACGTCCATCCAGGAACACAAAAATAGAAAAAAGTACCTACTCCCCCTCTCTTCAAACAAAAATACAGTTGCGCAAGAATAAATTATATCAGCATTCATTTTCAAAAACTGTTGCTTTTTTGTGCTATTTGGTTGAAAATTGTGCTAATTTGTTTTGGAAACATACCCTATCAAATGACTAAGCTGGGCAAAGCCAACTAAATCCCAAAATGAGTCAAATGGTACGTCCAGTAAATTATCTAGAAGAATTCACTGCGGAAAGATATGCCAGCACAATGCTTATCAAATCACATGCCACCAAACTTCACCTAACCAAGGTATGAAGTAACGAGTCTTGTATTACAAGAAGCTGGGAGCTACGTATATAAGTTTACAGGAGTCGATTATAATATTAACTGTACAAGTATAAACAAATGTACATTAGATACAATTCCACCATGACGGTCAGTTAAAATGAGACTTGCTTTCTTCAAGTAATTGAACTGTACAATACCAACAGGCAGCCTGACAGAAACAAACTGGACAATTCAACAACGAAAAGAAATATACAAGAATTTAGGAAGATTATGATCAAAAGCACAATGGAGAAATGCATGCTACCAGTTACTGGCAAACAAATATAGGTCCTCTAGATGTCAACATCATATATAGAGAACATCAGATATCAACATCTCATGTTCACATTGTAATGGAGAAGAAATCCAACACTCCTAGAGAATGGACACTTCTTAAACAGCTACCGCTCATACGCAGCAAGGACATCCCACACCCACGCCTTGGTATGCAGCAAGGACAACCGACATCACCACCAAGACAAGGGAGAGAAAATTACAGGGGGGACTGACCAAAACAGAGAGTGTGATAGCATGATATATTTTTTTGCAACGAATATGCAAACAGTTGTCGTCAACTATAGGAAAATGATGTAATGTTCGTTTAAAAAACAAGTCTCCCAATATCAGAGAAAACTGAAAAATAAACACAGGCCACGCACCACATAGATGATCAGGACTGGAAGAGAGTTACAGTCGCAATGTAACCATTCTTCATCACCTGTGACAAATAAGCAAAGATCCTAGTGAAGCAATAGGAAATGAAAGCACAAAGGGAAGAGAGATAAAGTGTATAACAGAACCACAGTGTGGGGTATACAGACATTTATTCGAAACAAAAAAAATCACCTCAAAGGCAAGATTTTGGTAGCCATATACAAAGGTAGATCCAAACGGATTGCTCGCAGAGCCTTGCGTCTGGATAGCAGCTCGACCACAATCCCCTAGTATCTCCTGTAGAATCATAGCAACTTAACAATGAGTCAACTAGAAATTGAGCCCAGAAGAAGAGGATGTCTGATGATAGGTATATACACAGGTGTACACAACAGTTAGCCCATTAGTTCTAAATATCATATAACATGAACAGATTCTGAGTTTTTAAAAACTGAGTGGGGGTGGGGGAACAAGGCAGAGCAACAATTATCCAGAACACAAATAGTAAGAACTTCCAACTTGAAAACCACGAAGAAATACCAATAAATGAATAGAATAACTACGAATCAAACAGAAGAATTCACCTTAACTTGTTCCCATTTTGTGCTGGCTGTAATAGTGACTTTAGAGGAGTTTACATCCTGATGATACGACCCTACAACTGCAGACAAAACGATGCAAAAAGTATTAAACGAATATCCAATTCTTTTACACTGGTATAACGAAAGAGGGCTTTAGATCTTGAAAGAATCAACTCACAATCAGAACAATGGATAACAAAATTGCACTTCATGTATGAATTAAAATCAGCATGCCCAGGATAGTTGGTGTGCAAGACAAATTTCTTGATTTTATGTGTCTGCAAATAAACCACAATAATCTGAGAACAGATATAGACTTCATAACATGTGCTCATGGAAACTCAGAGAATGACATACCTGCCCATCAAATAGTATATCTAAGCCACGAGTAAAGTAGTTATAGAAGTAATCACCACAAAGAGTTGTCCTCGGTCGGGGATCTGAAGCAGAATGAATCACCATTTGATCAACCTGTATAGCTAATGAAGTCAATCTCCACCAACAATCTAACATGTAGAAACCTGACAGGAACTCACAAGAAGTTGGATATATCAATTTTCTGTTAGACATCAAAGAAATATAGCAGAACCTGTTTCTGATGGATTCCGCATGGTCGACCTAATTCGGTCCAAACATCCTGCATAAAGATAAGATAAGACAAGGTTGCATGGTTGATTCAGACATCAAAACATATGTAATAAAAGAACAGGACGATATGCAGCACGAACAAACCTATGCAAGACAGCACGCAACATAGAAGGACAAATAGATTCAAGCATAGTAAAACAAAAAGTGAACTACTAAATGAACTAAGTTCAACACCTAGTTCAATATATGAGTTAAAATAGGTTTTCAGACTCTTGTTCCCCTTCTAACTTCAGGAAAAATCTAACTTCTGCATTGCAACCCATCCTGAACTTCTTTTAGGCTATAGGGATATGATTATTGGATGAAATCTAGACTGAAGACAGTATCATATCAACACTATTAGAGTTTTCACAATATTAAGGAAAAATAATCCAATGGAAGACAGAAACTTTAAACAACACAAGCGAATGATTAACCCCAAAACAATCTAAAGAAAAGAGTAGTTACCTGTGGTGATGCACCAAAGGGGATATGTTGTCCCCCAATGCTAAACCGTAATTCTTCCCCCAGCTAATGAAGATAGAAAACAAACAAAATCATATGTAAATCAACTGAACTGCATGTCAGAGTAACTTAATCATCAAACTTAATAAATGACACTCGACACATCTTTTATGATCCAAACTACTGCACAGAAAGATACATGAACTTTTTATCTTTGGAAGTGGAAAATATACTAAATCATTCATCAAGTGACAAGATTCAGCATTATAGAGCACGAGAAAAAAATAATCTGATAAAAATAATATCAAACTAGACATTCAAATTTTTTTCTTTTTTTTTGATAACCGTAGTGTCCAGACCAGCTTGTGCGCACCTCCCACGGGATATCAAACTAGACATTTAAATCTTCTCTATTCAAAAGGGGTAGACACTGCAAAAAAAAAAAAAAAAAAAAGGGGGTAGACACTGCTGTTTTTTGAATTCTAACCTCAAAACTAGTAGCCATTGCAAGTGGAGAAAGAACTATCAAAAATAGTAGCTATTGCAAGTGATGAAGGAACTACTAAATGGAACGGCACCAGATTTAGTTTACTTTAATTCCATTTCCCTTACATCACAATTTGAGATAGCTCTGAGATGAAAACTAAAGCATCATAAATTTTGATGCAATACTACAATTTTCTATCCCACAAGTTTGAGACTCTCTGATGATTGATTAATAACAGAGCAAGACAAACATATCAGCCAGAACTGTCATATCCCAGCGATCAATTTCCTTTTTCAATGGCTATATAATTGGAAAGTGACGACAAAAGTATCAAGAAGCTATTAACGGTTCTCCTGGCAAAGAGAGCTGTGAAAGGCCAAATTTAACTTACTATTAATACATTATTCAATAAGAAATCACATATAACATTAAAGAGACGGCACAAAAACTTCAGTGTGGACATGTAAAGGACCGAAATAAACCTTAACATGCACTTCTTCCATGTAGAGGCTCCCAGCTGGCAGAGGAGGAGTACAGGCCTTGTCCATCATGGATCCAACACCAACTTTACTTCCAGCAGAACTATCAAATATTGATACACGGCAAGTAACTGGGGTTGTGCCATCTGGAAACTCAAGAGGTAGTTCCGCTTTTGAAGTGGAAAAAGAAGAGAAAGAAAGGAAAAATTATTTATACAAGAGTAAATAATTTGAGTCTGCACAAGTGAGAAAACAAAAATAACCAGGAATACCTTCACCATCGCGGCAGCAATCTGTATACTGGGAGGGAATTGGAAAAGCAAACGACAATCCCTGCAAAGTTGCAATCTATCAGAACCCTCAACACAGAACTAAGTGATGGATAATAGAATAAGAGCCTCTTTGGATTGGCTTAATTTAGGTGCTTTTAAGCACTTTTGTAGTGTTTGGGTGAAATAAATAAGTGCTTTTAAGCCAAAACAATAAAAATAAGCCAAAAGCCACAAGACAGATTTAAATGTGGCATTCAATAGACATTGGACAAACATACTGGATAAAATAAAGTGTAAACTCCTCTGTCCTTGTCATATGTTCCTGGATAGGTCGGCCCAAAAAGAGAATAGACGGCTACAAAAGTGGCTAAAGTGGATGGCCCGCTGAAAGTAACAAAATCAAAAGACAATATTTAAATCAACAGAAATGTTAGGAGGTGTTAGCACAGCATTATGAAAACCTACCAATTTAGAGAGTTGTGTAAGTAAACACTATGAAAACCTACCCTATTACAGAGGTGGCATAGCGCATCTGAAGCCGTTTTACATCAAATATTTCAATAAGGCGCAGTCTCTGAAACAGGTAGACGTGAGGGTGTAAGACATACTTGAAAAATTGTTTCTAATCCATTATGCAAGTAGAACACTCTTGAGCTAATTTATAAAGGAAATAAATCTTATAAAAGAGAAACTTACAAAAGAAATAAGTTCATGTCTTCATGATAAAGTAAATTACAAGAGAAGAAATTTAAAAGAGAATCACATAATTTTAGAAATATTTCCTGAAAGGAATTTTCCATAACTCATTCCATCCCAAATCACGTTCCACTTCGGAGATGTACATGATCAAGGAAACTAGATATTAGATGTATTCATGTTATTGATACTTTTCCAAGTATATTCTTTTTTTAGAGTTAATGAAAAGGAATTTCCTTAATCTCCACCGAGATGATGCCAAATGTTAATGGGTAAAAGGTTTTTACATTGAGCCTCCAAAAAACTATTCAACCATCAACAAATAATAATGGAATCTCTTATTTACACCAATAGTACAGGTAAAACAAGGTAACTAATGATCTTCAGCAGCCATCTTTCAACTCCTTCAAACATTCTCCATATCATACAAAAAAAGGCATCACAATGCTATTTCCAAAACCTCCTCCTTTCCTTCCCTGTTTTGCTCAACCTCCACACTGCAAGGGTGTCTTCTACTGTTCAGGGAAGTAAATCATGGAATACACCAAAACTCTTACTTCTGCTGCATAGTGCATAGTGCATAGCGCATAGTTCATAGTGTAATGAAGGAGCACAAGATTAGTGTATTCCACCTTTTACTTGCACATGCAACACTGATTAACATTATGTAACTCCTCCTTTTCAAATTGCTGCAACCTAAGGATAACGTCCCATGAAGCGAACCAAGCAAAGAAAGCGAATTCTTAGCGGCTTTTGAACTATCTAGATAAATATAGTAAGGTTTCACCAGGAAGCTCCCTCCCACCCCGACGTCAGCTTTTGATGCCATCCCATGCTGCCTTTCTTTAGCCACTAAACTATTAGTATCCAAGCAAAATGCTCCATTTCTTACGACTCTCAATCTTTTATGGGCTTCTGAAAATTATATCCCAGGAAATTCCACATGTATCATTCCTAAGTAGATCTGATATTGGACCTCCACATTATTGCACTAAAGTATAAATGAGGATACTTTATCTTCAGCTTACCTTCCGGCACCAAAATCAGATATGATTGCCTTACCTTCTATGAATTCAATGTATTTTTTAAAATCAATCTTTGCCTTCATTATTCATTTCCATGGAGAAGATGAATTCTCCCCCTATAAAGGACACACCCATTGACACAATCAACAAAAGGTAACGAGGATAAAGACAAAAGATGAATTCACCAATACATTTCACTATCTTGAAGATCTCTTAGCACTATTTCCCAAATTTACAGCTTAAAATATAAAGCTTCACATTCTTCCACACCCAAAGAAAAGAGAACTCATTTTACTCCTGATAAAATTTAACCGTTAATAGGTGTGTAGCGGCACAAACAATATAGCACGAAATTAGTAAACTTTGACATTTTCGTTGCCAGCATACTCAGGCTTAATAAAATCTTTTGTTTCTCCAACTGCAGCAACGTGCATTTGCTTCTTCATGAACACTCCAGACCGAATTCAATTCAATGACGTTTGAATCTCAAGATGTGCAGGCATACTAGGAGAGAAAAGATTAGGAATGAGGATGTTCGAGACAAGGTGGGTTGACTTCCGTGGGAGACAAGATGAGGCCAG
The DNA here is from genome assembly GCA_018342035.1 of Solanum appendiculatum. Lineage (NCBI taxonomy): Eukaryota > Viridiplantae > Streptophyta > Magnoliopsida > Solanales > Solanaceae > Solanum > Solanum appendiculatum. The sequence continues at coordinate 2,714,019 of JAGDQO010000422.1, forward strand.
TGTTTTGGGAAGCGAGAAGCGGAAAAAAGCAATGAGAGCTCGCTTCACCGAAGCGAGAAGCTTGAAGAGAAGTGCACGCTTTTTTCAAATAAAGCGTTATTTAGTATAAAAAATATTAAATATGCATAGATAAATAATCAAGAACTCAATAGAGATATCACATTGAGCAAATCTTTCAATTCTTATATTAAAAAGTAAATAACAGATACTAGAAATAGATATTGAATAAGAAAATACAACTTACTACAAGCAAAAACAAAACAGTGACTCAGTCACAGAACAGCAAAAAAACAAAGGAAAAGAAAATAGAGACAGAATAGAGCAGCAAAACAAAAAAAAGAAGAGAAAAACAAAGCATATGCAGTAGCATTACAAATAGAGGAATCTTAGATCAGAAGAAATAAAAACAGACTAATGCTACTTAAGTAGCATTACAAACAACAAATTGAAGGAAAAAAAAAACTAGATACCTTGCGCAGCAGAGAAACAGAAACAGAAGAAGAGAAGAAGAAGAACGTTGTATTTTTACAGAGAGTCCAGCAGCAGTCGACAAAGGAGGGAAAATATTTGGTAAAACTTACGTAAGTATTTTTACAAAAATTTAAAAAAAAAAAAACCTAGTTAGCGTTGTCTCTAAAAAGCGAGTTTTTTCTCGCTTTTATAAGAAGCTCACGCTTCTTCACCATCATGCCACTTCAAGGCATTAGAGTGACAGCCTGTCGCTTCGCTTCTCGCTTTAAGCGAGCACTTCAGCACTCTTAACAACACTTCATGAGGGAAGTGAGACTGAGATGCTTCAGACATGTGAAAAAGAGGGATGCAAATGTCCTGGTGAGGAGGTGTGAGAGGTTGGTTAAGATGAGCTTCGAGAGGGTAGAAGTAGGCTGAAGAAGCATTCGGGAGAGGTGATTAGACAAGACATGGCACATCTCCAGCTTATTGAGAAAATGACTTTAGATAAGAAGTTATGGCGGACGCTGATTAGGTGGTAGGTTAGTAGGTAGTTGAGCATCGTCTTGTTGTCCAGCGGGAAAGGTTTCTATTTGCATTCCAGTAGTATTAGCACTATTCTCATAGCTTCTGGTCCCTTGATTTCTGCTACTACATGTTAAGTGTTGTGCTTCAGTTATCGTTTTATTTGTTGCAGTTATTGTTCCTTTTCTTTATTTGTTTTAGAATGTTTCCCTTATTATTTGCAATGTCTTCATAACTTCTTCTCTTTTAAAATCTGCTTTGATATGCGTTAATTGAACCGAGAGTCTTCCATAAACAGTCTCTCTATCTCCACGAGGTAGGGATAGGTTTGTGTACACTCTACCCTCCTCAGAACCCACTTGTGGGATTTCACTAGGTGTGTTCTTGTTTTTGTTGAAGTTTGCCCCTCAAATGTGCATTAAAATAAATGATCAAAGATTACAAAATAAAGGAAACAAATGTCTCGAAAAGTTGGTATTGGTGCATTGCCACCACATTTTAGCCATGCATTCAGAATTGGGAATTCAGCAAAGAATGAGCCCTAAATAAAATATCATTAGCTTACTTGAGTAAATTAAAACCAAAAATATTTACATACAAGGCAACTAAATATTATCATTAACTAGACCCGAGAAAGGCATGCACCAAATCTAATACCTGTGACCAGGGATCAAACCGCAGATGAAATCCATGATCTGGGAAGCTAATGACAATGTCAAGTTTTAAGGGCTCCTGCAGAACACAAATTGAGCATTGAAGTTATGTAATTTTCGAGATGCTGGTGTGTAAAACTAGCCATGTCCATAATATTGACTACGGTGTTATCATATTAAGATACCATGTAAAACCTGATAATTTCAGAACCATTTACGCGTGGAAATTGCAGAATTTCAGCCTATAAACCCATTTTAATGGACGGGATGCATCCTACTACGAAATATATTACTGGCTGAGTTAATCACAACTAAATGGGGAACTTTTCTATTCAACCAACTAAAGATGGTAAAGGTTTATATAAACCCATTTTAATGGATGGGATGCATCCTACTACGAAATATATTACTGGCTGAGTTAATCACAACTAAATGGGGAACTTTTCTATTCAACCAACTAAAGACGGTAAAGGTTTATATAAACCCATTATAACGAATGACTCCTACTACTGCAAAATAGATAATGGCTCAGTTGATCGCAACTAATTGGGGAATTTTTCTATTCAACCAACAAAAGGTACTAAGTATGTGACTAACAGAACACTAAATAACACAAAAAGGATTATTTTAAATGCATAGTAATCCGCAATCCGTCAACTGATTGTTTTGAACTCCAAAGCAACTAAATTTTCAGAGAGTAAAGTTGATTTAAAATGACTAGGGTTCAAGATTTGATGTCACCCTAATAAGGAAAACATATTAACCAAAACAAAAAGAAGTATGTAAAATTGACCTAAAAAATGCTGTCCTCCTTGAATCATACCTCATCATAATACTTAACATGGACAACATCATAAATATTAGGCTGCTGCTCTATCTGCGCAAAAGCTTCACAAATAGGCATTCCTGAAACATTTACCAGATCATCATCACATGTCGAATCAGCTAAACTAAACCACATCAAATTGAATAATTGATCAATCAATTTACAAACCTAAACAAAAATGAAACAAATTAATCGACCTATTTGACCTAATTCGGTAACTTAACGGAAAAAAAAACAAATGGAATAAATAAAGTTTACCTAGAGTAAAAGGACCGATTCCAACACCAGGGCGGAGATCGAGAACAATAGAGCCCATGGCAGTGCCTTCGCAGCGGCGTCTTGGTCTCTGCATCGTTTCGTTGTTGTTGAAATATGTTGAATCGAGGACTGTCACTTTTTTTTTAAAGTCTAGAGACGATGGAGATAGCTTTAAGTAGAAGGGGAGGCAAGCTGACAACGATGTGGCAAAGGCTAATGGATGGTATATGGTTATGGAGTTTTGGCACCAAGCGGCCAGCACACGGAAACGTCGTGGTTATCTTTTGTTTTTTACTTGGGACTAGACGTAAGATTGTTGCTTTGCAAAAGGAGAATCTTTTTTTAAGGAGTTTGGCAAGTGAATTTGATGATTTCGACTTTCGAGGTTAGGTTAATTCCAAAAATAAATTTAGAATTGTTAATTGACTAATTTGTCCTCAATAATGGCGGGTCGGATTCTGGATAAGGGAGGCCCTTTTGATGCTATTTTATAAAAGGAAAATTATGCAAAATATACCTCTATAAACTTTATTTAGCATAATATGGTCATTCGGCCTTGTTAATTTCCAAAAAAATAGCTGCCTGTTTCTGGGTCTTCTTCTTCGTTATTCTTTCATCTTCTTCATCTCTGCTCCTTCTTCTTCCTCATTCTTCTGCTTCGCCATTTTTCTTTAGTCTTCTCTTTGTCTCCTTCTTCGTCTCTCTTTTTTTTTAATTTAACGTAGCAAATGTGAATCGTTTTAAGTAAATCATATATCAAAAAAATTGAAATATCAAAAAGATTTCGTATCTATAATCTTGGACTGTTTCGAAGTGATTTTGAGTGGATCGAGATTGAATAGTCATTGTATATTTCATGTATAGTTAAACAATATTAAGTTTTTTGAGTATTATAATGTATAGTCAGTGTATATTTCATGTATACTTAAACGATATTCGGTTTTTTTAGTATCATAATATATAGTCAGTGTATACTTCATGTATAGTTAAACGATATTCATTTTTTTGAGTGCATCATAATGTATAATTATATAGTCAGTATATACTTTCTGTGACTTTCGACAATCTATATTATATAGTCAGTGTATATTTTCTATGATGTTTGGTTTTTTTAGGATTTTTTACATAAACGAATTCTTTTAAGTTAATTATTACCCTTTTTTAAGGGTACTTTTTTTTTATTAATATCTATAGTATAATTACCTTCCTTAATAGCTAAAATGTCACTGCTCTCTCCTCATCTCTCTACTTATTCATCTCTTTTCAGCCCATCTTTCTCCACTTAAAACTAAATTAATTAGTTGCCCTAATTGAATGGACTAGCAATGTAAAACCCCAAAGCTGGACCCTTAAACCCCCGGAGGTTATACATCAATGGCCATTTTTCTGTCATCATCCTTGTTCAATTCTTCGCTTTCTTCTTCGAACAACCAAATCACTACAAATTCCCATCCAAAAACTGCACAAATCAGTACTGTTCGTGTCATCCCTCTCTGTGTTCCATCCCTTTCGAATACATCGTCACCTATATTGAAATGACTATTTAAGGAATTAACTCATTTTAATCTCAAGCTAGTCATGTCTAATGATAACAAAAAAATTGAGAATGTTGCACCAAACACATTGGAAAAATTGAGCCACTTTGGTACTGTACCTATTATCTGGAAGGTAGGATATTAATTGTGAACAGAGTATAAAGTTTAATGCAAATCTTTCCTCTTGTAGTGACATTTTTTTCTTGTTTAGTTATACTTTGTGTTGCTTAGAATGTATTAATACTTTTTGCAATGCTTAAAATTTTACACCTTTATGATCCATTAGCTGCAAATTTCTATATTAATTACTAGCAAGAATATCTTTATTTGGCCTCGGATGTCTATTTTCTGTCATCATCCTTGTTTAATCCTTCGCTTTCTTCTCTGAGCAATCAAATCACTACAAATTCCCATTCAAAAACTACACAAAAATGTTTTAATACAAAATATCCATAATACATTTTTCTATCTTGTGCCTTAAATCAAAATTCTACGCACAAATCTTTTTAACGCATAGCTGATTTAATATCTTTTTAATACAACATATCCATAAGACCTAAGTTTTAATGCACAAACCTTTTTAATACATGTTTAATACAAACTTGATTTAATACCTTTTTAATACAAAATTATCTATAATACATTTTCATTCATGTTGTGCCTTAACACAAAATTTTACCCACAAACCTTTTTAACACAGAACTGATTTAATACCATTTAATACAAAATGTATATAATATAGATTTAATACATTTGTCCCTTAACTCAAAGCACAAATTGTCCTTAATACCCAAATTCTATGCACAAACCTTTTTAACATATAGCTAATTTAATACCTTTTTAATACAAAATATCCATAAGACCTAAGTTCTAATGCACAAACTTTTTTTTTTAACATATAGCTGATTTAATACCTTTTTAATACAAAATATCCATAAAACCTAAGTTCTAATGCATAAATCCGTTTAACATATAGTTGATTTAATACCTTTTTAATACAAAATATTCGTAAGACATATGTTCTCATGCATAATTTTTTTTAACACATAGCTGATTTAATACATTTTTAGTACCGAAATGTTTGAAATTCACATATAATATTTATAATATATTGTATTAAAAATGTTTTAGTTATATATTAGGTGAAGTTCTAAAAAATTGTATTAAGTTGTATCAAACATGTATTAAATATAAACGATCGGTGGTCTGGTGGTGGTGATTACGAAAAAGAAGAGGTGGAGCTCTAAAAATATGTATTAAAGTTGTATTAAAATTGTATGAATATAAACGATAGTTATAATACAATTCAAATTCGATAGTATACATTACTATAAATTCGATAGTTATTATTTTAGAACAAATATAATACATTTCTAACAATGTAAACTAATTTAAATAGTACCGGAATGTTTAAAATTCACATATAGCACTTATAATATATTTGTATTAAAAATGTTTTAGTTATATACTAGGTGAAGTTCCGAAAAATTGTATTAAATATAAACAATCGATGGTCTGGTGGTGGTGATTTACCGAAAAAGAAGAGGTGAGCTCTAAAAATCTGTATTAAAATCGTATGAATATAAACGATAGTTATAATACAATTTGAATTCGATATTATACATTACTATAAATTCGATAGTTATTATTCCAGAACAAATATAATACATTTCTAACAATATAAACTAATTTAAAAAGTACCGAAATGTTCGAAATTCACATATAATACTTATAATATATTTTAATTAAAAATGTTTTAGTTATATATTAGGTGAAATTATGAAAAATTGTATTAAAATTGTATCAAAACTGTATTAAATATAAACAATCGGTGGTCTGGTGATGGTGATTTACCGAAAACAAAGAGGCGAATCTCTGAAAAATTGTATTAAATATAATGATAGTTATAATACAATTCGAATTCGATATGACACATTATTATGAATTCGATAGTTGATATCCCAGAACAAATATAATACATTTCCAATGTGCATTGAAACATGTTTATAATATGTATAATATATTGAATTCAAAATGTATTACAATTGCCGTTTGTATTTTTTTTTCTTTTATTAATAATGTCAAAATACATTATACCTGAATTTCAAATATTCAAACACTAAATTAGTTTATGTGTTAATATATTAGAATTGTGTTAGAAATGCATTCTATATGTATTTATTTTTAAAAAATCTTCTAATTTAAAAAATAGTAATATGTAATACCCAATCTAAAATTAAGTTTTAAATTAGAATAATTAATTATTATTTTAAAAAAGAAAGAGAGAAAGATTGACAGAAAAAAAAGGAGAAAATGGAGAGAGAGAAAAAGAGATAGGCGGACAGAAAAGAAATGAGAAGAAGGAGAGAGAGGGGAAAGGCAAATTGTTAAAAAAAAGTAATGCTATAGATGGTAAATTCTATAACTATAAGTGGTAATTATGAGGCTAATATATATTACTTATGTAAAATGACTTTTTTTTTTATGTAAATAAAACATGAATATATTTGTTGTAAACTAATTAGTTTATTGTGTATATTTGAAATTGGCCCTCTTGGGAAAATTACCTCAAATTCGAATCCTACAACTATAATTAAGAGAAAATTTCAAAAATAGCAAAGATAATAGACATAATAAGGCTCTATAACTATAGTTCTGTTTGCTATGGAGGTTGCGATTTGTGTATTTCGCAATAAATTATACAAACATGGTAAGTATATACAAATGGAGAGTGTGGTTTGTATATTTCGCTTGCGAATATACAAACATGATGAGCATACACAAATTCTGTATTTATACATTTAGGAATTTTTCAAAACTCTGTTTTTATATTTCGCTTGCCAATATACAAATAGGATAAATTATTAAGATTTTTTCATATATCGTATACAAATAGCTAAGGTAAGCATATACAAATTCTGAATTTATACAATCAGAAATCGAATTATATTAATTTTGGATTTATACAATCAGGGAACAAATTATACAAATTCTGAATTTATACAATTAGGAAACCGAATAGCAAAATTTCGCAAAACTATTGTTACGGATTAAAAATAATCGAAACAATAGCTATATTACATAATATTCTGTAAATGTTTGTCATTTCGTGTAATTTTCTCTATAATGAATTGAGATTAATTTTGAGTTTCACATAATGTGGAGACTTTACATGGGCCGAGGCCCAACAGTAATCAAGCACGAAGGCCAGCTATACTCGGTTCAACAAGCTAGCCCAACCCAATATACTCGCACACTAGCATGGCACGATGCACTAGTGACTGATGTGTGATCTAATTTGATTGAGCACAGTCTAGAGGTGTCAAATTCAATCAATTTATTTTATTATCTGGATTCATTTTGATCCATTTAGTTTAGCTCATTTTAAAATTGGGTTGATGTGCAGTTCCTATTAATTCATGAAAATTTTGATCTAATTTTTTTTATAGCTTTTCTTTGTTATTATAATTCAAGATTTTTTTGTTAGCTTCCGCACGACGCCTTATTATTATGATCCAAACAAGTGGATGATATTGTGTTATATATATAAAAAAAAAAAGATCTTATATTATAGAAGTCCAAAACTTCAACTCCAAGAAAATGATAGATATGATAGACTCTTTTACCGCAATTTTCCACATAAAAGTCATTTTTGAGTAAAATATAATCATGGTAGAATTTATCTCAAGAAAACCACATCTCTATTGTATTGACTGAAATGATGTTTGACTTTTTGTTGTCAGTCTATTTAAATAGATATTGATTCAATTATGGTTGTCATACAAGGTGAGAACGGTCACGGAGCAAATATATGAAATTTTGGATCATTTGTATTATTATAGTAATTGTAACAAAGATAGTTGATACTTTTATCTTAATTAGTAGCTTAAAATGGACAAGATTGTGATTTAGAAATGTTAATTAGCCTTTTTTTGTACTCTTACTAGGTTGCGTTCTGTCATAGACAAGTTAGGAATACCTAGTTTTAGAGTAGAATAGGTTTCCTATTAGCAAAACTACATATATATTTAATTAAAAGAAAACTTTGGTTTGGTCCCCTCTAGTTTGGATTATAAATATGTGATCAACTTCATATCCAATATCCAGGTGGGTTTTCGTAAGTTAAAAAAACTACTATTAATTTAATATAAAGATCATACAATGAAAATAGGTAAGGTAATCATGATTATTAGCTACTATGATTTTTTTAAAATAGAGAAATTTAAGTAGTCTTGAAGAGTCTATTATATATATGCATTTTTTTATTCGTACAAATTATAATTATTTAATTTCAATTCATATTCATCGTTATTGTTCAAATTCAATAATTATACGTTTGTAGTGATAAAAAAAAAAAAGCATGCACCCCCCCCTCCCACACACACACACACAAATCACATTACGTCTGAGGCATATGGAAATCTTTATTGGTTAAAAGTATTAACACGACGACATGTATACAATTTCTTCACAATATATTGATGATTACAATTAACTTTTGCTATAGTTAGTGTCTTTTTTTACTTTATTCAATGTCTGATATTCACATTGAAGTTCAACTAATTCAAATTCACATTAGATAGAGCTCATATAGAGATAATACTCTCTACCATTGATTTTTGTATAAGTTACATAAATCACATAGTGTAAAGATGAAATTACTATCTATCCCTACTTTTTTTCTAATTACAATAATCCCTTAAAATTAACTCAATCCGGATACATTAATGAAAGCGCGGATACATTAATACAGATACATTATTAAAATAAGGGATTTCCCAATACGGATACATTAGTGAAAGTGCGGATACATTAATACATTAATACAACAATCCGGATACAATAGTGAAAGCACGGATATACATTAATACGGATACATTATTAAACTATAGAATTTTAGAAATTTTTAAAAGATATAGAGAAATATGGAAAATAGTTTACTTAAAGCTGTGTAATTTAGTAATTTTTCTTTCATTTTTTCATATCCACGTTCGAAACTGAAATCTCTAAAATAGTGCTATAGTTAGTGCCTTAGTGGTGTCTATGTGAAATTCCATCTTCTTATGAAACGAGATGGAACAGTTTTTTGTCCTTCATAGCTTCTAATTTTTTTTATTACTAAAATAGAATGTACACTTGGCTTGGCCAAAAAGGAATTATTAAGGCTTAATCAATTAATGGTTGTTATGAAATACTTCCTCCGATTCTTCTTAATTATATAATTACCTGCATGTTGCTTGATCCAACAAAGTTCGGTTTAAAATATTCGCCACTTTATTTTTTTCTAGTATCAATATAATAAAACAATACATCTTAAAATATTAATTAAAATTCATATTATTTGACTTTAAAAAAAAATCATATTTTAACACTAACACGGATAGAATAACTTAAGTTTTTTTTAACATATAAGGCGTAATGAAATGCAATGCATGCAAAACTAATAAATTCGGTCGTCATCTTCCGTATGTATGATAAAAAAAACACTCAACAAACAAAAAACAAAAAGAAACACAACAAAAAACGGATATTTTTTTTTCCTTTTTCTTTTAGTAAATGAAAATGAAATGTTTCCAAGATTAGGCAAAAAGAGTAAAAAAAGGAAAAAATATTACTAACAATTCTTCACCGCCACGTGTAATGCTAACTTACACGTTTCTTAATTGTGGAGCAAAAATATTTACTTGACGTCTTGGATTGGTCTGCAATTAATTTGGAAAATTAGTTAATTAATGGTGGCCAAACACTGCAACTGCCGTAAGTGGACAGATCATCATTAATTAATCCACCACTTGTTTGATTATTTTTTTTTAAAAAAAAAAAATCAACTAATTGATCACCTCAATAGACGCTCTATAATCACACTCATCCACATTAAATAAAAATTAAAAATTTTAAAAAATAAAAAGAGGAAAAACCCCAAAATAATTAAATAACAAAAGCGTGCCTTTTCTACTAGCTTAAGCTTTTAGATGAGTGGTCATACACTTCAAAATGATATGAGAGCAATCCTGATGAATGGTCTTATTTTCATATCAATGGATAGTGTCCAAGAACAATTTAGTGGTACATTAACTACATAAAAATTCAATTATCATTAACAAAAAAAAGATTAAAAAGATTCCAACAACAAAATTGCTTCAAAAGAAAATTTCTATATGTGCATAGACTTAAATTGTGGAATATGAAGGTATCATTTTATTAAATTAAACTCAAAACAAGGTTATTTCAGTAGTTAAGTTAATAAATACTCGTAACTCCTTAAATAATAACACTTTCACTTGAAATAAAACAAACATAATATTTTAATTGTTTCTACATTCCCCTCTTCGTCATTTATTAAATTACCACTTTGCAAGTAGCTTTATTAAATGCTTTTCCATGCGATGCCATCTTCACTAAATTTTTATCAAATTTTGCCAACTACGTAATTTATGATATGACATTATATTTGATTGTGACTACACATATTACAAATATAACAAGGGGTCCCATAGAACAAATACAACTACAAAAACTTACAATTTAATGTAGTAAAAACAGATTCATTATGTATTTCTATTTGATTACTTATGTCGTAAAAGAGAATAAAAATATATATATAACAAGTGCATACTTATGTACTGTGACAAACTACACTATCTTAAAAATAATTTATGTTATCTCCTATATTCTGATTAGCAAACCAGAAATAATAAAAGATGAAAAGAAAAAGAAAAGAACTATTCGAGTCCATAGAACTCACTGTGTGTCCTTAAGAAATTTAATCCCCTCAAGTACCCGAGGTTGTAGATTAATTCCTCCCAAGATAAAACGGATTTAACCATTAAAGAAGTAGCGGTACCTCAAACTTCGATAATTTCAACGAACTCAAAATGACAGCAACGAATCACACATAGACTCTATTTTGTTTTGTAAGAAAATATATGCAAAAGAAGGAAAAATTCCATTCTCAAAAAATGAGAGAAAACCTCTCTATTTATAGCCAACAAAGGGTAGTATGAAAAGGTGTTAATTGCGCCTTTTCGGAAGGGACAGCCTTCCATGAAAGGTCACAATCCTTTGGAAAAGGCACAACCTTTCAAACGGTCACAATCCTTTAGAAAAGACACAACCTTTCGTAAAGGTCACAACCCTTCGGTAAAGTCACAATCCTTCAGGAGAGTCACGACTCTTCATTTCCCATTTACACCTTTAAAACCCAACAATTTCATCTTAATAGGGATACAAATAGTTATAATCGGTCACTCCTCAAGGTTACACAATCACCTTTAAGCATGTGCAATACTTATAATGGAAAATTTGGAATTTGAACAAACTGATTGCCGAGGAAAATAATAGGAGAAGAACTTTGAAAAATAAGAGAGAAATTTCTATATATTGACAAAAGAAATCTCAACCTATATAAATAGATAGATAACAAAGTTTAGATAGTAAAAATCTTTTGATTCAAGAAAATATATCTTGACTAACTTTTGTTTAGGAAACAAACCAAGTTAAGTAGGGGAAATGAACTTTGACTAACTATAATTTTGAAGGAACAAATCTTTGACTAGCTTTAATTTCAGGGAATGAACCTGATTAATAATTTGAAAGAATGAATTTTGACTAACTTTAATTTCGTAGAAATGAACCTGATTAATCCAGAAAAATGAATCTTAATTAATTAAAAAATAAAACAATAAATTTACAGTACCACCCATTCAAAAAAATACCAACGCATAATAGAGAAATCTTAATTCGTATCGATAAAGTCGAAAAAATACCAGAAATGAAAAGGCAAAATGAATACTTGCAGCTGTCTTGTGTAAAAGTTAATCTTTTTTTCACAATAAAATTGTGTTGTCATTGTACAAAACACAAGGAATATAAAAAGTGATGAAAGATGTTGTTAGTAAAAAGGCCTTTTAAGATGATGGGGTATAGTATACTATAGGCATTAAACAGTCCTTGTGCCAGCTAACCCAACCAAAATCAACATATATTATAATTGATGAGTTAATTTTTTATAAGGTCATTCAAATATTAAAATAATTTTTATTTTATATATTGATGAGTTAATTTTTTATATGGTCATTTAAATATTAAAATAATTTTTATTTTTATCATATATGATCATTTAAGTATTGAGAAAATCTCACTAAAATTATTTTTGAATTTTTCTTTCCGTAAAATCATTCACGTCTAGCAAAAACCTCTCCCCTCACTAGATTTCTTAGTTCATGCCATGTAATTTTATTATGTAGGACAAGACTTAATCTAATTTTAGATACACAAAAAATAAAATTTAGATATCTAGTTTTTCAAGTATATCAACGAAAAATGTTGATTTTTTTTTATAGATTTGTTAGTAATTTTGACCTGATATGAAATAGATCCACATTTTGAAGTATTGTACAAATCAAAAGGCAACTTGCAATTATGTGTATTATATGAGGTTTAAGGACTCATGTCAACTAATTATTTATTTTTTTAAAAATAACTTCATTTGTAATAATTTATATTCAAACATCTAATAGATGAATTACTTGATTTGTATGGATATAAGAGTTCACACACAAAATTAACAAGAACCTTTATTTTTTATGGTGAGATTTATTAATAATTATACTGAAAATCATTCTCGTTAGAACAATAAGACTTCATTTCAAAACGATTTAGGATTTGAATTGACGAATACTTAAACCTAAATAGTTAAATTTAATATTTTTGTATCCAAAATTAGTTTAGATTTTATCCTACATGACATAAAAAGTAGGAAATTCATATGACACAATATGCCAACTAATAAAATTATTGAAAAAAAATGACTTTTCTCTTTTTAGGATATAAAATTATAGTTGAATTACATTATGGAAAAAAAATTAAAGATTAACTTTAGTAAAATCTTCACAATACTTAAATAACTATTTAAGAAAGAAAAATCCAAAAGTAACTTTAATGAAATCCTTTTAATATGGATGACTTTATAGAAGATTTTTTTTCTTTTCAAATTTAGTACTTAAAATAATCATTTAGGAAAGAAGAATTCAAAAGAGATTTTAATGAATTTATTTAAATATTTGAATGACATTATAGGAAAAGAAATTAAGAATGATTTCAATGAAATCTTCACAATATTTAATAAAATTTATTTTATTAATTAAATGACCATAACTCCAATATGACTTGTTACTCCCACTACTAACAAAAAAGGCAAATACTTAAAAGACTAACCAAAAAAAAAAAAAAGTTGGAAACCAAGTCACGTGTTATTTAGACAGTGGAGAAAAACTGTGAATCCAGTCATTTAAAAAGACCCCAAACAAGTTTAGTAGTAGCAGTATAAAAACAATCCCACATGAGCCGCGTTTGACGCTTTGCCATGTGTGTTAATTGACAAGTCCCTTTTTGTTTCGCCGAAAGGTTAATACACAAAACATTTTTTCAATTTTACAGGCACACTTGTCTTCTAACCAAACGTGCCCTCTTTCTCTCTTCCTAATCTTTCTCTTTAATTTCTCATTTTCGTCTCAGATTTTTCTTCCTTTCTTCAAACGACGTCGTTTGAGTCCATGATCAACCCGATTCAGTAGGCTAGGGTTTTGGTACGAGCTCAAATTCTCCATGGATGGTGGTGTGAATTCTAGTTCAGGGATGTACGCGCCATGTGTACAACAAGCACATAGTCAAAGGCTAGATGAAGGTACAGCAACATCTATGGAGTTACAGAGGTCGGAACAGTGTAGTTCCGTACATTATATGGAAGGTTCTCAGTTGGTCGGAGTTTCGTCTTCGGTCGCCGGAGCCGGAGGTGCTCCGGCTACGGTAGCTGTGGATGTCAGGTATTCAGCTGCAAACGTGATCGATAACCGGAAGCGAGGGCGGCCACCTCGTAATCTGATGGTGAAACTTCCGGTGCCAAAGAAACCGCGAGTAGAGGATGAAGATGTTTGCTTCATATGTTTTGATGGTGGTTCTCTTGTTCTTTGCGATCGCAAGTGAGTGAGGCACTTTTTTTATCAGTTTTCATACTCTACTTTCCCTTTTTTTGAAGTGTTCTACTGCTCTTCCCCCACTTGACATTTACTTCACTTTGAGCTAAAAATGTTTTAAAAAATGTACTAGTGCTTCAGAAATAATCATAATCTTTGTTTGATAAGCGTAATTGTGTTACAAGTTGTTTCTTTAATGGATAGGGGTTGTCCAAAGGCATATCATCCAGCTTGTATTAAGCGGGATGAGGCATTTTTTCGCTCCAAGGCTAAATGGAACTGTGGTATGTTTCTCTTACTTTTTTATGCACATGAAGAATCTGTTCAGTTCGTATAGTTCTTTACTGCTAGAGTTATTGTTTTTTTTTTTTGTATTAATTTATTCTCATAATGGGATAATTTAAGTGCCGAAATTATTTTGGCAAGAGCTAAGAGAGAACTAAATGACATTCTATTTAAGTAGAGAGAAATAAGGATAGTAGTTTTTTCATGGGTTCTCTATTTGTAAAATTACTTTAATTTTATCTTATAAAAAAAGAGTAGTAGATTATTGAGCATGACACATTAAGGCTGCAAGTATTGCATGGCATAATTCATGTTGTTACATTGTAGAAGCATCTTCTGTAAATGCAATGACAGCCTTAACTGATACTTCTAGAACGAGTCTTGAATGTAGGGGAGGTTTCAACTGTAAATTGAAATATAGTATTGTGCCTGCATAATCAGAATTTGGATGGTCATGTATATTACTTTAGAGAATGCTTTGCATAAACATTTCAATTTCCAAGATAAAAGGAACGAGGGGAAGAATCAGTGAGGTGAGTGTTCTCAAGTGAAAACTATGGAAAAAGCATGTGAGTCATTAATATGTTGCTTTTTCTCTTGCTCATTAATATCTTGCGTGAATAACAAGTCTAGGTATTGGCTTGAAGAACAGAAACATCTCTGGATGCTTTTCTTTTTCACTATCCTTTATCAAGATAATATGAAGTCCTAGACATGGATTCTTACTAGTCGTTATTAAACCTTTTAAAATTCAAAGTGTGATCTCATAATATAGTGATTTTGAAAATTTGGAAAATGATCTTTTGTCCTTTATTGTGTTTGTCTCATGTATCTTTTTGCTGTTTTCATAGTCTATTTCTAACTTTTATGGAGTACCATATTGTATCTTTTGCCTTTTGTTGTCTTGACTTGTGCATCTTTTTGTCATTTTCAGTCTTTCCCAATTTGTATGGACTCTAGTCTTTTTACAAGTTTGTATAGCATATATAATGTATTTATTGCCTTTTATCGTCTTGACTCGTGTATCTCTTTGTCGTATTCATTAGTCTTTCTCTGAGTTTGTATAGAGTACATATTTGTATCTTTTTCCTTTTTTGTCATCACTTATGTATGTTACTGTCTTCTTCAAAGTCTTTTTTTCAAGTTTGAACGGGTTGCATATTTCTAACATGTTCGAAATGATTGCTACTTCCACAAACTTTTTAGGGCATCTGCAGACAATCTTTCACACCATGTGTGGGAATTCCCTTATATTACTAGTAAACAAGTTCATATGATTGTTAATAACTTCTCTCTCTCCCTCTCTCTATTTTTCCCTTTTCCCTACATTGCACATATTTCATCAAGAGCATCCGAAAAATCTGTTTCCTTTGGGGTAGTCCTTGTCCTATAGAGAAGAAAGGCCGTGATTGTTCTATTAAACAGGAGGCTTAAGCAATTGGAATAGAATACAACATCATAAAAGATAGTATGGTAATGTGGCTAAGCTGGGAGCTTCTTGAAAGAACCTTATTTATGTTGCTTAGAAAACCTTGTGTTGCTAAAACCAACTTTTGGTATTGATTTATGTACTGCTTGAATAATGCTTCAAGGAATGTAAGTATTAGCTTAAAAATGTATCTCTGTATATCATAGTTGATATATTCAAGGACATTTGAGGAGGTTTGTGATATCCAGAGAATCTATGTCCACAGAAGGTTGGAACAACAAAAAGAACTGAAAAATCAACTAGAACTTATCGAAGTAATCATCAATGTTAAAGTAGAATCCACTTCCAGAAGATTGGGTGGAGTTTGTGGAGAATCTTTTCTTGGTGTAGATTCTTTACCTTTTGGTATATTCCTTGTATTTGTTCAGGCCTTTGGCCATGTTTATGAATGATATTATGTTTACTTGATTAAAAAAAAAAGTAGAATCCGCTTCCATGATTGGTACCGGAGAATGCAAGTGCATAATAGTTTTGCTTTTATTTTTCACTTAGTACTTTTCTCTCTTTTCTCTTGAACTACAAAAGATCTGGTTCTATTTTCTATATGAAGCATGTCATCTACATCATTGGCCCCAGAATGATACAGCACACTGATATTACTTTTTTTCCCCCTTTTTAGGTTGGCATATTTGTAGTGTGTGTCAAAAAGCTTCCCACTACCTGTGCTATACTTGTACCTATTCATTGTGCAAGGCATGCACAAAAAATGCTGAGTACTTGTGTGTAAGAGGAAACAAAGGCTTTTGCTCGACGTGCATGAAAACTATCATGCTGATTGAGAACAAAGACCAGGCAGATAAGGAAATGGTATGTGTAATACTGTAATGCACTGTAAGATCTCACAAAATATGTTTCCTTATCAGTGCAACTGCAAATAAACAATTTGTTTTCCAAGCAGTGATATTATCATGGCTTTCCAGATTAAAGATTGCCATGTTTAATTTTATCATTTTGTACTTCTCCTTTTCTTTTATCTCCATAAAGTAATCTTGGGCTAAGTTTTGATTTACCTAAAACCTAACAGGTTCAGGTAGATTTTGATGACAAAACTAGCTGGGAGTATCTCTTCAAGGTGTATTGGGTAATCCTAAAGGAAAATCTATCATTAACACTTGATGAACTTCTTCAAGCTAAAAATCCATGGAAAGAATCAAATGCAGTACATGGTAAGCGGCCGCTACTGCCTTATGGTCATTATGTTGCAAATAATGGCAAAGGTATTGCGGGCAAGTCATTTGACCATTTAGAGCTGAAGAAACCCTTAGAGCTGTTAGAGCTATCTAAAAAGGATCCTCCAACCACTGAAAGCCGAACAACTGCAGAGTCTAATAACCCGAGCATTTTGAGTTCTCCTCAGTCAGAACTAACAAAGCCTGCTGTAGAGCTAGAGCTCCAGAATGAACATTGTTTGAGGACAAAACTGGGAAGCACTGCTATGCAGACATCAGTGAATGGATGCATGGAGTGGGCGTCAAAGGAGCTTTTGGATTTTGTTGCACATATGAAGGATGGTGATACTTCTGCTATATCTCAGTTTGATGTCCAGACACTTTTGCTCGACTATATTAAGAAAAGTAATCTTCGAGATCCTCGGCGGAAGAGTCAAATAATTTGTGATTCAAGGCTCAAAAGCCTTTTTGGTAAGCCATGTGTTGGCCACATAGAAATGCTGAAGCTTCTCGA
The DNA here is from genome assembly GCA_018342035.1 of Solanum appendiculatum. Taxonomy (NCBI): domain Eukaryota; kingdom Viridiplantae; phylum Streptophyta; class Magnoliopsida; order Solanales; family Solanaceae; genus Solanum; species Solanum appendiculatum. The sequence goes on from JAGDQO010000422.1 coordinate 2,731,697, forward strand.
GTTTCACTTTCTGATAAATGAGGATTCAGATAAGAGTGCTTTTATACCAGCTGGAATTGTTGGAACAGTGTCTAGCCATGCAGAACCTGATGATAGCAATGGCATCTCTTCATCGAAAAAACGTAAAAGTCGTAAAAATGGTGAAGTAAAAGTGACCCAGATTAATCTTGATGAATTTGCTGCAATTGATGCTCACAATATAAATTTCTTATATTTGCGGCGTGATTTGATGGAAAATCTCACTGAAGATGTGGAGAAGTTCCATGACAGAGTTATTGGCTCAGTTGTCCGCATAAGAATACCTGGTAATGATCAGAAACAGGAAATTTACAGGCTTGTCCATGTTGTAGGTACAAATTGATCATAAAGTTTTTGTTGACAGTGATGCAATATAATGTCGTTCTTGTTTGTGGGGCTTATAGTACTTTTTAATGCAGGTACATGCAAGACATCTGAACCATATAAGATCAGAGATAAGACGGTTGATATACAACTTGAAGTATTGAACTTAGACAAGAAAGAAACCATATCTATCGATACTATTTCAAATCAAGATTTCTGTGAGGTAATTAAGACAAAACACGTTTTCCTTCTCCATCCATTTTGAAAATTGCTTCCTCTTACTCTCACACTTGTTAAAGAATTCTTGCTCACCAGTCAATATTGCGGCAGATAAGGTGATATTCATCTTTATTATTCTGTGTTGTATCTCATTCTTTTCTGACTTTTTTCTTAGGCTGATCATTTTCACATTGGCCATATTGTTACTTTTAAGTAATGCAGCAAAAACAGCTGCTGTATTGGAATTATATTGAGGAAATATATACCACCTAAGCTGAGGCTGATGAATCATTTAGTTCACAGAGACACAAACAAACTTTACATGTCATTGTAATTTTAGTCCATTAGCATGAATATGATACACGATTCTAGATGAGCTCATAATACTGGGGAAGTTAGGGATGTCATTTTTTGGAAATCGTGAGTAGTTGAGCAATTTTTATTTGACTTCTGGTTCTACGTATTAGGGGTATGATTGTAAATATGGAGTAAGGTTTTCCAAGTGTAGCTTGCATTAATAAAGTAGTTAAAAGTGACCCCAAAAGTAGTAAACTTGGATTGTAAAAATTAAGTGGGTTTATTAGTTGCATCGAGGGGATGAGGGCTGGGTTGGTGGTGGTTGTATTCGTAGTTTGGTACGAAGATGAATCAGCCTGTTGTTATCACTTACTTTCTTACCCATTGTAAGCTGTCTGTCTGGTGCTGACATACGTATTGTGTGTAAAGAAAAAATATAGTTGCATCAAGGGGGTGATGGCTAGGTTCGAGATGTTTGTATTGATGGAGTATCAAAATCAGCCACTTGTTATCTCTTCTTCCCATTGGAAGCAGTCTGTCTGTCACTGGCAGAGGCCATAGTATGGTACCATTTTGGTGGTTTTTGGTATCACATGCACCATTTTATGCTTTCTCCTCCTATCTTGTGCTGTTCTACAACCTGGGAAAGGTCTGTCACTTTCTTGCTCTATATTGAATCTAGTCAATCAGTATGGGGTCATGAGAATCTTTTGATATGTAATAAATTATTGCACGCATCTATGAGGAGAGGGGCATGGCCAAACATTGCCCATGAGCGAATTAGCACCTTGTTTGTTTTGGCTCTGGAAGGTGTAGATATTGCTCATTTAACCTTGAATTTTTTGCTGAAGTGGCCTATACGAAGGAAATCTGTTTTTATTTGTTTTGTTTTATTTTGTCTCGTTTCTTTTTGTCATCTGTAACTTCGCGGTGAGTGGCAAGCTAAATTTACTTGTTAGCTGCTGACTATGAGATTCAGGTGCATTATTGGAAAAGCTTATTTCACATTATTGGATGTATGTTTACAATTACATGTGTTAAAATTTTTTACCAAATTGCTCTTCTACCATTACAAAGTTCCCAATTCTAGTTTCCGCAGCCCTTCTACATCGAAGATGTTCTTTTCAAGGGTTTTGGTTTCTAGCCGTTTCAGCATCATTGTGGGCTTAAAGTGATTGCTTAAATTTGTCATTTCAGGATGAATGCAGAAGATTACGTCAGAGTATAAAATGCGGGCTTGTGAAAAGGCTTACTGTAGTAAGTGTTCAAACCTGAGTATTGTAAATTTTGCTATAGTTAACTAAAATTTCTAACTTAATGAGATTTAATTGTAGGGTGAGATACAGAAAAAAGCTATGGAACTCCGGGCAGTAAAACTCAATGATGTATGTCAATTGCTTTGTTGTTCAGTTCTTCTAATTGTAACCTTGCCTGTATATCATTTGAAGCAATTTACTGTTGGTTCCTTAAAACTTGCGTCACCTAACTCTATCTTTCAACAATTATTCTGTATTTGTGTGTCCTGTCCTATTTTCTTCTAGTTCATTAATATCACATAATGGACATTTTTACAAATTCATGGGAGGTGCCTGTGGGGCTTCTTCTGTGGGAATAAATGAAAAGATGGAGAACTAACTCAATATTTTGGATAATCTCTTTCTTGGAATTGGTGAGCACATATCTGCTGGCATACATAAAGTGGTACCACCTCTTCTGCAAAAGACCACAATGCGTTACTCCTTGCGGAATGGGTAGCTCATTATTTCTTCATAAAGTGGACATGGTAGTCCGAAGTTGAGAGTACCAGTTGCTATTTTTGTTATTTTCACCTCACGAAAATAAGAAGTCTTGCAGAAAGGCATGTTACTCATGACCTTGATATACTCTTAACTTGGGGGGTTGGAAAAGCAGAAGACAATTATCTAACTTAGTTGGAAGATTTAACTTTTCATTATGTACACACCCCCCCTCCCAAAAAAAAAGAAAAAAAGGGAAAAAGGAGAGATTAATTGCGATGAGATGGTAATTGTAGTGCGCTCTCCATAAGTAATACTGTTCCTTCTCAGAACATCACAAATTGTTATAGCTACTTTCATGGAACTGTTACATTTTTGCATCAAAGATTTTTTGTATGGTGTTTTGATGTGTTTGTGTTTATTTATTTTAAAATACAGTCCCTGGAAGCGGAGATATTGCGCCTCAATAATCTTCGTGATAGAGCAAGTGAGAAAGGGCACAAGAAAGAATATCCTTTGTTGGGGCAATATACGTTAATAGTCCTTTACATGCCAAAATCAGATTTCATGCCTCAATTGAAAAAGCTGAGGCACCATTTGATATTTATGAATTTTGTCTTTTTCTGTATTCATTAATTGAAGAACATTGACCTTGGGCATGAGGGCTTCCTTGACAGTTCCACGCTCAGAGAATGTGTAGAGAAGTTAGAGCTTCTCAAGACACCTGAGGAGCGCCATCGGAGGCTACTGGAGATTCCAGAAGTGCATGCTGATCCAAAGATGAACCCAGATTATGAATCTGAAGGAGATGATGGAAACCACAATGACAAGAGAAAAGGTTTATATCATTTTATTTCTAGTAACTCTATGGGTGTTGCTAAATCCTTTTTCATTTTTTTGAGGGTGGGGGGTGAGGAAGAAATAAAATGATTGCTTATTGCTGATGGAACATAATGCAGTTGAACATCCGGCACCAAGATGCACTAGATTTAGTAGAAGGAAACTTATATCTTCAGGGAGTCGAGGTAAGATGAAGACTGTACTATGATGTCCTTCAAGTTGTTTAGCGTCAGCTAACTAAAGATTTTCTTGTGTTTATCCAGTTAAAGAAGAGGGCTCTATCATGGCTCGATGTAGGATGAGTGGGAAAAGAGATGCTTGTGGAACTAATATCTTGGACAAGCAAGGAAATCAACTTACTGTAGATCAGGCTGTGGATAGGTCTGGATCTGAAACTTCAATTGCTAGTCTCTCTACGGCGAACACATCATCCGTTATCAGTAGTGAAACTGACAAATTGTGGCATTACCGAGACCCTGCTAAACGAATACAAGGACCATTTTCCGTGATGCAGTTGAGGAAATGGAATACATCAGGGCTTTTTCCTCCTGATATGAGGATATGGACAAATCATGAGCATGAAGACTCAGTACTTTTAACTAATGCACTAAAGGGGCTTTTCTATAAAGAATCTCAAGTGCATGATAAGACATCAAGCCAGTCACGGGAACCAACTAGCTTGGATAGTAGAACTAGTGTTAGGTGGTCTGAGAGTGGTACTGGCTCAGGGGGAGAAAGTGAAAAGAGAGAGGCACCTGGGCACCTCCACAATGCAAATTACTGTTCAAACGGTAACACAGAGTTTACGAGGATGAATGGACTGTCCCCTTTTCCACAATGTGTGGAGTCGTTGAAGGGAAATAATTCTTGTTCTGACAAACCCCAACTGTCGAGCTCCCCTCCATCTAGTCAGCGGGAGGTGATTTTAGCTCTTCCACGTCAGGGAAAAGGACATGAAACTGATAAGTCTCATTCTGTTGCAGATTCTCCTAAAAGCACATTGTGCCATGCACAATCTAACAGTCGGAATTTAGATCCATCTTCTGGTCAGTACCAGAAATCTTTTACCAGCAATAAATGTTCAATTAACCTGGATTCTGGATCTAGTTTTGCTTTTGCTACCAAATCAAGTGATTCATTTGAACAGAAAGGAAAAATGAATCTCCCGGACCTACCTAGTCCTACTCCAGAGACGAGCTATGGTGACCTTGAAGCTCAGGCTGCTGAGAAGCTGCTTTTGTTGAGTTCAGTTATTCCTGTTTGTGGTTCAGATATTCATGATTTGCCAAGTCCTACCCCTATTTCAAACAGTGAAGCTCAAGGTGGGCATGCAGCTGAAAATAAAGAATCTGGTCCATCAAGTCTTCTCGACAGTGAAGCTCAAGGTGGGCATGCAGGTGAAAATAAAGAATCTGGTCCGTCAATTCTTCCTATTCAGGAATCAGGCCAAAGGTGGAGCAGTGCTTCTAGTCCAGTAGTTGAGGGGCCCCAACTTCATGAAATAGCTGATGAATGGGGTAGAAGTTCACCAGCTGCAAAACTATCTACTGAAGAGTGGGATTCTAGTCTTGTCTCTGTTTCCTCACTGAAACCGGTTGACACTGTGGGTGATCATGTTGCCTCACCACCTTCAATTGCCGACCTGCTTACTGCAAAACCATCTACTGAAGAATGGGATTCTGGTCCTGTCTCCGTTTCCTCACTGAAACCAGCTGAAGCAGTGGGTGATCATGTTATGACACCTGCTTCAAATGCCGACCAACTTAATCATACTTCCCCATCTCATCCACTGTCAAACTTTTTTGATGAACCTATAGAGTTCAGCACTTTGGCTGAGGAATCAGTGTCAGACCTTTTGGCTGAAGTTGACGCCATGGAATCTCAAAATCAAAATGGTATGGGTTCTCCTACTTCTGCTATGAGGTGCAGTGAGGAGATGATACCTGGTTGCAAAACTGATTGCTTTAGCCCGATTGAGGAGCTGAGTCATACACATGATCCTGTAAGAAGTGATGCCTTGAGCTCCACCGGAGATCTACAACTTCCTTGTCAATCGACTGTGACAGATGAAACAGTTGGTGCATCTCGAGCTGATGCTTTTGATCCATTAAGGAGGTCTGGCGGAAATTCATCTACGAGTAGCGAGGGAGAAACCAAGTCGGCTGATGTTTTGTTTTCCCAGGGGGACGTTGGGTCCAGTATAGCTGCACCCTGTACCAGCGGTATACCTGCACCCTGTACCACGAGTCAAACTACTGCATTTTCTGCAATCGGTAGGAGTACAGTATTCGAAGGTATGACCAATGGGCGTGGAGCAGCACCTGGAAACCCGAGTTGGGGTGGACCAGTTCAGGGATATGCAAATGTTGGTTTTGGAAGCAACATGGGAGCTGCATGGGGAAATTCACATATGAATCGAGGGGCACCTTTCACTGGTAATCCAGTGTGGGATAGCCAGCGTAGGTATCCAGGGGAAAGGTCTGGTGGTCCAAGGGACTGGGCTCTTCAAGGAGGAGAGTCGGGATTTGGTAGGGGTAGGCCATCTTGGAACAGACCGCAGCCATATGGTGGTGGAGGATACTCCAGGCCTCCTCCTAAAGGTCAGCGAATTTGTAAATTTTATGAGAGTGGGCGTTGCAAGAAGGGGGCGGCGTGTGACTATCTACATCCGTAAAGGTGTAAATTGAAGGCAATTGCTTTCTTTTTGTATAATCAGAAAATTCTTTTTTGAGTAAGAAATTGACATGTAGCAAAAATGTTACCACTATAACTTAACTGGAAAGTTTCAGTTAAAATATGGCAGATTGCAATTTTTTCATCCGGACCAGTGTGTATGTATAAGCTGCAGTAGTGAACTTATAGCGATGTTCTGCTTTTTGAATGTTTAAGCGTTACGGATTAATTTGACGTTACAAACTTGAATGAGTAAATTCCCAAATCTTGTCTCTTTCTTAGAAAAGGAGCCAGTAAATGCGATGGATCATCTTCATTTTAGTGCTATAAATTTGTTGCCTTTAACATTCGATCATCTTAGTTCCTGTAGCTTGCTACTATAGGTAGCAAATTTAGCCTATGAAAAGAAATTCTCAATAGTATATATTTAATTGAAGTACTAGCTTGGGCAAAATGAGCGGATCGATTTGGGCTTTAGACAAAACAATCAATCACAATACAACTCCCTCACTCAAGTATTTTTTTTCATTTATTTGTTTGTTTTTATGTTTGTTTAACTATATTTTTTTTTGTACAACACAAATTGACCAATTTTTTTTAATGGAATGACTTAGGTTCTGCCCAAAATAATCCATCAATAAATATATATATGTTCATGTCTGAGTGGGTTTATCGAGTTGTAATTTTCGATTTGCACAAAGAGGGTATAGCTGAAGTTACACTTTAAAATAATGTGAAACATCATGTATCTAAATAAGTAACTTAATAGTTAATAATTCGAGATGAAAATCATATGAGATCAGAGTTCAAGTTTTAATAAAGACAATAAAACTGGAATAATTGCTAACTTAAATTCTCGACTAGACTATACATAAAATAATAATAATAATAAATCACTAATCACGATGCAAAGTCTCATAGTTTATCTTCGGTTTCTTATTGTAAAAATACATTGTATTTGTGTTTTGAGTTGACGGAAAATACTAAAGGAAAAAACTCGTCTAAACGGCATCACTTGGGCCCTTCCTTTATGCCAAGTGTCGAAAAGAACATAACTCACTACTTAAAGCAAAATTGTGCTTTTGGAAGTTGAACGGCAATGGCGTGAAACTGGAAATACTGAATACTTTTTCATGAATTTTCATTTCATTGATCACTTGAATGCTACATTAATCCCTCAAACTCGTTTCTCTTCGAACAAATACGATGTCGTCTTCGACATTGACGCCAATGCAAAGGTACGCAGCCGGAGCTCTGTTCGGGCTGGCCCTTCATCAGGCTCACATTCATCAGACTTGTCCATTGGGCTTTCCGTCCGATGAGGACGACCGTATAAGCAATAGTAGCAGTAATGATTCCGTCTCCGACGACCCTCAGCTTTGGGTCCACGAATCAACCGGCCTCCTCCGCCCGATTTTCAAGTTAATTCCCTTCTGCTTATCTTAATCATAACATTGTTATTTGAATTAGCATTCATCAATTGCCTACCTACTTTATTCAAAGACCATTCATTCAAGTTGTGTGTTCAATTTGTGGTTGACAGATTTCTAGAGATTGATAAAAAAGCATGGTCTGGACTAGAGGAAACTGCTGGGTCTTCATCACCAAAGCATCACGTTGGAGCGGTTAGTTTTCTAATCAGCATTGAGTTTATGTTGAAACCATTAGAAAATTTACAGGTAAGTGGCATTAAATTATGGGGTTTATTTGGGAATCATTTTCTGGATCATATTTCAGGGTTTGCTGGGGTATAAAATTATGTGACATATGGTGATTAACTGATTATATGAAGTGGAAGACAGGGTATCGTGGTTGTGTTTTGGTTATGTTATATGTGTACTTATTGATTGAAGCATGCTAAATGAATTTACGAGTTAAGATATTTCGTTTCCGCCCAAATTGATGAGCGGCTTTACTCCTTTTGATAGATTTGTTTTTTTCTTATGGAAAAGCAGTTCAACTATTTAAGGTAACTGAACACTGGAAAATGATTTCATTCGCCATAGCATGCACACCCGAAGTCTAGTGTATTTCAGACTGGACTTTGTAGCTATTGCTGATCAATGCTTCTAGCAGAAGGGAAAGGAGTTATCCTTTTCTTTTTAATATATATCTTCTGCTAATACCCTCGATGAGTGTAATTCTGTGCCCTTTTGCTGTTACTTTTTTGATGCCGTAATGACTGATATTACATTAGTTTGACAGCTTCTAAGGTCACTATCTGTCTCTGAAGAAGGTGCTGAATCTTCTTCAGAAGCAGCGGAGAAAGAACTTGATCTTGCAAAGGCCATCGATGCTATGGCATCAAGTATGGAGAGAACCTTCCATAATATGTCCAAGCAGGAAAAGCAGCGTGAATATGAGCATAAATGTTGGGAGAAATTATCCCTTGCTGATACGCAATATAGTTCCGAAGTGGAAAATACTACAAATGTTGAAAATCACCAAGAGAAAAGCAAGAAGCCATCAAGTATTGAGCAGGCCCATTTAGAGTCAGTTAGTGGATTTGATGAAAAACCTGTAGAGGAGGCATCGACACTTGAATACTCTAGGAAAGTTACTGTTCTCTATCAACTTTTCTCAGCCTGTCTGGCTCAATCATCTGAAGAGAGTAAAAAATATACACAAAGGAGAGGTTATGATGCACGACATCGCGTGGTTTTGCGGTTGCTAGCTACATGGTTTGATGTCACATGGATCAAAGTGGTGTGTTCCAGCATCTACATCATATGTGATTTCTGCAATATTATTGTTCAATCATTTATTCTCTTGCTGTTGTCTCTTCTGGAGTGTTTTTCTTTAATCCCACTGGATATCCTTGTCCATACATGCTAGATGTGATGCAGGGAGAATTGAAGTGTTCAAGTTTTACTAAAATGTTTTTGTAAGTTCTTCCTTGCGCATCATTTTAATGCAAACCTCATCTCCAAAGTAGGAGAAAATCAAATGAAAAGCACTCCCAACAAAGAGAGAAAGTAAGAGACCCAATTAGTAATGTGAGCTCAATGAACTATTCTGCCCAAAGGAATTTGGATGGATAGGATTCCTTCTATTTTTGACGTGTATAGTCATTACGCATTTCACCTATTCCCTTTTTTCTTCTTTTATGAAGGTAGTAAATTTAGTCAAATGATGGGGAAACTGCATACAAGATGTATACCATGTCTTCGTAAGAAAGAAAGATGCAATACCATGTAGAGAACTTTCAAAAAGACAACACCATTTTTCTACAAAAAACATCCAATCGTCTGTACCATAACCGGGATATTGGAGGTGCTCCAAGATATACAGAAAAGTAACAAGATTCCTGTAATATATTTGAAAGCTATTCCATTAGAAAATCCCAGTTTCTTTCTCTCCATATCTTGATCATGACTGCTAGATGTGGCATACTGCTACCTCCTATGCTCTCCGTCTTCTATTTCTTCTTCTGAAATTTCATGCTAGTATCAAATCCTTTACTGTCCCTGCCATTATCATTGATTCTAAACATATTCTAAACCTTAAGATAAAGCTTGTGCACCACTTGGCAATGAAGTAGTAGGTGGTTGACTTCCTCACTGTCGCTCTAACACATGAAGCACCAAACAACAACTGCACCTCAGTCCCGAACAAGTTAGGGTCGGCTATATGAATCCCCACTTCTTAATTTAAGCTCATTTCATATCATCATCATTAAAAAGGACAAATAAAAGTAGGACTATTAGAACACAACACCTTAAACATATAGCATTTCATCTCTGATTCTTTACGTTCTTTCTATCATCTCAAGTACAACAATAAGAAATTCTTAAAGGTGGAAATATTTTAGATGTCGCTAAATTTTGGTCTAATCTCTGCTTAATTTGTTGATGGGATACCTTTGAAATTTTATCCATAAAAGTTATGGAAGGGTTCTAACAACTTAGCTTTATATCCTTTAAGAGTATCCTACAGAAATGATGATCATCCTAAAAAGACTATTGCAAATATCTTGTTCTTCTGCAGGTGATAAAGTTCACTTCCAACCAGAGCATGGGAGGCATCTAGTTAGTTGAGAGCTAACACTTTAAATAATTGAGTGCTCTTCTCACCTTTGTGGAGTATGTTACTAGAAAATCATAGCTTACACATTAATTCAGATAAGGATTTTGTTTATGCCACACTTGTATCTTCACCTTGCTATAACTATGTAGTGGGCAACAGGGGCATGTGTCCTTCATTTTTGGTTTTCTTTTGTGTAGTTAACTGTTTCAAATCTTTTTCATCTTTTGTTCCATTCTTCTTGTTTTTTTTTGGAGCAGTTACATTATAATTAGAAAAGAAGAAAAATTGACATTAACTGTTGGTTCCACTTTTTGATGTCAATTTTTCTTTTTCTTTACCATAATATGACTGCATAAGCAAGGACATGTTTTTTTCTCTATTTAATCTGGCAATCTTTTTCTTCTAGACTAGGAAAACAGCTACTTCATATGAAAGGAGCCTATTGTAGTGATGCAGAAATTTGCACCGTCTATAATAACTTAAAGCATGGACCTCCTTAACCTTGTACAGACAGTGAAAAAAGGAATTAACTGCTGCAGGAAGCCATTGAAACCACGATTGCTTGTTCTGCAATGGCACTGAAAGAAGAAGAATTAAAGGAACAAAGCCGATCTCCTAAAAGCTCATTGGCTAAGTGGAAACGAAGAGGTATAATAGGCGCAGCTGCAGTAACTGGAGGAACCTTGTTAGCAGTTACTGGTGGTATGACATTCCAGACTTTCTTAAGTTTCTTAACTCGGGTCCTGACATGTTTAAGCAAACATCTTAGGAAACAGATTTCTTTGTCCTTTTAGCGACAAGCTTTACAGGAAACAGATGTCTTCTCCTTACAGTCTTCATTAGATGCATAAAGAAGTTGGAATGTGATTGTGGAGAGCACTCATAGGAGACGAAATTGTTGTAATTTTGTTGCCTTTATTTTGTTCGTAAACAGGTTTAGCTGCTCCAGCAATAGCTGCAGGCTTTGGTGCTTTAGCCCCTACCTTGGGGACTCTTGTTCCTGTGATTGGAGCAAGTGGGTTTGCTGCCGTTGCTGGTGCCGCAGGAAGTGTTGCAGGATCTGTTGCAGTAGCAGCTTCATTTGGAGGTAAACACATGTTTCATAAGATATCTTGTTGCATCTCCTTTTTCGTCATAAGTTAATAATGGAGACGAGGAGAGTGCAACTTGTGATTTTGCATTTCTCTTTTCCTTTGATAAGGTAATGTAATTTCCTTAAGAGAAGTATCAAAAAGGTACCCAAAATTACAAAAAATGGTGCTAGGAGCACAATCACATCAGTAGCTCTTACAATCCAAATAATAAAATGGATGATCTAAATCATTTGCGCAAGTGCTTTTGCACTTCTCAGGCAACAAGGTTTAGATTGATTTGTGGAACCTGAGCATCTTGAAATTATCCAACAGTTGCTAAGGGTTGTCACTGATATTTTTGCTTACCAGCTGCTGGAGCTGGACTTACAGGAAGTAAAATGGCCAGGAGAATGGGAGATGTTGATGAATTTGAGTTCAAGGCTATAGGAGAAAACCATAACCAGGGTGTAAGTAATTAGCTCGTGTGTGCTACTTGAAACTTCCCTGTAACTCCTGCCTGCGGTTTCTTGTTTCAGTTAGTAGGTGGGCCATTGCAGTCTGCATTGTGTCTCTTTGAGTTCTTTCATCTTTATTCTCATAGTTGCATGCTTTTTAGTTTTAGTCGTGAACCACAGGAGCTCAGCTATGTTTGTCTCACTTTGCATTTTTGCTATCAGCGGCTGGCAGTCCAGATTTTGATCTCAGGACTTGTTTTTAAGGAAGAAGATTTTGTAAGACCTTGGGAAGGACAACATGATAACTCTGAGAGGTAAAATATCTTCTTTTTTTTTTCTTTTTGTTGGTTGATCTCCATTTGGGTAGTTGATTTCGTTTACCTAGGTAAACATAAATTTTACTTCAGATTTCTTACCTCCCCCCTCTCTCTCTCTCTCCCGTATCTGTTGATGAAGTCTTATAATGCAGAAACCACTCTTACATTTCTCATTTTCTTCAGATATGTGCTGCAGTGGGAGTCTAAGAATCTTATTGCTGTAAGCACTGCAATTCAGGATTGGTTGACGTCAAGTAATAATTTGTACTTCGCGTTTCAGCATATGATACATCGACCAGCTACATTACCACTGTGATCGGTTATGATGCTGACATCATCACTAACTACAGGACTTGCAATGGAGTTGATGAAGCGAGGTGCTATGGTGACCGTTTTAAAAACTCTCTTGACAGCATTGGCTTTGCCAGCAACATTGCTTGCAATGACAGATTTTATTGACAGCAAGTGGGCAATTGCCGTGGACAGGTTCTTGTTTGTCTGTGTGTCTGTTCAGTACAATCTCTTTTTTGATATCTGGGTTGGGATCAAGGAGGAAAAGGTCATGAAGCTGTTTTATCTTCCATTTGTCTATATGACATGATTAGAAGTAAAAGGATTAGATTAATATAATTACAGTAATGATGAGAAGAACCTATACCTGTATAGGTGAACTCAAATTATTTACCAGTTTTCTCTTTAATTTTTGTTTGTCCCTTGAAATTCTAATCTTTGAATTTTCTGTATTTCCATATTTTGTTTCAGTGGAATTAATTCTGGCTCCAATTCTGCCTCTGCTTAGATTATCAAGCAGTTCTACTATGATATTATGTTATGTCAAAGCAATGTCTCCTACTCTGATTTTAACCTGTTTATTTCAGATCGGATAAGGCAGGAAAACTTTTGGCAGAAGTGTTACAGAAAGGATTACAAGGACATAGGTAAATAGTCTTAAATTGATTCTGGGCATTTTCCAGTTGAGTTTCCTGAAAGGTTGAGTTTTCACATCAACCAACTCTATTGGTTGTCCATGAATATTTCAGGCCTGTAACACTTGTTGGGTTTTCACTTGGGGCAAGAGTTATCTTTAAATGTCTTCAGGTTCTGGCTGAGAGTGAGAATACTTGTAAGTGTTATTTTGAAATATGTTTTTCTTTCTTACATTTTATCATTTTCTTAAGATGATCCTAAAATATTTTCTTGCATTTTGACAGCTGGGCTTGTGGAAAGAGTTGTTCTTCTTGGGGCACCCATTGCAATTAAAAACATGAACTGGGAAGCAGCTAGAAAGGTTTTTGCTTCCCACTTTGTTCATATCATCTACTCCTATTAGTATGAGCATATTTATCCCCTTCCCTTTTTTCATTTGTATTCTCTAGTATAAGGCTTGTACTTATCTTCTTAGTTACCTCATTATTATTTTGAGGATCCCTCTTCCTATTTTACAGGTAGTGGCTGGTCGATTTGTGAATGCTTACGCTACAAATGATTGGATGCTAGGAATTGCCTTTCGTGCCAGGTTTGCCTTATTTGCAAGCATAGTACTGATGTTGAAAGTGTATTATTGGACTGAAGTTTGGGCATAACCTGTCTTAAACCTATTCCCTTGTACCCCCCTTCAATGTTGCATTTTGACTAGCACAATTATTAAGATATCTTGAAAATATGAAATGTTCATCATTTCTGGAAAAATATGGAGTCATATTCTGATAATTTATTAAGTTGTAGCATAATAAAATAAGGTCAAAACTGTTTTGAGAGAGTAAAGTTGGGTCATGTAAAACATTTTGTCATTTTTTAACCCTGTTTCTGACTCAAGCATGGTATTCAAGTTAGGAGCAGGGTAGAAGGCAGGCTACACTCTCGAGTTTCTGAACCTGTGAGCCAATTCGGGTAGGACCAGCTAACTCACGGGGCTTATCTGGATTATAAAAAGAACCTTTCCTAAGATATATGAGAATTTCATACAAGAATAGTGCACAATAACTCTGGGATAATCCAAAACGGAAAATAGGACAAGTTGTGGATGGACGGAGGATGTGTTCCCTGTTTCGCATGCTGTTTTATGCTTCTATTTCTGTGTAACTTGTGCAATTTCTCTTAAACAGTCTTCTGACTCGAGGCTTGGCTGGAATTCAACCAGTTGATGTTCCTGGCATTGAGAATGTGAGTTTTCATTTTAAGTTTTCTTCTCAAGGATAACCAAATTTGGATCTCCATCATTTCTTGCTTAAACCTCTCACTTTTAACAGGTTGATGTAACTGAAATCATCGACGGTCATTCCTCCTATTTATGGGCCACCCAAAAGATTTTAGATCTACTTGAGCTTGATGACTATTATCCAGTAGTCCTCGGTCAAGTCGCGCTGTAAAGACAGACGTTGCAACACATTTTCTTCCTTAGACAACTGCATTTTAGGGGATTGTATCTGTTACAGGAAGTGCATAGGTAGGCCAAGTCATTATATGACCACTAACAGGGTTCTAGTCTGAAGCATCTGCCTGTTCCTTACCAGATTTATTGTTATTTCTTTCACTTTTGTTATCCTTAATATTTGTACTGTAGTACCTTTCTTTATTCAATATTTTCATCTCAACTTTTTACTCTTACTTCTCTTTCAAATCATTTTCTGAAAAATGATTTTCTTTAGCCGCGTGTTTATCAGAAACAACCTCTCTACCCCATAAGTATAGGGATAAAGTTTGGGTACATTTCACCCTTTCCAGACCTCACTTGTGGTAATTTACTGGGTATGCTATTATTGTTATATACCACATATAAGCTTTCTGCTTATGAATAATATAAGCAAGAATCTGAAATTACGATTCTCTTGCTCTTTTCATTTATTCTATTTATATGCCGGATTGTAAATTTGATAGGAAGGTTCTTCCTTCTAAATTCTAATACATGAACGAAATGATAAATGCTATTTTTTCCATCGTATTTTCTTTATTAATTTTGAGAAGGATTAGATTATTTTGAACTTTCAGAAAATAACTGTAAATACTTAATTCATTTTTGATATTTTACTGATACAGTATTGAATGTAAAAGACAAGTAAATAATGAATGATTAACTGTCAAATTTAACAAATCAGCTATTATAGTCAATTGTAGATGATCTTATTTTGGTCCTTAGGATATCACGAAGTCATTGCGATGTAATGCTTTGGTATATGAATATATCAAGGTTGACTCTTCTTTAATTATTTCTACTTTAGGGTTAAAGTAGGTGCTGTTTTACTCTTTTTTATTATATTGAGCTAGTGAAAATGACTTTTTTCTTACTTCTTCAAATATTATGCTATTTTTACTCCCCTCATTTCATTTTATTTTAATTTAGAATCACAATATTTATAAGTCTTCTTGTCAATTTATTCTATCAAATAATTATTTAAATTATTATATATTCCTATGGTCCGGGTTCGAATCCCTTACGCCGACGTCGAGTAACAATAAAAAGTTAAACGCGCTTAAGAGTTGAACGAAAGAGAAAATCCGAATCGACTTATTTTGGTGTGGAGCCAAGGAGAGGAAAAAAACAGATGCGGGAGGAGAATGATACCATCGAAAAAGGCAGCAGTTGCTGCGTCGACGGTAACAGCAAAACCGTAAATCCAATCAAAGAGACCGGAGCCGGAGCTGGCTCCGGTGAAGGCGTATCTTCGTCTGCGACATCATCATCGTCTTCGGCATCCAAGAATCAAGGAAAATCATGCAAAGGATGTCTCTATTACTCATCTACTTTCAAATCCAATTCTCGCAATCCTCTCTGTCTCGGCCTAAGCCGTTCCCTTCCTCAAGGTTCGCCTTCTACTTTTTCTGATTTTCTTGTACACAAAACTGGAAATGCATTGTTGCTTGCTTATCGTGCTTCTCTTTTGCTAATTTTATTTTTTGAACTGATTCTTTTTTCTGTTTTTCTTGGAAGTATAAGTTTCATAAAAGTATTTAAGATTCGTTGAATTTGAAGCTTAAAATGAAGAAATTTCTCAGGTTACTGGTGAACTATTAATACCTAATAGTTAATTATACAATAGAAAATGTAGAGATTCCAGTTCTTGAGAATCCCTAATTGGTCTTAACATGCAAATTATTAGTATTGGAGCAGAATGAATGTTGAGGATTCATACATCCCACCATCTAGTTTGGAATTGAGGTGTAATAGTTGTAGTAGTAGCAGTAGTTGTTTTTAATCCAATTTGGTCTAACTATGGGTTTCATGCTATCTGTGTTATTTCATAATCTCTCTCTATATTTGATAAGAAATTGACCTTGAGACTAACTCAACCCCAAAAGCTAACTGTTAGTCTAAAATCCCAATAAGGAGACCGAATACAACCCCAAAAGCTAACTCATGAGGTGATAATCCAAAATCCCAATAAGGAGACCGAATACCCATCATGTGGGACAAACTCAACAATATTGTTAGTAATACATGTTACTTATGCTGTCATACTCTGAATGACTAAATATTTAGCATTTTGGGCAGGTGAATTAGTTCTGCTCTAGTTATTCCAAGTCATATGAACTATCCTTCTTATATATATTTCTGTGGGAAACAGGAAGTTAGAATTTCTTGACTTAACGTGCTCAGTCTTTGGATATATAGCCTCTGCTACTGTATCTTATTATGCATTGAATGTTCTGCTTTAATGTTTCCATTTTTTGCATATTAAAAATTAGACCTGTAATTGAATGTGTGCTGAGACTGGTTTTGATGTTTGTTAAAGTACCTCGATATATTGTTGGGGAATCTGAGAAGGAAGCTTCTAAAGAGGGTCGGAGCCTTACAGATTTTAGATATGCTTGTGTCGGTTATTCTGTTTACTTGGATCAGAAATCTCGATCAACTGATGCGCAAGAGACACAAACAGAATTGCCCGTCTGTGTTGGCCTTGAGGTTAGCATTCTCTTTCTATTTTTCAAGTTTGCTTCATATTATGATGTGTACTAGGATAAGTATGGAGAAGTAAGCAATTTGTTTCTGCTCAAGGTGCCATGCTTTTAATGATTTAAGATACAGCGTGTCTGTCCATAGTTGTCTTTTATTTCCTCTTCAGACCAGTATTGTGTTTACACACAATTTAACCCTTTGATAGAATATACAGGGAGATAATAGCCTTGAATAACTTAGTGTTTTCTGTGTCATCATTTCTGGTTATCCCAATTTTTTTTTTTGCTGAACTAACATAGAAAGCGTGCCATAGGTTTTGGTGGATAAAAGACCCACTTCAGCTGATGCAGCTCCTGGCCATACTCATGCTCACAACAGAGAAGGTGACTGCCTTGATTTCATTTTCTCCACGCCCAAAAATATATTCGATGTAATGCTTATATGCTATTGCCTATGTGTTTAGGGTGTTACTTCTCATATGGATGTCTAGATTTGGTTCAAACATTTTGTTACATGGGAATGTGTTCTAGTTCCAGTTTACTGATATTTAAATTTCCAGTAACATGTTTTATTAATTAATTACATGCTTGGTGAAAGTTTATTCACATTTTAACCTACTGCATTTCCTTTTTCTTTCTTAAAGTAAAAAAATCCAGAAATATCCTTTATCAAAAATTCCTCGTTGAAAAATCAAAATTACTTTTATTTGTTGAACTTGTTTATTCTTGTCAGTTTAAAGTCCAATCACTGTCTTAAGCTTGGAATCCACATTATAAAAAAAATAATGGGCATCCCACAAGATCAAGGTTATTGAATTTAATGCTTTGCATCCAGAATAGAGTGACTGGTTTTGACCTTTTGAGGTTCTGCATCATAGAGCTTAAAGCCTCAGGACAGAGACAAAAACTACCATGAGAGCTTTTTTGATAAAATACTGGTGAGTACTGATGGAGAATAATTGCACTAGTTTTGCAGTGCTGGTCTCTGTTCTTCATAGTTCAAGTAAATCACACCTAGATGCTTCTAGATGCAGTGTTTAAAAAGTATGCATTCCTAGAGTCCAGTCAACTGTCTATGCAATATGGTATTTCCTCTTTATATAAAGAAAGAAGAGTGTTTATAAGAGAGTGTTTCTGATTAATAGGATTGAATTCTCGGCTCCTTCAGAAAGTTCTTATGTTCATCACTCTCCATTAAAGACATACATAGGTTAGGGTCCTCAAATCTTTTTTCCTTTTGGTGCCTAGCTTATTCATCCTCCCGCTTGTCATTGTTTCAACCATTATTCTAGGAGCAGCCTTTGTATGTTGAAAATGGGGAACATCGTGACCCCACAATTCTGAGGCAATGCTACTGTGT
This sequence comes from Solanum appendiculatum, assembly GCA_018342035.1. Taxonomy (NCBI): domain Eukaryota; kingdom Viridiplantae; phylum Streptophyta; class Magnoliopsida; order Solanales; family Solanaceae; genus Solanum; species Solanum appendiculatum. The sequence continues at coordinate 2,749,928 of JAGDQO010000422.1, forward strand.
GGTAGGTTGTGATCCACATCTTCTTCGTGCCTTCTACACATATAACATCAATTCATGACAATGCATCCTCTCCTTATTTTATTTCCTGTTGTTGATATTGCTCTTCGCATTGCACATCATATAAAGAAAATCACTCTCTTGGGGTTTTGTTGTTCCTCATTGTGAATCTAGATAGGTCCTTGAGCTACCTCCAGCAATTAAGTGACTACAGTATGACTTAACAGAGAAAGAAATTGAAGATGATTCTTTTCATAAGATCTTATTGACCTTTAAAATATGAGTAGCTATAAAGCTATGTAGGAAATTTTCCATTTCATGCAGTGAAATCTTGTATTCGCCTTCTAAAAGATCATCCCATACACATTGTCCTACATCCCCTTCAAGAACGTCTGCAACTACTGCCTATAGATCAAGCCACGAGTACCCTATAGATCTTGAGATTTCTGACTCCCTTTTAAGAACCATTGCCTATAGATCAAGCCATGAGATCCCTTTAGATCGTGAGATATCTAATTTTCAAACTTTGCCCTCTTTGATCTTTACCATCAGGAGAAAGATCAAAATACTTAAGAAGGGGGCTCAACTTTTTTTTACACCCCTCAAAGAAAAGATGCAATATTGATATCTCCTCACTCTTTTCTTCAAAAAGGTATCTCCTCACCTCTCTGGTACCCCTTTTATGAACCACGTCAGATGCCCTCAATTACATTAACTTGCTTAAAGCTTCCTTTACAAACAAGAAGACTGATGGACATAAATGATCTCCTTGTCTACTACTGCACTTGTCTTTGAAGGACATACAGATATAATAATAAATTTACAGGCATTTGTTCCCCTTCTAAAGAATACCTAATGTCATTTTTCAATTAAAATTCTACCTGCAGTTTTGTAAATCTTCTATTAGTACTTGTTAGTAGTGGGAATATGAACAGAGTAGAATTGCTTAGTGTTATGACTACTATTCATTTTGGAAAAACTCCTAAACAAGGAAATTTTGATATTCCATTCTGGATTATTAATATTTTTAGTAGGAAATGTACAAATGATGGCTAGATTTAAATCTAGATGTAGCTGAAACAGAATATACAAGTGTCTGGTTCTCCTTTTTGGAACTTTTCCATTTTATTCTTGCTTGGCAACGCTATTGACAGTGTTCAGTTTATTCGTGTGCGCATAAGCTGCTCGGATACCAGGGTTATTTAAGAAAAAGGAAAAGTATGGTAGGATTGTTAGATGTCAAATTCCTTGTTTTGATTCAAACATATCTTCTCTGGCTTCTCTGCGTTCTAATTCATGGGTAACTGTTGTTGCTCTTCCATGCATTTAATTGGTATAATGTGTTTGATCTTTAGCAAATGAAAACCTCTAAATTTGACATATTATTTAGTTGTTGATCATAATCTGATTTGCAATGTAATCAGGGATCTTGTTATGTAATGTTTCATTATTTCTTGCACTTATTTGGAATGTTACGCTCATTATGTATTGGTTTGATCATTAGCAACCTAATTTGATTCTTCTGTTTTCTTTATATTGTTTTTGACAAGATGGACATAAACCTCCACAGCCTCGATCAAATAAACCAACTAACTCAGCTGGTGATGAGTTCCTTACCAGGCAAGGACTGTTTGAATTTTGATACATGATATCTGCTTCACATGATGCACTATATAGAATTGTTTAATAAGAAGGGCGATGTTTATTACCTTGAAAATACAGGTTCTCCAGGAATGCTAACTTGGTTGCAATGGGGGTTGCCAAGAACTTGCGGAAAGTAGGAAACCGTATAAAAGAAAGTGTTGATGACGTCTTTTATCGACGCCCAAAATAGGATTCTAATCCTGAAATTGAGAAATGAAATGAGCAATTGAGCTGAAAGTTACTCCACCAAATAATATCGTACTTTCGCTTCATTCGTCTTGGAATAGGTTAAAAGGAAACCTTGTAATGTGTCTTTGAAGATTCATTTTGGTTAAATCCATAGCTTTTGAAGGCACTCCATTTGTAATTGACAAGCATAATTAGCTCTGACCAGGAGTGAGTTCTGTAATCTCTTGTATAAACTTGGTTATCTTGTTGGTTGAGGAAATTCAAAGGAATTCGTTAGTATTGGTAGGCAAATAATGTGGTGGAGCTGGAATAGTCATCTGCATTTCTGGTGGTATACAGATGTCTCTAAAGCTTTAGGATATCCATCACAATGGGCTATCGACATAATTTATAATATTGGATTGGGAAAGACCATGGAGTTTGTCAGTGCTATTGGGAAGTCTCTCAATGAGAAGAAAATATGACAATTTAAAGGGACATTTTTTACACTAATTTCAATTGGAAAGGACACCAGGTTTGCGCCTCGTAGTTTTGGATCAAGATAACTTCATTACAACACTGTAGGATTAGCTAACATTACTATCATTCTTCAATAAATGTTTTTTTTTATGAAAATATTCTTCACTCAACAACTAAATCCAAAAGACATTTTTACAAAACATAATTTTCTAATTGTTTTCGCACACCTTAGAAGTTACTTATATATCCCACTTTATTTTTAGGAAAATATATTTCTAAAGAATCATTTTTTGTTTTGTTTGTAACAATGGGTAAATTCACAAGGATCCAAATAACACTGTAAAATTGCTGGCGGTTGAATACCTCGCTGAAATTGGAAGGTGGAAGCAAAGGTTTAATTTAAAGAAAACTGCTGAAGTATTTCACGATTCCCAAGAAAAACGTGGTGATTTGCCTGCTCCCTGATAAGAATACCATTTATACTTTTTGATTCACAAATTGAACTTACTTTGCATAGTCAAATCTTCTTCAACGATCGGAATACTGAAGACGATTGCTTTGTTTAAATTCGAATGGCGGGATGTAAACGGGTCGGATATTTCGGACCTCAACTCGGAGCTCTTGCCGGGAGCCACCGATTTCACCGGCGACTCATTTCGAACCGTGCTTTCGACGGCAAGCTCTTGTTCCTCGTCGACACTCTAGCTCTAGTAATTTCTTATCTTGCTTCTATGATTACGAAATTGAAAATGAAGAATGTTTGATTTTTTCAGTTTTGAATTGGCCTTAGAATGAATTAGTGTTTGTTTTTTTGTTAGGTGAGAAAATTGGAAGCGAAAGGGGTGCCTACGAACCACGCCGAGGCTATAACGGCTGCTATTACTGAAGTTTTGAACGATAGCTTGGAAAATGTAGCTCAGACATTTGTTTCTAAAGCTGATTTGCAGAGAGTAAGTAATTTTTTATTTTATACATGCAAGAATATATACTATCTATAGCTGTGTACATGTAATGTTGAATTAATTATTTTGGTCCTTGTAATAATTTAGCTTTAACTTTATACTAATATGACATTAGTTTTATCTATAGCTTGAGATGATTCAAGAATCCAAGTTGTCCAAATTTAAGTCCGACGTTCAAAGCTCTCAGGTATGAATTCTTCACTATGGGATTTGTGGATTCACATTTTGATGCACTGAGTATCGCTAATTTACTTTTTCATTGGTTCGTCTTGACGAATTTTACTTGCCCCTTTTTATAAAGAGATACTGTTGGTGGAAAATTTTCTCCTTTGTCATTGTATATTTTGGTAAAGGTTGGGTTTTGGAGTGGTGTTATGCTGAATGAGTTGGTCATCCATCATATATATGGCCTTTGGGAATTATCAAGGCCTTTATTGTAGGAAAATTTTCTCTTTCTGAAAGGGAGTGATCTTATGATAGCTCTTCAATGACCAGGATGATATAATAAGAAGAGCTTCCTTTTTCTAGATATCACCAATGATCAACCCTTGGCCATTCTCTTTTGGTTGTTTCCCTTTACAAAATCCATATATTTTATCATATTTGTGAAGGCCATAATTTTACATGAAATTCACCTTTTATGTATTCACGTTTTCTGCATATCTATGTTTGATACTTTTGCTTAATAGATAAGAACATTCAGCCAGTGGATTAGACGTGTATCGTGTGTTACTATTTTATCAAAATTGCGTGTGAAACTATCCTGTAGGTTCCTGAATACACTCATGTCCCGCCATTCCCTTGAGGAAGTTAGTTAGAATATGATCGTAAAAAGTAGAGCTATCTGTATATTGATACTTGAGATGTCAGTCTGTTCTATAATGAGCCAATCTCAGGTGTTTAAGAGGTTTGCTGATAGTATTATTTAGAAGCTTAATGAAGATCATACTTAATAGAATGTTTTTTAATAGGTACTCCACCTGTTCTAGTGCTGTTCTGGTTTAATGTCCGGATTGATGTTGCAGAGCTCATTCACATCTCGATCTGAGTATAGTAACATGATCTAATCTTTTAAAATGAAATACCACACAAAATAGCTGGTGAACCAGTAGATGCTCAGAATGGGATTAGTAGTTGTGTTAGTTAGTGTCTCATTGGACTCAGAATGAATTTTTTATTTTCCTCAATGATCTACTTTACATTGGCATTTGACTTTTGTTTAAAATAGTTAATATTTGTACTTCTATGTCAATATTTAAACTGAAATAATGTGAACTTAAGGTACTTGCCAGAAAGTTCCTTTTCTCCAAACCTTGAAACTTGATTGGAAGATGCAGCAGTTACCTTTTAATATAGTAAGAGGCTGGCAATGCATGTGGAAATGAAAGGATTTGGTGCAAGGTGTGAGTCTTTTGAGTAGATGTGGGAGGTGGGTGGGTAGGGGTGGTGATCAGATGGTTAGAGATTGATGATGAGCGAGCCTAAGATGTTGCACAAGTGAAATTTCAGAGATGACATGCTGCTTTGAAAAATTGTGGAAGTCAAGAGCACAACCAAGTGTTTTACTTGTCTCTGTGTGAGGCGTTCTGGCCTCTGGGACTCCAGAGGTTTCTGGTTGTTGAGTGGTGGTTCATGAAGATCCAGTGAGTGTGGTTTGGTGGGTTCTGCTTGCGATGGAATTCTAAGTCTTGTAATGGTGATTGTTTTACGCACAACATTTTTGAAAAGTGACTAAAGGGCAAAAAGCTGCTGTAAAGTGAAGCAGTAGTGATTTTCTCCTATTTGTTGCTTGTGACTGCAGCGAAGAGTCAGGGTTTTCTTCTGATAATGCCGCTGATAATCTGTCAGATATAAGAGAATTAATACGTGATCCTGTTCTTGATCAAAAAAGAAAAAAGAGATGAGATCATGTGAGTCGACGCATCAGACTTTACATACATATGTACAAAGGTGTAATGCACGTACAAGCGTAGTGCAAATTAGCAAACCTCTTAATTCTATATGCTCGTTACATTGGACTAATTTTTTCTTTCATGATGATTCATGGGTGTCTAAACTTGTAAAATGATTCATGCTTCACTCATTCGGTAATCCAGGAGAACCGCTTTTCTCTACTGCAACATGAAATTGAAAAACTCAAAAGTGATATAGAAAAGATGCGCAGTGAATTGAGGTTGGCCTTCACAAACTTTATTTTCTTAGTACCACACTACCACTTTCATATTACGGTGTGCTTGTTTTGAAGTTTGTAATTTTTTCTCTGGTCTCTGTTTTGGGTTATTGCAGGTATGAAATTGACAAAGTCTCTGCTGGCCATAGGTTGGATCTCAATCTTGAAAGGGGGTAAGGAGTTACCATCACTATCTCATTTTGTGCATTATCTTCATTTTGACCAGTCATTGCATATTATCATTGGTAGTATGATTGCAGATTTTCTGCTAGTTAGTTGTTTACAACTAGTGTCAACTGGTGTGCTCTCTGTGCAGGAGAATCCGGGATGAACTAGCAAATCAGAATCAAGAAACTGCTAATCTCACTAATACACTTGACCGAGTGAGTCTAATAACTATAGGTTGACATTGGATACCTGGTAAATTGTGCTAATCCTTTCTGCTTTTGTATGTAATTATGTTATCCCAGGAAATCCATACACTAAGGGCTCAGTTGGAAGCTGCAAAATATGATGTTATAAAATATTGCATTGGTACCCTTGTCTCTATTTCTGCTGTTGGTTTGGCCGTAGTCCGCCTTTTGAAGTAAGTGGCTGGAGTACAATGTTAATGACGATAAAGAATATACCTAAATCTCAATTGCATTAGCAGACATCATGACTATATCATATTAGTTAAATGTGCAATCCAGTTGCATATTTTTTAATTTTATGCTCCTGTCTCTCCCATGACCGTTGCTTCAGGTTTTGAAGGACTTGAAAAGAGTTCTTGCAAAAGATATGCCTGGGCAGTGGTGTAGCCACATTGGCCGAGGGTCAGAAGATGTTTTAGGTCATGGGTTCGACTCTCAGCTATGACATTAAGCATTTTCTGAATCCCCTCATCCCATTCTGCCTCTATTGATGCATCAAGGACTTCATTTCAAATATATTAATTGTGACTATAGCGGACCTTTGCTAAAAGTGCAACTCAATCTTTTTTAACTTTTGAGTTGTAATGTTGAACGGGTGTGTGCATTGTATCTATGTTTGTTGTATAACGCTTGAGATGCTTCAAGCTAATTGTAGGATTTCAGGTAAGTATGACTTTGTTTTTAGGGTTTCCACATGTGGAAAGGATCCATGTGAAATTAGTTTATGGAAATGAGTTGATATAAAATTAGTTAAGCTAAAGATTCCCTATCCTGTAGCAGCTTCAATTTCTCAGATTGACCTATTAATGCCTTCAAATTTTGGTCGAATGTTAAGTCAACTGATCTGCAGTTCTGCACCCATTTTAAAATCTCTTCTCAACATAAATGTATGCAAGTTCCACTAGTGAGTCCGGGCTACCTTGTTTAGCTGTTTGAAATTTGCAAAATTGGGGAAGCTAGGGGTGTTCATGGTTCGATTTGGATTGGTCAAGTTAATCGATTTTTAAATTTCTAAAATTAAAACAAATAAATAAAAACCACTGGTTTGATAACAGTAAAACAACAGAGGCAGGAGACAACTATTTCAATTGAACATTAGAATCAACAATTTTTTTCTAATATCACAAGATGAATATGTTTGAATTCTATTATTTTTCAACACTATTCCAAAGCTTTGGCATGTTTAAGTTGTATAAATATAGGACAAGAGAGAGTTGCTCGGATGATAAGTACTCTCACTTCGAGTTATCGAGTGAGCAAAACGGGTGAAAGCTTCTGGGAGGGGTAAAAAAAAAATTGCATAACATTAAAGGTTCCTTTGCTTCACATATAAGTAGACTAAAACGAAATTAATGGTTAAAAAGTATAAAATATCTATAATTAATTATGAAAAACTAATGTCATATATTCAAATAATTATTAAATTTCTACATATAATTTAGCAGTTTGGTTATTTTTTTTTTAGTAGAACCAAAACACAAATAAATATTATCAATTTTTAAAAGTTAAAAGCAAATCAAACCAAATTATGTATCAATTTTCTTAATGGATTTGATTTTTAACCAAATCGTGAACACAGTAACTTCCCATCGAAACGATTTGGACATAACACATAGATCAGGTCCACAAACATAAGTTTCGTACCCCACTTTTTTTTTTTTTTTGATTTCCCACCCAGTATTCGAAGTCCACATTAAAGCTTTGACTAAATTCAGATCGCGCACTGCAGGGTTCATTCGGGGGTGGCGCTCCCAAGTTTCGTACCCTACCTTACTACAATTAACTCGTTGTGTTTTTTTTGTGTATGAATAATTAGTCTTTTCATCCTACAGCAATAAATAAGCGCATGGTGCTAACTCTTGGCTGGGCTTTGTGTCCCAATTCCAGCCACGTATTCCTGAACTTGCTAATTATTGTGAGATTTGATAGTATCATGCATGAATCATTTTGACGTATTTACATTTAAATTATTACCGATTCTTTAATTTGAAAGCGATATCTAACAATTTCAGGTCATTTAGATAAAAAGTCATCAGGTACGTTCAACTATCTATTTATTCGTTATCCGGTATCGTGTGTTGAAGAGCCTAAGATTTTTTCCATATCCAAGACTCGAACTTAAAACTTTTGACTAAAAAGTAGAGGGATCCCAATTATCCCATCACGATCCATGTTGACGTACACGTTCAGCTATCCATGCTTGACAAGTAACGTATATTCGAGTTTGTTTTCAGTTTCACTACCTTGTTTTTATTTTTACTTTCTTTCATTTTCTCTTCATTTAACCACTAATACAACTACCTAGGCTAAATACATACAATCTTTACTTAGATTATGTATACTACGTATGTGTATTTAATGTCAGCAAATACTCAATCAAGTTTTTTCAAACTCATCAATTGAAAATGCAATTGAATTGACTATTCACAAAAGAAATTTTGTCCTTTAATGTCCCTAAATTAAAGTTTTCAAGATTATCCAACGTAATTAAACTAATGCATCAGCAGCATCACATATTCCACTCAATTAAGGTTGCTTTCGTCTTCCAATTAGTGTCAACTTTCTACAACAACATTTTTAGGGAGTTGAAGAATTGGTTTACTTTAATTTGGAACCATGCATCCACTAGTGCCGTGAATAATCTAATTAGTACCTTAATTAATTAACTATTTCAACTTTCACGTAATTGTTCGATTTTCTATTTTCTCTTCCTTTACCTTAATTTAAGAAGAAGAAAAACGACTAATGCCATGAAAAATCTAGTAATTAGTAGCTTAATTAATTAACTATTTGAACTTTCACGTAAGGGTTCGATTATCTTTTTTTCTCTTTCCTTACCCTAATTTAAGAAGAAGAAAAATTAGTGCCGTGAATTAAAATCTAATTAATATCTCAATTAATTAACTATTTGAACTTTCACGTAAGGATTCAATATCTATTTTTCCTTCCTTTACCCATAATTTAAGAAGAAGAAAAATTAGTGCCGTGAATTAAATCTAATTAGTAGCTCAATTAATTAACTATTTGAACTTTCACGTAAGGATTCAATTCTCTATTTTCCCTTCCTTTCCCCTAATTTAAGAAGAAGAAAAACTAGTACCATAAATAATATAATTAATAGCTCAATTAATTAGCTATTTGAACTTTTACGTAACGGTTCGATTTCTAATTTTCCCTTGCCTTACCTTGATTTAAGAAAACAAAAACTAGTGCCGTGTCCATCTATTTAATTCAGTGAAAAGACAACCTCCCATTTTTCCCACTTTTCAGCATTGAAATTCAAACTCTTCTCAACGCTCCCCTTCGCATATTTGAAACTACTTTACCCTACCCACCACATTATCAGATTTTTTGTTATTATTTCATTAGTTTATTTTTACTCGTCCACTATTAATTTGAAACACGTGTTAAAAGGTAATAGGCAATAAATAGAATTATAATTTTACGATCTCCTTTTGATTATAATAAATTTAATATTTTAGAAAATGCATTGAAGAAGGATTATAGTTAATAATAAGGGTAAATTAAAAAATAAGTGATAAATTATTTCTTAATTTTTTAAACTGGACAAAAAAAATGAATATCTATTTTTTAAGTACAGTAGACAAAAAAAAATAGACAGAGGAATATTTCAGTGATCCTTATTAACTGCTAAGTATTTTCTACTTTTTGTCCGTCCAGAAATATTGAATGGTTGCTTTTTGGTTCGTTCAAAAAGTTCTTAAAATATTTTACTTGTCTAAAACACACCTTAATATCGTCTTCTTTTTCTTATTTTAAGTGGATGAGGGTGGATTTTTTTTTTACTTTTTTTTTTTTGCATTTTGGTAGGTGGAGTTGAAGTTAAATTTTCTGAAGTGAATTCAAATAAGTTATTGAACATCAATAAAGGAATACGTATTAGAGTTTATTCGGAATTTCTTACCTTATTTTCATAATTGTGTTTTACTTTAAAAAAAAAAAAAGAACATACTTTTTTTAAGTAAAAGTTTACGACTTCTATATGAATTGTTTTTCCTCATACAAAAACACAATAGCCTCCGTAATTTAGCTTTTAGAATTTGGAGAGTCTTGTTTAATAGGAGAACTTACTCTCAACTAATTTGTACTCTCTTTTATATTAGTAGATTTTTATTGATGTGAGTTAATTGACCAAAATCACGTTATAACATATTTTTGATATCTTCATTTTTAAAGTTTGCAATTGTTAAATTTTATATGATATCTTGTTATTTCGATCCCAACAAGCTGCTCAAAGCTAACTTATTAGCTTCAGAATTTCATTTGGAAGATGATGAAGCACATGGCCAAAGAGTTAGATCTGACAATCTTAAACATGTTAAAGGAAAAAATAAAATAAAAATAATTTATTTATACCTTAACTTAAATTTCCACTAATAACCAATAAGATTTATTAATAAGTGAGAAATCGAAGCAGCGAATTAGTAATCAACCATCTTTTGCTTATTTCAGATTTCAATTTAAATTGTTTAACACCCCCGAATAATTAACCTAGATAGGTATCCATCCGATTGATTTAAGTAAAATTTACGGATATATGTATAATATATGTATATTCGTATATAATCAATGTATATTAACTAGAAAAATTAAACAATAAAGCTGTCCGACTCTTTATATGAATACCCCTTATTAATCCAATCAAAATGAACCATTAATACAATAAGGTATATATAGTCACAACAAGAAAATCAACAAGGATGAAGTCTTTATTTGATTTAAATTAAGTTTTCAAAGAAGAAACAAACAAGAGGAAGACACTTACAACAAACAATGCAAGCCAAATGTTGTAAATGAAGATTAAAAAAAAAAGAAGGAAAGAGATATATAGTGTCTACTATACACAAATACCATACAATCAATTCCTCTCTCTTTCCACTTTCAAGGAATTATTTTCGTCCTTTTGCTTTTGTTCCTCTCCATTATGTACACTATGCTTCTATATTACATTTAATAGACAAAACAAAACACACAAAAAAAAAGAAGATAAAAATATCCAAACAAACCAATAATTTGTGTATATCAATTCATATACACTTACAAAATACCCTTTTTTTTCTTCAATAAAGTGCACACAATAAACGTGGAGTAGGCACAGCCACTAGTCGATTAGCCAATGGAGCAGTAAGCCCAAATATATCATCCATTTTTATCTCATTTGGTTTCATTCCATGAGGTAATTCCCAAGTAAAGCAATGAAGTAAATGAGCCAAAGCCATTTCTAATGCATAAAGCCCAAGTTGCATACCGGGGCAAGATCTCCGACCCGATCCAAATGGTAAAAATTCAAAATTACCACCTTTAAAATCTGCCACACCTTCTTTAAGGAACCTAGAAGGGTTGAATTTATCTGGATCTTCCCATGAGTTTTTGTCACGTCCAATGGCAAATGAATTTATGATAACATGTGACTTTGCGGGAATGTAGTAGCCAGAGATGGTCGATTCCTCCGCGGTTTCGTGGAGGAGGAGAGGGATTGGAGGATGAAGTCGGAGAGTTTCTTTTAAACAACATTTTAAGTAGGTCAGTTTTTCAAAATCAGATTCGTCAACTTTCCTATTGAGTCCAACGACGTTGGCTAATTCTTGTTGTACCTTTCTAAGATCCTCTGGACTTTTCATAAGCTCAGCCATGGCCCATTCTATTGCAGATGCCACTGTCTCTGTCCCTCCAAACATTACATCCTGCAATTTTTTTCACGTCAGATCCATATGAATTAAGTAATATAAAACGAGATAACAACATTATTTTTATTTTTTAATATTGTAGGTGTGTGAAAGTTACATAGGTTGTTATTGTTAGGTAAGGGGGTTAGGTAGAAGTAAGATAAACTTAACTTTTACATCGTTTTCAGGAAAATGATTTTTCAAAGGGATTATGAATGATGCCAAATTTTCTAGATAGGTATTTACTGGCCAGTTTGAATTTTTAATCATAGAAAATTGACTAGTTTGAAATGTTAATTTCTCCCTCCGTTCACTTTTACTTGTAACTTATTTCTAAAATAAATTTTCATTTTTACTTGTCACTTTTATATCAAGAAAAGACAATAATTTTTTTTCATGTTTACCCTCAGCATTAAATACTTATTTTTCAAATAACATTTCAAGACATTATTTAATAGGGAATGATTTGGTAAAATACTTATATCAATAATTATTTTCTTAATGGATTTGCCAAATCAAACAAGGAACGGAAGGAATATATAATAATTGGAGTCAAGGGCCCGAAATGAATCGATTTTTACGGCTCTACCGCAGATTTTACACTTAACTATATTATTGTATAGTATGATTTATTTTTTTTTATCATTAGTAAATTCTTTCTAAAGTAACTTTTTAACATTAAAAAAATTAAGCAATTGTTTTCACAATAAAAAAATTGGGCAATTGTTTTCACATTAAAAAAATTAGGCAATTGTACTTGAAAACTTTTGTTACCTAATCAATCTTCCATGCACAGAGTTAGGAGAGTAATAGGGAAAGTTCAAATCAACTTATTAGTCTTATAATATATGTTATCAATAGAAAGACTTATAAATTAATAAAAATCTACTTATAAGATCTAGTAGTTGCTACAGTACGCTAAATCCTTTGTACTATTTAATTATAGAAAACTATATAGTAGAACATACCTAGGACATTAACAATCATATCGTATATGACGAGACAAAGTCGTCATCATATTTGGTGTTTATTATATTGATGAGACATTCAAAAAACAAATGATTAGAAGATAGTAATTTAGAGGAAATTAATGTTTCTATTATATGACATTCCACTAGAATCAAGTTCTATGAAAAAACAAATAATTAAGCAACATTAAGTACTGCTAGTTTACATATAATTGAAAATTAAAATGAGGTTTTTTTTCTAATGAATTGAAGTAGTCAAAAGTTTCATCAATAGGTGATGCTAAAACCATACAAATTTGATCACTTATATTAGTGAAAAGAAAATATGGGGTGACACCAAATTTTACTTTATATACTAGATTATGAATTTTCGATATTTTCTTTTCTCTTAATATTAATTTGTTATGATTGAGAAATTTTAACGCATCTTGTTATTCTAAAAACAAATCATATAGAGTCAACTTACTTAAATGATTATCAAAACCTTTATCGGACAAAGGAAGTTTTAAAAAAATAAGTAAAGTACTAAAATTATACATTGGACATATTTTCACGAAAAATATTTGTTTTGCCTAAGTTTCTATTATTCTTGATAGTTATACATGAGCTGCCAGAGACAGCCGTGTTCAGTGATCCTAACTAATACCAACTGATTAAAATTAAAAGTTTCTTGTTTTGAGCAAGATTTTCAAGATCAACTTAACTTATGTTAAAATACTCTCTTTAACTGTTTCTATGGTCCCCAATATACTCTATGTAACATAATTTTCATTTTAGTTAATTAAAAAATATGTCACTTTTTGAATTTGAAAATAATTAACATTGCTTTTCTTATTTTATGCTTAAAAGATAAACTTTTATGACCATACAAATATTATAACTTATTTAATGCTATAAGTTTCAAAAAGGTTATTGTCACACATTTTAGATTACAAGTTCGCTTTTTTAAAAATTTCTTTCTTAAATCCCTTATCAATTCAAACTTCAAAGTTTACACTTCTCATTTTCTCCTTGACCAATAAAAAACTTTTAAAACCACACAAATATTATGACATATTTAATATCACAAGTTTCAAAAAAATTATTATCACATAAATGTTATGACATGTTTCAGAGTACAAATTTAATTATTTTTTTCTTTTTAAATCACGAGTTGATTTAAATTATGCCACGTTAATTAGAACAGATGGAACATGTAACAACCACACAAAAAAAGGAACTTACCATGATGATAGCTTTGATATTATCCCTAGTAAGCCTTATAGCATTCTGCAAATCTTCAGACTCATTTGCTTTTGTTTCTTCGCTGTAAAAAGCTAAAAGCTCATCCACCATATCACTTTCTCTATAACCATCATCAATAGTACCACCATTAATAACATTAGCCTTCTTTCTTTCAATATGATCATCAATAATCGAATCAATAAATCCATCAAGTGAAGCCCGTGCCTTAGCAAGTCTAACATTTAGACCTTGCTGACCAATCCACCCTAGCCATGGAATAAAATCAGTCATGTTAAATGCGCCGAATAGCTTCGAAAATTCTTGCAAAATTTTGATAAAATAGTCTTGTCCTTGATCTGAACTAGTTCCGAAAGCAGCTCGGTAGATAATGTTACGAGTGAGACAAAAAACAAGCTCCCCTAAGTTAACGGATGTGCCCGTGTTGGTTGTCACAATCTTTACCATTGAATCCACTTCGTCGCGAACTGAGTGCCATGACTCAGCTCGTTTACGACTGAAGAGTTTCATCACACATAATTTTCTCATCTGACGCCAAAAGGGTCCGTAGTCAGCAAAAGCCATGTCTGCATGGTCATACGTAAGGTAACTTATGGCTACGGTCTTTGGACGGTTCGAATATATGTTGTCTTGTACCTGTTAGAAATTAAATAATCAGTTTAATTTAATATTTGGAAAATAAGATATAGCCAAACTTAGTAGTACTACAATATGTTATGTTATACTGACAAATTATTTATTCAATAGTACCTGCAGTACTTGGCGAGCTTCCTCTGGACCAGATATAACAATTTTGTTGACATAACCCATTTTGAGGTGAAAAACGCCACCATATTTTTGTGCTAGTTTGGCAAGACCACGGTGAGTTAACTGGTCCATCATCATCATGTTACCAATGAGAGGCCAGCCTAATGGTCCTGGAGGATAACGCTTCCGGCGAGACGTTGAAAAAAGGTATAAGAAGAAGAGAGGGATGATGAAGAAGAAGAGTAGCATGGGCTGAGCTTGTAAAGATTCAAGAATTGAATTGATATTGTTTTGTACCACTTCTTTCATTTTGTTTCCAAATCTTTCTCCTTTTTCTTTGTTTTTTTGATATGTTTGGTTTGTTTTTGAGTGGAGATTTTGGGAGATGGTGGTGGAGTATGAGGGAGATAGGGACTAGTGTTGGGATGAACTCAAAATTTTGGTTCTACCTTTTATTGGTGGATAGGATGGGGTCTTTATACACAAATTTATTCCACTTCCAGTCGGTACCAAGTTGGTGTATACTGTTGATTTGGCGAAAAAAATAAGCTATAATTAATAGTTTAACGTCGGTACCAAGTTGGTGTATAATGTTGATTTGGTGAAAAACATAAGCTATAATTAATAGTTTAACTTTGTATATTCCGGATGAGTCGTTTGGTGTGACGTATAAGGTATAATAATCTTAGAGATAAAATACAAGACTATTTTATCCTGCGTTTGGTTAGAGATATTAGACAGTTCTGGATTATTTAGCCCACAATTTATATCAGCTTAGTGATGAGTTATCTCATATACATGGTAAAATAACTTATCCTAGAGTAATTAATCCGAAATAACTAGTTCTCAACTAAACAACCCCTCATGGTATAATAATTTTATCTTACTTTATCAAGTTTTATTTAAAATAAGATTTACTAGGTTATAATATGCACGAACAATTAATGTTTAACATCGTGATTTACATGATCAGCGAATAGGTGGGGGTTCGTGGGTTCGGACGAACCCACTAACTTTTTCGTAGATCCTATATTTGTATTAGAAAATTAAATAAATATATATGTATATTAATTTGTGAACCCCTAACAAAATTGATTTAGAACCCCCCAAACTCATAACCCTGACTCCGTCTCTACTAAAACCCATACATAAAAAATAATTACATGTAATCATCTTTATTAAATTGTATTAATGACTCGGAAACTGGAATGGTTAATTAATCTTAGTTTAAAATGCGCTAATATTATTAAAGATAATTAAAGTATCTGTGTGTATAAGGTAAATCCTATTTTTATACGTATATACAATACTACAGTGGAGCACTCTTTCTTGCTATACGCATTCTAGATTATGAAAGCACAGCCACACATATAGACTACAATAGTATCCCAGAAACCTATGCTAAGATACTGAAATATATATGCCAACTAAAATATTCCAATATATTATTATATTAAGCTTTATATTAAACTTTTTGTATATTGGTCTTTTAAGTCAAACAACTTCATATGAGAATAGAAGCGGAGCTAAGTGGGGATTCATGAGTTCGAACGAATCATGGAGCTTTTTCGTAGACTTTATATTTGTATTAAAAAATTAAATAGATATATATGTATATTAACTTGTGAACCCCTAACAAAGTTGATTGACGGTTCAATGGTAAGGAAGGGGCTATGGAAATGCTTTCCACACTAGTATTCTGGGTTCGAAAATATTTTTCTCTTCTATCCTAAAATTTAAAATTCCAAACTCTTAATTCTGATTCCGGCTCTTTTAATGAGAGGGGAACTAGTCACTAGCATCTAGTACTTCAGGTAGCTGAACGGCCAAATTCACTTCGAAATTCTGGCAAGTTTGGCGGGACCACGCTGTGCGCCAAAGTAGTTTGTCGATCAATGAGTTTGGCATTAATCATACTTTATATTAGGGGTGTTAAAAATAGGCCTAACTATGGGTAATTCGTCCAGAATTTTAAGGGTTGGGTTCAATCTCAACTCATTCAAATCTTAATTCATTTTAGGAGAATCCTCAATTGAGCCCAATTTAATCTCTAATTTCAACCCGTTTTTAGACTTTTTATTTGCATTGATATAATATATGTTCCTATATTGAATGTATGAATTACTATCTATTAGGATTTATCTATCTATTTGTAAAAAAAAATAAAAATTAAAAAGAGTTGAAATTCTAATTGTGGTTATAAAGTTAAATATTGTTATAAAATCAAGCTCAGAACAATATTAATATAAAGAGGAGAAGACATGAAATATAAATGGAAGAGAGAACTTTTCTTCTTATTCAAGTATGTCTTACAATGGAGAATGATATCTCTATTTATAGGTAGAGAAATCACTCCAAAGGACATCATGATGAATGCCAAATTAATAGATACATCATTATCCAAAAAGGTTCATATCACCTTGAAAATATGCATACATGACTTAAAAACAAGATATAATTCTAAACTTATCCTACCATCTATACGAAATATTACAAAAGTTCTGCTGTCCTGAATATGGGAATACCAAAGAAACAATTGCACAGGGAGAAAGTATTCAATTACTATGTGACAAGCCTCATCTAAAAGCTTGAACCATTAGAAATGGCAACCTTTTACTTGCTCATCTTCAATTTGGCCCCTCATGTGGGCGCTGGGGTTTTTCTTAGAACTAGCAAGTTGAAAATATTTTTTGGTGAATGTGAGACTTAGAACTACATGATGATATGAAATGAGCTTAAATGAAGAAGTAGGATCTTGTTCGGGATTGAGTCGTAGATGTTGTAGTGAAGGTGAGACTTAGAACTCAAGATCTTTTGTCTGCTTAAACAACTACGCCTCAGTCCCACAAAAGTTCGTGTAGGCAATATGAAAGCCCAACCATGTCATCATACCGGATAGGGTTCTAAAATTACATTGCTCAGAGTGATCACTATTCAGGGAGACCCTCGTATTCTCTTTTGATTTTTGTACTGTGAGGACACAGTTTGATTTTTAGTTGGGGATGCCTCCTTTATGACTCATGTTCTGTATTTCTTGTTTAGGATGTTTGGGATTGTTTGTTGGTCGTTATTATCATATTGTTGGATATTTGTTTTGATTTGTGGATGATGTTCCCTTATCGGGCTTTTGGAGCTTAATTGTTGATTGTGTTGGATTAGTCGTTTTCGTTTTAGTAGTTTAATTCCTTTTGATAGTTTCTTTATTTTATTTCTTTTGTGTTGAGATGGTGTTGTTGTTTGGAATTGTTATTGATTGGCGATGCCCTATGATGGATAGAGTGACGACTTTCTTAAGGGTAAAGCGTCGATTGTTTATTGGTGAAGTTTGAGTAGCCATTATTGTTTATTGGTAAAGTCTGAGTAGCCGATCCCGAATTGATGTATGAGTTTGCCCAATGATGGATTGGTTGACGGCTTTCTTAAGGGTAAATTCGTTGTTGTCTTTTTGGGAGATTGTGGCTTGTTTGATACTAAGAATATAGTCTTGCTTGTGAAAAATATGTTTTTGAGCATATTCCTCTTTTTTGAAAATTAAGCAAGTGTTGAATGATTTTGTGACAACTCTTGATTCGTTGGCGGTTGTGCTACTTTAAAGCACTTGCCTCATTATCATGACCATCCTGATCATTTGCTCCTCTCCTTCCTCAAGGAGTTTTATTTTTGGAATCGATCGGTCTATCACGTTTCAAGCGTTTAATAGACTCTGTCCTTCAAGGACTTTTCTTTAGAGCATTTACAGCTGAACTATAACATAAGGTCAGTAAACTCATCTGGCAATTGATTTGCAACATTATGCAAATGAATAATCCCTTGAACTTCAAGTTCACATTTATATTTTCTTTTAATGAGGATCTAGATAATTCATAGTTCATCTCTCACATAATTTTTAACTGTCAATCATCTCTCTCCCTAATGTTAGAAACTCTAACATTCATCCCAACTTCATTTGGGGATTCATCTTTATGCGTGTGGTGGAGCAATTAAATCATAACAGTACATTCAAAGGTTTAGATGAAAATTGTTTAGTTCCTGACCCTGAACCAATTTTGATATGGGACTTTTGTTGGCTTGATGCGAACAAGTGTTGCTATATGTTAAATAAATTCATCTCATACCAAAATTTCTTTCGGGAGATTTGTTCTCGTAACCATTGATTTAGCTATAATTGGAGGCATACAATTTCTGCTAAACCAACCAGCATTATCAACATAATTTTATAATTTGAAACTATGTTCATAATTTAACAATTCGAGCAAATAACCTTACAAAAATCAAATTGCAAGTTGATAACAAACGCACATGTGACCATAGATGCATCTATTTAATCATAATAGTAAACGGTCCACATGGCAGGTGAACCGGCCCATATTCACCTTTTTATATGTTTCAAATAATTTCAGGGAATACAATCCCAACCTTAGCTGGTACAATGATAATTTTATCATGAGAACAAGCAATACAAAAGAATTCTTGAAGAGTATTTTATTTCTTCAATATATAACCATGTGAATTCTCAATTATTTTTGGTATCATAATATAATCGGAATGGCCAACCGATCATGCCAACTGATCTTTATTCTAGTAAACTTCTAGTTTACTTTTGCATATGATTCCATCATCAAGTTCATATTTGTATACAACAAACAAGAAGAAAAGGCGGGTAACCTTTTACATAAATATTTATATCCCGCTTCGATTGTAGTAAAATGAAGATATTAAATCTTCTCATTTATTATCTCAATATAATCTTTTTTCTTTTTAATTTCTTCGAAACTTAGAAAGTTTCTTTTGAGACATACTACAATCCCAATATTATTCCTCCAATAGTACCACAATAGCTCTTTAGAGCTTATAATTAATTTTGTGACTATCACATATTTCATGACACCATCCGTATGGTGAACTTCTCCTTCAAGGAGGAAATTAAATTATTATTTTCATGGTCAAAATTATTACAAGCAAGGCATGTTTCTTGCTTTACTTTTATCGTACCATAAGTACACAACCAATGGCAAATTTGTATTGCCACACAATAATATTAATTTGGTCATGGCCACAACCTTTATTGGCGAGAATTACTTCTTTCTTTTGCCCTTTCGGTAGTTTACAATAAATATATCATAATATATTATGACGTATAAACGTACACGACCATCGACCATTCCTGTCAAATAAAATTTATTTATTTCTCTCAAACCTCCCGTAGAGATGAGTTGTGGCATATTTCCAACCATACATGAATATGTTGTTGTTCATATTTTTTCTTCATATTTTGACTCATTCACTTTCAAGAATGACAAACATTCACAATGCTTATTACAAGTCACAATCTCTTCATGAGTTGACCATAACCATTTATACGAGTCATGCATCTATATTTGACATATTTACATGACCCACCCAACATCACTTTGAAAGGAAAAGTGCACCACCACTTTATATTTTTTTATTTTGATGGAGGATTTATAAAATTTACTAGATTAGGTCCACAAAAATTGAGTGTCAAATGACCTTTCATACAAAATCTCAATAACTACTTTCAACCTTTGAAAGACCATTTTGAGATGGCAATAACTTCTTCACCCTTTGAAGGATCATTTTGAGAACCCATAATGTTCTTCATTTAACCACAATAATGGCTATTATTATTTCGTCCTTCTATGCCCTTATTCATACATTCAATCATTTGTCGTCTTTTAGACTTATTATTCACTGCTACCACATTCATACGATAGAATGGAGCAAATCAATTGGGTAGATTTCAAAGTTATCATATACTGCTACCACATTCACTTCATGGAATGGAGCAAATTCAATGGGACAAATTTCATGACTTTTCATCAAAGCCTTAGCCATCATTATATCATCACTATGGTGCATTGAGACTCAAACTCAATGTCTTATCCATATAAGGCACTTAGGCCATAATTTCATGGGACTCAAACTCAATATCTTATCATTATGGTGCATCAAAACTGAATTTGATGTCTTAACCTCTTGGTGCGATAGAATTTGAATCTACCGTCTTACTCTCAAACATTATTCATTTTGGTGCATCCGGACTTCAACCTGATGTCTTACCCTTTTGATGCGATGGGACTTGAATCCATCGTCTTATCCTCAACCAATGATATAGTAGGCCAACCAATTTTATGTACTGATAAATCATAATTAAAGTAACAGAAATACAAAATCAATTGTATAATAGGCAATCTTCATATGTTAATATATGTGTTTACTTCTCCCATGGCATGTGTGACGTACCAACAAATCAACAATTTGGGCATATCACCCTTAATTAAAGGGAGTAAATCAAATAAGCAAGTGGAGATAAATACTAATCACAACATTAATAAAATGATACCAGAAACTCAAAAGTGGAAAAATTAGAGTCTCATTAGCCAATTTTTTTTTTATCTTCCATGGACTATTAAAATGACTAATACCCCTAATTTAAATGACTTATCAACGTGATAACTTCTTTTTTTTTAAAAGACCCCATTAATTCAACAAGAAGAATCTGACGCGATGAAAGATTACCTGCTAATCTATTTCACTTAGTGCGAGACTCGTGCTGATAACGTGTTATAAAATCAAGCTCAGAACAATATTAATATAAAGAGGAGAAGACAAGAAATATAAATGGAAGAGAGAACTTTTCTTCTTATTCAAGTGTGTCTTACAATTGAGAATGATATCTCTATTTATATGTAGAAAAATCACTCCAAAGGCCATCATGATGAATGCCAAATTAATAGATACATCATTATCCAAAAAGGTTCATGTCACCTTGAAAATATACATACATGAACTAGGTAGTTCATGAATAAACCAAATGGACAATCCACTATTCAATGGATTTATAACAAATATCAATATGTTAAAATTATTGAGATTAAGCGAGTCAAATTGGGCGGGTCAAGACCCAACCCGTTTTTTAGCCCATTTGAACCCAAAGTAATCTTGGGCTGGTCAGGACCCAACCCGATTTTAATTTGGCCTATTTACATAGACAATATATTATATGTCCTTATTTACGAGTTATAGCACATCTTTTATTTTTACATAGATTAGCTTTATTTTTCTTACAAGAAATAGTTAAATATATATCTTCTACTCTCTCTCTTTTTTTTTTTCCGGAAAAGGGTCAAATATACCCCTGTACTATTCGAAATAGTTTAAATATACCCTTCATTATACTTTCGGTTCAAATATACCTCTCTCATTATATTTTGGCTCAAATATACCCTTAATTTTAACGGATGGTTAAATAAAATCATATATAAAGGTAAAAATTGTAGATTACAATTGTATAAATATAATCAACATATAATATTATAGTTATGAAATTAAAAAAAATCATGGAAAGTAAGTTTTTATTAATAATAGTATAGTCATGAAATTTTAAAAATAACTTATAATATTTTGTTTTTTTTTAGCCAAATTCATCAATACGCAAGTGTTTACCAATCCATTTTCCTCGTATGAAATACTCTAATCTACAGATCACAATCTATAATTTTAACCCAACAATATTTAAGTTAAACAGCGAGAGAAACGACCACATATTGGAAAATTGATACATAATAGATATCACTTTATATAGTTCAAGGTCAAGTAATAATTATGTCATTAAAGAGGAAACATAACATATTCAAAAGAATGAAGAAAAGAGCCTATCATTTGATCAAGAGTTAAAATTAAGGGTAAATTTATCCTAAAGTATAATAGGAGGGGTATATTTGGTCCTAAAGTATAACTGAAGGGGTATATTTGAACCGAAAGTATAACGAATGATATATTTAAAGTATTTCTAATAGTAGAGGGGCATATTTGGCCCTTCGCTGTTAATTTTTTGGTTTCTGTCCGTTTCTTCTCTTTTTTTTTCTTCTTTCTCCTTCTCTTTCTCTTTCTCTTTCTCTTTCTCTTTCTCTTTCACCCTCTTTTAAAAAAAATAATTTCAATTATTTTAAATTTAAGACTTGATTTTGAATACATTTTATTATAAATAGTTTTTAAAATAATTGAGACTTACTATGTTTATATTATACAATAGAATTCAATACATATTATAGTTTTTCAATGAAATGTATTATAAGTATTATGTATGAATTTCAAATATTTTGGTACAATTCAAATAATTTTACTAAAAATGTATTATATTTGTTTGAATAACAAAAATCGAATTTATAACTGTATAATATTGAATTCGAATTGTATTATAACATTTTATATTATCGAATTTAAAACAACTTTAATACATATTTTTTAGAGCTTCACCTCTTCTTTTTCGGTAAATCACCACCACCAGACCACCAATTGTTTATATTTAATACAGTTTTGATACAACTTTGATACAATTTTTCAGAACTTCACCTATTATATAACTAAAACATTTTTAATCTAAATATATTAGAAGTATTATATGTGAATTTCAAACAATTTCGGTACTATTTAAATTAGTTTACATAGTTAGAGTTGTTTAATTGTATTAAATAAATTTGAGACAAATTTTTGAAGTGCTGAAATTTATATAACATTTATCAAACATTTCGGTACTATTTAAATTAGTTTACATAGTTAGAAATGTATTATATTTGTTCTGAAATAATAACTATCGAATGTATAGTACTGCATAATATCGAATTCAAATTAAATACAACATTAATAATTACTATCGAATTTAAAACAACTTTAATACAGATTTTTAGAGTTTCACCTCTTCTTTTTCGTAATCACCACCACCAAACCACCGATTGTTTATATTTAATACAGTTTTGATACAACTTTAATACAATTTTTCAGAACTTCACCTGATATACAATTTTAATATAACTTTAATATAGATTTATATCAAATGGTTATTAAAGCTAAAATTATGCCATATATGGTAATAAAAATAAAGTTACACTTAAAAGCGTAATTAATCAAATAAAATATATTATTTATGTAAAAATTACTTTTAATTTCAACCCATTTAAAAATCTTCAATTTCAACTCAACCCGTCCATTTGACACCCCTATTTTAAATTAATAGCAGAGTCAAAAATTTTATTAAAAGGATTTAAAATTTGAAGAAGTAATAGTACAATTAGTTGAGGAGTTGTTTAATTGAAAAACGACTTAACTGTCTAAATTAAATATTGAGACAAATTTTTGAAGTGCTGATTATGTATTTATATAAACATTTAAACCAGGCCATATAAATTTTGTGATGGCATTTTATAATTTCCGTGCTTGTAGAGAATATCCATATATATATTTTACTCTTTCACGCAAACTTCAAATCTTGTAAAAATAAACCACCCCCTCAAGCTTGTACATATTTCCTAATCTCACGTATAAATTAATGTTTAACGTGAATTTGCATATAAAATTTTCAAATTTTTAAAAATAAAATTTACATATTTAAAAAAGCACTATTATAAGTCATTATATAGTTAGCAATTTCAAATATTTAGACAGTATTTGAAAAAAAAAACTATAACTTTTCAAATGATAATTAAAACAAACAAATTGAAACCAAGGATACACAGTATCATTGGCTGACATTACTATTCTATAATGTGGTCTTATCTGAAGGGGTTGTTTTATACGAGGTATTGGATAATAATTTCAATATAAAATATAAGATTATTGTATTTTATATTTCTAATTAGGAGTATTAATTAGTCCTTAAATTATTTATTTTCCATCATTTATATTACAATTATAGAATAAATTATTCCACATATATATTATGAAATAACTAACCATGAAATATTTCAAATTCCAATCCATACAAAAAATAATAATTGCCCCGTACCAACAAACCCCATCCTACTTTTTCTAGAGAACGAAATACAAATACATTCTCTTTCCTTTATAAATAATCAGGACAATCTGTTATTTTTCACATGAGAGTTGTGATAATAAGAAACTGTATAACAAAGAATATAATATGAACTCCGCACGAGTTAAATGATAATTAATTATTTAAGGCCACTTGTTGAGAAAAATACGTAAGAGATTTTGATGTAAAACTTGATTAATCAGGAATGCTTTCTTATGTGACGCTAGAACCATCGGAAAAAAAAAAAGCATCACCTCACCATTGCAAGTTTTCTTATATCTATTTTTCGACAAAAAAAAAAAATGTCTTCTTGTACTACATTTTGGTTCCATTTTTTTGAATTCCACTCATATCTATTTTGAAGTTCAATTAATTTGAATTTGCATTGAAAAAAAATCATTTTGAAAGTAAAATGCTTCCTATCAAAAACGATTAATCACGTGAATTCCATCCTTAAAATGTCTGATCAAGGATGACGGGATAATTAATTACCATCTCCATCGAAATTTTAATTTTGATGGTGGAATTTCATTTATTCCCATCTTGATCCATTAGCAGGAGGAGTTTTTTCCAAAACCATTGCCATCAATTATGACATTTTTCTCCTATAATAGCTTTATTCTAAAATTACTCGATTTTATCCCTTTGCTGCAAATAACAACGTATGTGAAGGTCTCATTTCCTTTTCTGGTTAAGTGTAGCACCAAACTAAAGGTGGAAAATTATTGCTAGAGGTCATTTTAAGTCCAGTGTGGCAGAAAATGACATGCATTATTTTCACATTTTGGACAGTAATGTCTTCTTTTTATAAAAAAAATAATAATAGAAGTTCCGGGTGTCAATGGTACGGGTCGGTCGGTTATTTTTTAAAAATTGTGCCATCCCAATTTTTCGGGTATTTTATAATACATAACCAAAATTAGATTTTTTAAACCATCCCAATCATATCGGTTTCTCTTCGGTATCGGTACGGTTCGGTTAATTTTTGGTTTTTTTCTTTTAAATATCACCTCAAAATATACTACTATTAAAAAAAATTACAAATATGTTCTTGAAGAAGCACTTTAGTTCTTCACCAAGAAGACAAGAATTTAAAACCTTGTAGCCGTATTGTTTGATCTTAAACATTTAATAGGAGTGTTTGCATAGGTTTTGTTGTATTGTTTGATAGAGTATCTATTACAGTATCTTTTAATTTTTAAACCTAATTAAGTGAAGGCTAATTATAGAGCAAAGACCCAAAGTTGTCTAGTCATTAGAGGCCTATGACCTAAGTTATATTTATATTTGAAAAATGTTATAAAATATATTTATATGTTAAATTTAACATATTGTTAATATATAAAATATATTTACATACATGTAAGGTTATTCGGTTCGGTTCGGGAATTTTTTGATTTTTTTCATAAATTAAAAAGACCATCCTAATTGTTCGGGACGGTTATACACTTAAATAAAAGTCCACGATTTTATTGAAAATAAACATAAATCAATTCGATTCGATTAGATTCGATCAATTTTTCATATTCTTTTGACACCCCTAGTTCCATGTATTAAGCAAATTAACCAAAGTAGTACCGATGCATGAGATAATGCGACAAAAATTCAGCAAATTGCCTGCCTACTTACGTAAGCTTATAAGAAGAAAAAAAGTGATTGATTGTTGTCTTTATCAATTAGTGGCTCTAGCTAATTACCATTAATATGAGTTGTTTTGTATTAAATTCAGTTTTGGCTTCTAAGTTGTTATAGGGTTATAAATTAACTTCTGCCATTAAATTACAGGAAAGCACAAGTACAAATTAATAATAAGTGGTTAGAGATAAAATCACTAATTTGAATCAGATGGGATGTGTAGACTACGACTCACACTACATCAAAAATGATCTTTAGCGGCAATAGCTTAATTGCCGCTAAAAACATTTTTTAGTGGCATTTAGCACTCTTTGTAAATGTCCCTAAAACCTATAGCGATACTGGATCCAATGGCATTTAACTAATGGCGCGGGTAAACACTTTATCACTCTTTGTTAATATGTATATTTATTGCCGCTAAAAGTTATTTTTGTTGTAGTGTCACAACCTACATTTACATGACACTGGAAAGTATTAACAATATGTAGCACATAAATAAATATGAAGAAAATCATAAGGCATAATTAATAACAACAAATTCAACGGGGACTTGATATTGAATTGAATTCAATAATAACAACATAAAGGCTAACTCAACACCAAAATTTATCTAATGAGATCAGTATATTGAATTGTTGTCATCACACCCTTCGATATGGGACTACTACTACCACGAACTAGGTGCAAACTGAAAATTAAGGAGTTTCGTGGAGAAGAATGATATATATTAAATTGTGTGATCGTCTCATCTAAAAAGTTAATTAGTCATTATATATGACTTAATTTGATTTACTTATTTGGATCTTCAACAGGTCTAGTCACATTGATCAAACCCGCACAAATTCTTTTTGTCAGTCGGCCGTGAAATTTAAATCAAAAACTTTGGCGGTCATTATTCCTGAAATGTATGATAAACTTATTTAAAAGCTTAAACTACTAGAGAAATAACATATTTTGATTTACTTATTTATATATCTTCAATATTAGAGCATGCAGGTGTAATACAAGAGGTCTTTGAAAAAAGTGGTCTTGGTTGTTCAGAGTGATATATATATATATATATAAACCTAAAACATGTGTATGCAACATTTAATTCTTGAGGTAACAATATGGTTCACCTAACTTTTTTGTTTAGTTGTTGTATTGTTCAAAATAAACTCACACTTGTAGCACGAAAAAGGTTTATCTTTTGCTAGCAACCCAATAATGAGTAGTACTGAAACATGACATATTTTTCATGATAAAGATGGATACAAAAAAATCTAGATATTTTTCCCTCAATTTCAACTTTATATCTGTCTCATATTTTGACGTTTTATCTTCAATTTTCAATTAACATGATTAATAATAAAAAAAAGAAATTAGTATATTAAAAACCTTATTTAATAGGGAGCAAGAACTAATTATGAGTACCAATATGCAACATACTACGTTTTTTCTCAATCATGGTTTATATAAACAACAGGCATGAAAAAACAGCATAGTAGTTACGTCGGTTTTTAAAAATCATTGACACGCTTAATCATGTCATTTATAAAATTACATATAAATATCTATGTAAAATTGATTAATTTAGTAATTTGAAGGAAATAATTACTAAGTTACTAATATCACACATTATTACACTCAATATGAACGGAGGGAAATGGAATTCTTTTTTTTTCGTCTTTTTTTTTTAAAACAAGGCCACATGACTATTTTATTTTATTGATGATAAGAAAAAGCTACTAGAAAAAAGGGAAAAAACGAAAATAAAAAGGGAAGGTATACTAAGAAAGTCTTTTATTTTTGGCTTGAACACACCAACACTAAATCTAAATTTAACTACTAGTATTTTATATAATTATTGAATGATAAAGATAATATTAAAAAAAAAAATCTCTTAATTTTGATATACGGATCAAATAAAATGAAATTGAGCCAGGGAACAATTAGTAAGATAAAAATGAAATAATCTGGGTTGTGGTATAGTGGTGGGACTCTGAGGCGGAGCCAGGATTTGGAGTTTGGGGGTTCTAACTGTCAATCAATTTTGTTAGGGGGTTCACAAGTTAATATACATATATATTTATTTAATTTTCTAATACAAATACAGGATCTACGAAAAAGCTAATGGGTTCATCCGTACCCATGAACCCCCACCTAGCTCTGCCTCTGATGGGACTGGTCCACCTTTAACCATAGGTCTCGGGTTTGAGCCCTGAATATGGAAAAAATCTTGTTGGGAGCGCCACTCCCGAATGAGCCTTGCAGTACACGATCCGGATATAATCGGAGCTCCAATATGAGTTCCGAACATTAGGAGGAAAAAAAGATAAAAACGAAATGTCTACTCGAAACTTGGCTTTCTTTTGGTCAATTGTCGCTACTAATTGTTTGACATCTGATCTCAAATATGATCTTATTGTCATCGTACCTTCTACTTCTAGAAATGACATTTTCAGTCTAAAAGAAAGTAAATAATTTAAATAACAAATTTTAGAATTACCTCAGAATCCTATCAAAAGGAGCAGAGCAATTATTTTGGATAATTGTTAGATTTGAAATCTTCTTGGTTGAATAATCCTTCCAATTTTATCATTGTATGTACTTTTGGGTGCCACCCAATATTGACGTAGCAACTTCCAACTTTTTTTATAGATAAAAAAAATGTTATTACCTTTACGATACATAAATGTAAATACTAACAAAATATATAACTTAAATACGAAAAATATAATGTAATATTACACTTGTCCATGAGTATGGAGATTGGTTAAAATTCAAAATAAGACTCCCAGTGTATATGTTAGCTTAAATCCAAAGTCAACGCTTCTCACGAGACACATCAAAAGTCTAGACGGTTTCAATTCTACATGTTTTTTTTTTTAGGAAAAATCCTTTTGAATACCAGGCTGATCCAAAGGGTAAGGTCAATATTAAGGGCCGTTTAGTCAAAATTGTAAAAAAATAAATAAAATGTTTTTACTTTCTCAGTATGAAAATAATATTACGAAAGTAGAATTGTATTTGGTCATAAATATAAATTAGAGTTTTTGAATTTTGGTAAGTGATTTGGAGTGAAAATATGAAAAAGTTAGCGTTTGATCATAAATTTTGATCAGATTTTAAAAATTTATCTTCAAATATCTTATGGTCGATAAAATAAATATTTCTAAGCTCCCAACAGCTTTTAGGACGTTCACTGATAAAACATCATATATTTTCCAATTAAAATGCATGTCTGAACACAATTTTCAAATTCCATAAATCACAACTTCAAAATCTATATCCAAACGAAAACTATCTTTTTGGTGTTTTTCAAACTCTGAAATTCAAGTTAAGTTGGATTCCAAAAAAAAAAAATTTGATCAAACATGATTTCCAAAATCCAACCCGATAAAAGGTAGTAAGGTACAATAACAATATTCATGACTGTGCCACTAAAAAAAAGATAACTGCTAAATTAACAAGGAAAAAAAACATGTGACTTCAGATGCTCAGTGCGGCAAAAAGATGGGGACCCTATTATTAATTATATATGGACTTGGCCTACTGGGCTAATTTGTTCTCTAGATAAAAGTTGGAATCAAACGTGGATAACCTTATACTATACTGTAAATTACTGTAGTATAGTATAAAAGTGTTCGTATACATATAATTTAAATAAATTTTAACAATGACTTTAAGTTATATATATATATTGTAAGTCTCAATAAACCTTACACTAACCATGCATGTAATTTAATCGATAATGACGGATTAACTCTTTTCTCTTTTTGGATTACCATATCAAGATCGTTATAGCTGATTATTATTATTTTAATACACCGAACATAAACTCGTAATAAATGTAATACTCCTCAGATTAATTATTTTCATTATTTGTCATACCTACAATCAAGAATAAATGTAACTTATGCGTCATCTTGTTGAAATGTAAAAGAGATAGTAATAAAAGAAGCCAACTTCCTTGAATGGCTCAATGTTAAGGAATGAATTATTAAATATATAAAAATATCAAATTTAAAATCTAATTATTAAAATCGACTTTTGAAATCAAATTCCATAAAATTGAAATCTTAATTCCGCCTCAGTTCGCTTACCCAAATGCATGACAAATTGTTTCATCTAATCCCTCAATGTATGTTGCTTTTCACGCTGTATTGTCTAAATTGATCCTTTGTTCTTACTCTAGATATCTAACAAGATTCAACAATTGGATTAAAATTATAATGCATGGCTATGATATGCTTCATTAATAGTTAATGAGTGTTCCATCAATATGTACACGTGAAATTAAAATGCCACATTATAGTACACGTATAAAAATCCTTTTTTTTGTAAAGCCATATGGGATTTTATTCCCCACTAATTAGCTCTTAACTTTAAAGTAAATTAAAAAAAAAAAAAAAGACAACAAATCATATCATTACAAGAAACACATGAAAGATGAGTTATTTTCTTTCAAAAATAACATCAACAAAAAGGTTGAAAAAGTCATTAGCTTTGCTTAATAAACAACTAATCCACAGGCTTGAAGGCTTCAAAAGAGAGATTAATTAATTAAATAAATAAAAGAAGTCATTATCAAAACCTGTAAATTGTATTTTGGGCAACAATTACATTGATCTTATCAACATTGATGATAAATAGCACTCCATCTATAGGAACACACTCCACAAAATAAAATAAAAAGACCAATCAAGTAACCCGGACGATATATTTTACTATATCAAAAAATATCTATGCTTTACGTAAAGAGATTGTTCGTATCATATGGGAGGATTATGCTAAAGAATGACAGTTAGTATTAACGTTCATTTATTGGACCAATGAATCTTTGTAAAATTATGAGTAAGAAAATTTGTAATAGTGTGATTGCAAGCATTTATTTATAAAAGGAACATATATATGTGATTTATTAATGTGACGCCTAAAGATATTCTGATACTTTATTGTTATACTCCATGAACTATGATATATGTTGAGAAAGTTTTGATAGTTTTCACAAGTTGTGGGGTTTTCTTGTTTATGAAAAAAAAATGTACAATTTTGAGATTCAAATTTCATGTTCAAACAAAATTTCAAACTTTGAATCAACTTATTTCAAATCATCATGGCCAAGTAGGCCCTACATTGGAGAAAACTCATCTTTGATAATAGGCGATAATAAAAATTAAATTCAGACCATCTATATGATCTAATATTATGTTGAAGTGTCTAACAATATAATCTTATCCAAAAGAAATAATCAAAGCGAGTGTGATATAAATCTTTTTATATATTGTCCATATGTACACATAGTAGTTAAAGGTGGACTTGAAAAGAAAGAGACAAGCTATATATAACAAGTGGTTGATATAATTCCAAGTCGATCGAGTGGTTTCTTACTTCAATCTATGATCAGAGTGACCTCACCAATTCACCACGATAAAAACGAAGATACAATGACCTTTGGAGGGTTTTAAGAAATGCTCTAATCATAATAATTGATACATCCATTCACTTTTGTGTGTGGACTCTACTGTGGGATTGCTTTGATAAAATAAAATAAAAAGTGGATATAATAGAAGTGTTGTTCCTTTATAATCATGGAAATCGAAATGTTTGAAGAAGAGGGGAGTTAGATTCTTTGCCACTATACAAATGTCACTTTCCATTCATGAACATGTGTTAGTTTGTGCTGGGTACTCGGTTTCTTCCTTTTCTGACTTAATTTTTTGCCATTTTTGGATGCGGTTCCCACTAGGACTAGGTGTGTGTTGAGAGGAAGGAAAATATTTTTCGTGGAGAATATTTTTTAAAAAAGTAAGTGGATTTTTAACCTATTTTCTGTTATTTCGGAAATAACCAGAAAATTCTATCTCAAAACATTTATATAGAATATTGGCAAACAAGATGGATATGTCATATGGGGTAGGAGGTGGGAGGCAATGGGGTAGAGGGCAGGGGTGAGATTGGGTGTTTTGGAGGATGACGAGTAATAAGATGCAATTTATGAAACTTGTTTTCAATATTTTGTCTCAATTTTAAGAAATTTATTTTTCCTAAAGAAAAATATGTAGTAAAACACATTTTACCGAGTCAATCATGAAAAATATTATGATTTCCTCCTTACCAAACGTGCCTATAGTTAATGAAGAAAAACTCATCCAGATGATGACTTAAAAAAAAATTAAAAAATACACGTCCTACCACATTTAAAAAAAATGTTTTCTTTTATTCTTTCTTATTTTCGGGTCACAAAGAGTAACTACTCTCTACTCCTAATAGAAAGGATCGCTTTCTACTAGCTTTAATTTATACGATGAAAATTTGAATTAATCAAGTTATTAAATTCTAGTAGCAAAGATTGAAGACTAAGCCCTTTAATTTCCACATGCAAAAGGGGTTAAATCGGTCATAAAACTAGAATTCTGAGTAGTTCCAACAAATTCTATCATATGCATTTATCATCTTTAGTTTTAAGACTACATTGTATACTCATTAGTCTCCTTATTAGAACCGTGTAATGTTTTCACAATATTGAATCAAAATACTTAGGGGGTGCATTCAGAAGCTCAGGTATAGCTTCAAATGAATTCATTAAAAAATTCGTATTTTCATTCATCAATCGATGTAGGACATCAAAAAATCCAAATTAAAGTAAATAAATAATGTAAGGGAATTCGAAAAATTCTTTCATTAATGTACTCATACATAAACCACGATAAATATTGTGAACTAAAATCAGCAGATTCCCAAGGGGGCTGAACGGGTCAGGCACTCCAATTTCTCATATTTATCTTGTCCTTATCTTTATTTATTCTTGTGATTTGTTAATCATTACTAACCTTAAGCCTCATGTTTTTAATTTCTTCAATATTCCTAATCACATAATAGATAATCCGATACAAACTAAACTCAAGTTCCAACATTAACATATGCTTTTCGGCTCCATTTAAATAAATGAAAAAAACAATAGATTATATCAAGTGTGGAGAAGGGAATATAATGCATCCACTTAAGAAAGTCAAAAATGGACAATTTATATAAAGCTAAACTCTTTTTTTTAATACATTGAACAGAAAAGAAAAAATGGCTCAAAGTATGACATGATGATAATGCAGTGGTGAGTACTAATATATTCCGAAATATACCCACGTATGCACTTCGTGTATATATATATATATATGTGTTTAGTATACAATATACACTATTTATATACTCTATACATATTTTGTAAATTAGATGGTCTAAAGATGTTGAACTTTAATTTAAATCAACGCCTTTAATTACAACCATGAATTGGACAAGATGACAAAGCATGAGGTTTGAGATGATCGAAACGTAAAATATGTTAGTATTGAAGATTTACCACTATATACTTTTAATTGTGAAGATATAATGGATGACTTTAACTTTGGTCTTCTATCTTGTATAAATAAATTTCAATATTTTCTTCGACATATTGGTCTATCACATTTACGTAATGACAATGCTATGCTTTTTATATTAAAGTCTTGAAGACTTAATGCACATAAAATTTACACTTGTACCAAGTCCCTTAAGCTTGTCAATTTTGTCGACACATGTTGATAAAGACCTTATTATAAGGTTAGTTAAGACCGTTGAACTTTGTATGTTTTCTAGTAAGTATATAAAGTGACAGAATCTAAAATTTCAATATTGGTGCACCACTAAAAGAAATGTACTTAGTGTTCTAAAAGCATCGGTGCTAACAGATAATATTAGATCAATTTAAAAAATACATATATATACATAAAATACTTAATTTCACAGAGAGACTATACTGATTCACATAACTCAATTTTTACCTATAAATTTACCCCTTAATAATATTTTAACAACAACATTAAACAAAAAAGGAGTAAAACAACCGCAGTTGGGTTCATATGAAAACGTAGAAAATGAAGGTTTTGCTAGTGTCGTCTTATAAGGTGTCCCATTTTTTTGTGTGTATTATTATATTCAGTGTCTAGACCATCCATTTGAAATTTGCAACATAGTATTTGTATAATTATAAATTTTGAATTTTTTTCCTATAAATTATTTCAACAAAAATATCATTCTGCTGAAATACACACACAAACTATACTACTATTAAAGAAATAAAAAGTGACTTTCAACAAGTGGCTAATCTAGAGGAAAAGAAATTAAGAATGTTTTGTCGTTTGGGCCCAGAACCTTTTGGACTTGCAACATGTTTTTGTTGGACCGCAAGCCCATTAGTGGAACGGCATATAGAAACTATGATATACTCTACTACTGTATATATACTATTATTACCTATATTTTTAAAATATTACATATCTTACCATTAACTAAGAGTTTTCTACCATATATTAAGGAAGATGCACCTAGATACATATATTTTTGCTACGAGATATACTAAAATAGGGAGAAAGGCGAGCGAGATTTGTTATATATCTCAGATACATGCGAATCACACTAGATACACAGGAGAGTAGCAATCGAGATGGGAGGGAGGCGAGTGATGCAAGCGAGATTTATTTTTATCCTAGATACATGCGAATCCACTTGGATACAATGTATCTAGAACAAATTACACCTAATTTTGACCTCATGTATCTCGAGATACATATATCTGGACGTATATGGACGCACCAAAATCTGGTAAGATTCGTAATATTACAAATTAAAGTGTATCTAAGTAATTAGCTCCTAAAGTAGTGAGATTTATATAAGTTTCCCGTATCATGCTGAAGCTCTATTCGGGGATCCAGAGCAAAAACAACACTTTTTAAGTGGAGTAAAACAAGACACACACACACCAAGAAAAATAAATCAAGGAAAGCATGTTGCTCAATTTATGATAGTACATGGATAAATTTGCTTGTTCCACTTTAGAAACAATGCCTGCATTTTAAGGGACATCAAGGCATATTAAATATAATGGTTAAGATATTTTGTAGTTGTGGGTACAACGTTAGAAATTTAGAGTTTCCATCGGCAAAGATAGGAAAACTTTAATTCGAGTGGAATTAAGGTTCTAGGCATGGCAATAACAAATCTTTCTCCATCATGGGTCCGTTAGGTAAAGTTGTTACCACACATTACAAATCAGATATCTATGAACCAATTGCTTTAAGAAAAGGGGAAATAATCCTCATAGTATCATTGTGACTTTATCTAATGGATAAATTGTTGAGCTGACGTGAATCTAGTTTTGATGATTAATAAATATTTATAAAAGTATTAGATTTTGGTAATGTTTATGATTGACAAACAATTAAGAAGAACTAGGTCCAAGCCTGATCAGACACAACAAGTAATTTGATTTATGGGTTAATGAGTGGATTAATTAAGGAATACATATTCAACAAAAATATATTATTATATTTAGAAAAATTGAGCTCTGAAATTAGGAAAAATCATATGGAGGTCGAAACAAATAAGGAAATCAATTCCAACTAGGATATAATTCCTTTATAATATGGAGTTACTTAGGCTTAAGTCTTTTAATTTGTTCTTTAAATTGTAGCTATGTAATAGGTGATAAAAAATAACATAGCAAAACGTAAAACCCCAACATGTAAACTAGTGGAGAAAAAAAAAAAAACTAGTGGTTGAGGTATGGAACTTATCTGGACAGCACTTTTATTTAAGAAAGAGCCCAAAATCCACCGCACCCAATTATATCACTAGCTAGTTGCTTATTAAGTGACTTGCATCATTTACCACTTTCTATCACGTGCTTTACACTTCTGGGATTTTCCTATCCTTGAAGTTAAGTTAACGGCAAAACCTCCCCATCCAGCCCCACATCACATGAACATTTATTTTTGTATATATATCCACCTACTGTTTTTATAAATTTTCAATGTTTTATTGGAATTTTATTCCTCTATAAAGTTTGAACAAAAATAATTGAATGTATATCATTCAAATTAACTTAATGTAAAGTAAGTAGGACATGATCTATATTAGACTTAGTATGAGTGACGATCTGTTAAGAAATTAATACACCTTAGGCCCATATTAACCCAGACCAGTGCATGAGATGGCTATAGCTGAAAATGATGGGACACTAGAATATAATGTCCAGGAAACACCTAATGATCCAAGATCATATTTCCACTAAAGTTTACTTTTTTACTTTTAATTTGTTGGTCTACTTTTGATTCGGTACGAAATTTAAAATAGTAAAAGAAAACTTTTAAATCTTGTAGTATTAAATTAAAGATATGTAATATATAACAAAAGTTCTTTAATCTAGTATTTTAAACATGTTATGTCATTACTAGAAACATAACTTTTTTTCCCATCGAGAATCAATGAAAATTTTGAGCTATAAAACATGATATTCCCACCAAACCAGCTCGCAAGGAAAACACATGGTGGAAAATAAAATTCTCATTGAAATATTAGGAGTCAGGCACTAATTAAGCATATTTTTTTTCTCACTGATTCAATCAAAATCACTATGGGAATAACCATTGAATATCTTTCGGTGGGAAATTATTTTAGTGACAAAATAGTGATTTTTTAATATTGAGTGGACAGTAGAAATTAAGGAATTGCCAAAAAATCATGTTATATTCACATTTTGATTTTGATGACCATCTTCACCTTAAATATTGGTGCTTAAAATCTTGAACTCAATGATGGACACATTACTGGGTTATAAATTAGAAATGGAATGAAGAGGACAAATAAACGGTTTTATTAATGGCGGATTTTGTGAGATTTATAAGAGACTCTACTTTATTAAAAAAAAATACATGTGAAGTGCAATTATCCACTCTTATATATTAGGGACAAACATGATCTCAAGTAAATTAACTACATATATCTACTAACATTGTAGTTAGTAACGCTGGCAAAGTTGAGCCGCTATCCAATTGATCCGATCCCCACGTGATTAATAGTAATGAAGAGGCAAAAGAAACACTAGTTTAAGCATTTTTGCTGGAAAACATAATAAAAGAATGAAGAGAGTATTATAACTAGTAAGCATGTTAGGGAAAGAGAAGGTGGTCATGAGGTGGGGACAAAATTGAATAAGAAGCAAGTTGATTATGTCCAGTTTAGTATAGTCCCCAACTTCTCTTTATCTTCCTTTAGCTTGCAGCCTTTGGAACAACTTGTTTTGATGTTTGTTGTCATATATTGTGGGGGCTTTTCTGTTTTGCTAAGCCTTTTAGAAGCTTTTCATAGAAGGTATAATTAATAGAATAGTATAAATATTGGCCGGATCGCGATATGAATGTGTCTCAGTGCAATTTCGAGTGACTAAGACATATTGAAAACGATGGGTTCTTGGCCACTACTTTTGTTGTTACTTGCAACTGTGTTGAGCTCAATATGTTTGGTTAATGGGCTTAATATGGATCATAAAAAAACCAGGGTGAGATTTTCTGAAGTTAATGTCACTACTTCCAATGCAAGGAACACAACTTTTGTGAGTGGTGTTATGGTGAATATTGAAACTGCTGGAAAAAATGTGGGTCAGGGAGGTGGAGGTGGCGGAGGAGGTGGAGGAGGAGGCGGGGGAGGGGGAGGGGGAGGGGGAGGAAAGGGAGGAGGAGGAGGAGGAGGCGGGGGAGGAAAGGGAGGAGGAGGAGGAGGAGGCGGGGGAGGAAAGGGAGGAGGAGGAGGAGGAGGCGGGGGAGGTAAGGGAGGGGGAGCAGGAAAGGGGAGTGGAGAAGGAGGAGGAGGTGGAGCAGGAAAGGGGAGTGGAGGAGGTGGAGGAAATGGAAAAAGTAGAGGGCATGAAGGAAGACATGACAAAGGAAGTGGAGGGAGAAAAGGAGGTGGGGGTGGTGGAGGCGGAGGTGGAGGTAAAGGTGGTGGAGGCGGAGGTGGAGGTAAAGGTGGTGGAGCAGGCGGAGGAGGAGGAGGCGGAGGTGGAGGTGGTGGAGGAGGAGGAGGAGGTGGTGGCGGTGGAGGCTGGGGAGGAGGAGGTGGTGGTGGTGGAGGTGGAGGAGGAGGAGGAGGCAATTGTTGGGGGTGGGGATGTTGGGATTATCCTCCAAAAGGCAACTAATCTGTGCATGCATGTTCTAACTTGTCATCGCTTCTTTCTTTTAACGTAAAGCCTGAAAGGCATTTAAAAACTATTGTTTGGTTGTATGAAACTCATTTCAATTACTTGCAATAAATTTTGTAATACAAGAGTCTTAGAACTCAAAGAGTTGATTAATGTTGTGGAATTGATTTCATGAACTAATGGAATTATCGTCCACTTTTGCTGTTTACTAGTAGGTGATTTTCAATAAAATTAACCTTTGTACTATACACTATTTCACATGCACTTAAATTTCATTTTTAGTGTTTTTTATGGGCGGATTGTTTTTTCTATAAGACTATGGCCCGTACTCGAATCCAGTTGGACAAATTGAAGAGAAAGCTTCTTTGAACTATATCATACATATTTATATAGTTAATAGCTCAATATATAAGCAACATTACAGCACAAATGACATATCGATCAGTTAGTATTAGTAAATTCCAAACAGTTGAAATAGCTCAATAAATTGGTTCACCATTTTTCTGCAACGCTTTCATTGTACTATAAATTACAGCTAAGCCCAATCGTAAACTAGCCCAAAATAATCTACAATCTCAGGCCCATATCGTTATGAAGAATTTGTCTTGGACTTGGTGATGTTAACTAATTGGATACATAAAGGGAGACTTGGCTAAATGATTGTTTCGAGTACAAAAGAATTGCCCCTTAGTGGCCAAGTTTATCACTTCTAGTGAAAAAATTTGGCCCACTGTAGACTTTGTTTCTTACCTCCTGTTTCGTTTCCGATTCTTAGGCTGATAAATAAGAAAAAATAAACCGCTACGGGGTGCAATGCGTTTAGTAGGAAGGAAAATATTTTTCAGTTAAATAATTTTTTGAATTCACAAGTTAAGCTAAAGTTTTTGTACACATCACCTTCCCAAACTTTACTTATGTAAAAGAGGTGGGATTTTGATGGTAAGTGCCTTAGGGTGGAAAAGAGACGATGAAATTGGAATGACACTTGTAAAAAATTTATTAGGGAAATTATTTTTGTTATTTTCAATCAATCAAATATGAATAAAAAAATATCCAAACACACCCTATGTTGTAGACAGGAAAACAAAAAGTCTAAAGAAAAAAGTGCATGCTCATGTTGATAGGGTTTGTCCCTTGATCATTGTGGTTTGTGGGTCAATAAATTTTGCAGAGTAGTGATTGTGATTCCTTCATTGTCCAGAATATGGCAGTGTTTAAAGTTTACGGATAGGAAAGGACGCATCTTTCGTACTCTTTAACCCAACTTGTTTCCCAACAATTATTAGGTTTAGCAGGGAAAACAGTTTTTAGCTATACATAACGACATATAGCTAAAAACTAAATTTTGATATTTTGGCACTAAAAAGTTGATTTTGTTAAAAAAAATAAAATTAGTTCTATTTGTTAATAAGGTCGGATTTTTTTTACCTTTTTAGTAGTAATTTAATGTTTTTCGAGCGACTTAGGATTTGGGTCGGGTACGTTAGAAAATCGAATGAGTGAAAAATTTTAACTGGGTCAAGTTTAAAATTGGAGCAATGATAAAAATGACATGTGGCATTTAAGAATAAATAAAAATTAATTCAATCTTTATCGTAAGTCAAAAGGCATAAGCGAACGAAAAATGTAACATCGAAAATTTCTAGAAAAATAAATAAGGAATATATTTAGAGCTTTTGCGATATTCAAAACATTATTGGCCCTTTTCTGATTTAAGAATTATCTAATTAAGCACTAGGTTAATTTTATAAAACAAAGAGCCAGTTACTAGCTAGATTCCACCCAAATATCAACCCAAGCAATTGGATAAACAAATATCAAAGATTAGTCAAATTGTCCCAACCCTAAATCATAACTTGGCAACAAAATTGTTTTTTATCCGCACTACAATATAGTCTTAAAATGATTGAGCCCTTTGGAACAGGTAGTGAAGTAATGTCGCTTTAAACCAAGAAAGAACAAAATGGAAATTATAGTAAACTCTATTCTTTAGACTTTTTCCATCGGGTGTTCGGAGCTTGCATTAGAGCCTTGATTAAATTTGGCAATTAAATTCAAATTGCACACCGTAAGATTCATCCAGAGATCCCGCTCCTAATCGAATTTTCTTCGTACTCAAAACTCAAATCCAAAATCTCTGATTAAGGGTGACTATACACTAACTAGTTAATTATTGACCTAACAAAGAGTCGAGCATTATTCATCAGCACAGGAAAAATATAAATATTCGAAAGTTGAATTTTTATTTTTGAAATTCAGACGGCACGTAGTATGGCATCTAATGGTTTTTGAATTTGACATGTCAATATCATTGCGATAACAACAATGTGGTGAATAAACTATAATTATCATTCTTTTGAACTTATATTAATTTCTAAATTGATGATGATGAAATTTGTACGGGTAAACCGCCAAATAGCAGAGCGCCACTGATAGTACTATTACAAAAAATATTTAATCACAGGCGTATAAGCACAGAGGCCGTCAGGAATAGTAAACAGCAATTTTTAAGCACTACTAGTGGCATTGGTTTTATTTATTTAATTTTTTAAAAAAAAAAAAACAAGAGGTGGTTAGTTTTTTAATTAATTTAACTTATTTTTGTTATCTTGGATTCAAAACATGTGCTTAAAACTTTTTTTTTAAAATCTTATTTAAATATGATAAAAGTGTGTTAAAAGCTATTTTGGCTTTAAAATACCTAAAATAAGAAACTTCAAATAGGTTCTATGTTTTTTAGAGGCCAAAAGTGCTTATTCTAAAATAAAATGAGGTATTTGACAAAAGTTTTGGGAGAATAATAAGTGCTTTTTGGAGAGCATAAATTGTGTTTTATAAGTTAAAAAAAGTAGTTTTTCGTCAAAACTGTTTTTTTTTTTAAATGCTTTTAAATAAAAACTTGATCAAGCACTAATTACTATTCATAAGTGTTTTTAAAACTGTGTATCAAACACACATCAAAAGTATTCTTTTAAAAAAATATTTTTAAAAATAAATTGATTTTAGAAATTTGACTAAAAAAACTATAAATCATAAATTAATTGGGTCGACTGATTGATTTTTTGTTTTATTAGTAAACTGCAAAACTGAAGAAATGAAATATGGAGTGGGATTATACCAAACAATCAAGAAAAAAACATACTAACTTAGAGAGAAAAAGGACACACTTCAATTTACACTTCATCTAAAACACTAACTAAATTTGGACAATATATCTTCTTCTTTTTCTTCTTGAAACAAGTTTTTTAAAAAAAAAAAACAAAACAAAACACCAATATTTAGTTAATTAATTATTAATCCTCGCAAGTTTAGCTATGTGTCATTTACATTTACTTGTGTATAAAGAAGTCATAATAGATTTAGACCGTTTGGAGAAGTAGTTGACAGAGCCATTTGCAAGCATTTTCCACCCAATTACCCGTATAATTCTGTGGGTAAGCAAAATAGGTAAGAATAATAATTTAATGAATTCTATTCTTCATTTTACACAATAAATTCTTTTTTTAAAATTTTATTTTATGTTTGCTTTAATTTTTTTTATTTAAATATTTTGGGAAGAGCTAAAATATTTAAAATAAATAAACTAATTAGTAAAAAAATTCAATTAAATTAAATTTGGGTTGAGAGTATTTTTAGATAATAAAAAAAAAGTGGGAGGGTATTTTTTAAAAATGGATATGAGAAAAGTGATTATTATGATTATTTAAATAACAAAGAAAGGTAAGGTAAAATAGTGAAAATCCGTCCTGATAATTTGAGTACTCTTATAGCATACTCTTCTTGAGCTGATAAATTTAATGGAAATACCTACATACTTTAGAGAACATGTCTAAACATTTTCAGTCGCACTTATCATTACATCCACTAATTACTGTGCATATTTTACCTAATCAATCATTGATTAGAACAATATTTAAATACACTAATGACATAGATATTGTGAAAGTCAGAGCACAACCACTGTGACAAATGGCACGCGTTCTTTAATCAACAATTGTGGATTGTGCATTCATTAATCTCAATCAAATTAGCATCCTAAATCCATTTTGTGTCACTAATTATTAATTTTAGTGTTATATGGAGTATTTCCTAGTTTTGGGATATATTCTTCTGACCTCTTGTCTTGATTTGCTCAAACAATCCCTTGTACCACTAGTACTATTTAATATTGTGTGTATGATCACGTGATAAGTTGTGTATGAAACTTGCCTAGAAATGTGCCAGAAATACTGCTGATAATAATACTCCAAGTAGACATGGGAGCTAGTGTCATCATACATGTTAAATAATAGTACTAATTAAAAATCAAAATTAAGAAACAATATAAGTGAGACGTGCAAGTCTCTATTTTAGATGAAGCTTCTTTTTTTGACAGCAAATTTTAGATGAAGGTTCTCATCTAGTTTTTGTGTCTAATTTACAAATATATTATTCATAAAAGAAAATTCCAAAGTGACAATCTATGATTGATACTTAGTGCCTTAGTGGTTCAAAGTAAGTGTGATCACCACCAGTATATTTATATACACATTATTGAGGTCAAGTTAGTCGATAAGATCACCAATATATCCCAACAAAAATAAAGACATTATTCGATTTTTTTCATCTGTTTAAGTCTTGATTGGTAGAATTACCTAATACATACTTATTATTGGTGGGATCATATTTCTTGAAATTAATGAATTAGATCCCCAATACTCTTTCAAAACACCTTAACCATTTAGTGCATTTTTATCACTGGGCTAAAATTCCAAATGAGGAGTGGAGTAATATTCACTCCAATATCAAATATTAGAAAGAAAATTTAGTAAAAGTGGAAAGAATAAAATAAGAGAAGGATATGTCCATTTCAAAGACTGTTAAACGCCATGATTACAATAGAGAAGCTAAATTTTTTGTTAAAAGTGTTTAAAATCTTAATATATATCTTGAAAAGTTATTTCTAATATATATACATAAAATTATTTTCTATATGTATAATACAAAGTTTTAACATATCCGAATTACCATCCTTGAATCAACGTAGCTACGTCACTCAATATGAAGTGAAACCATAATAAAATTAGGAAAGCACGTCCCCCTCCCTTCTTGTTCCCACAGAAGAGTCACAGTCCATGCAGACTGTATTTTCTCTACTCTTCAACTTTCTACACGAAAGCTTGTGATTCCTTTCCTCTACCAAAAGAGACTCCTTAAAAGTAAGATACTCCTTTCAAATCCTTTTAACAGTTTCGTTTTAATTTATTTGTCTGATACTCTGATTTATATTTAATATAAATTTAAATTTTGATGTCTTAAACATATCATTAAAAAAGTTAAAACTAAAAATATTTTCAAAAACAAATTAAAAAAATAAGATAAGTAAATTAAAATGTTGTGTCGGTCACATCGAAATTCTTGCATGGAATTTGTCTTCGAGCCCTTCCCACCTTAACCATGTGTCTTAGAATTCTCTGAATCTTGTTCAAATAGTGTGGGTGGACCACATCAACATGGCACCAAAAATGTCATTAATCATTTTTTGTTTGATTTGTCCATTTGTTTGTATCAAACAAATAGTGAACTACTTATACTAATAAAGAATAAGAGTAAGAAATAGTGCAAAACTTAGAAATGTAAGATTATCTAGTCATGTAGTGCAAAACCAATTCGTTAGGATTAGGCGAATGCTTATGGCTCACGCCATGAATATTTGGGAATGGGGGAGTTTGTATTGTCTCTGTGCTTAATCTTAGGGTTGTGGTACAGTGGTAAGACTTCTCCACCCTTAATCAGAGGGAGAGCCACCTCCGAATGAGCTATACAGTGCGCAATTCAAATTTAGTCAGAGCTCCAATGCAGGCTCCAGACAACAAGAAGTGCGTACAAAGACTAGTTATTCCTAAATTATAGTCCTAAAATTATTTTTCTATTATTTCTTTTTACTTGTCATTATTTTCTTTTTTTAGACTCATATGGTATGAATTTTGATTAACATTTTTAAATATCTTTTTTCATCATATTAGAAAAAATTACAATTTATAATATTTTTCTAATGAATTTGAAAATCTCAACTTATTATTATCTAATTTAATATTGAAAATTAGTCAAGTTGATTCTCAAAACATAACGTGACAACTAAAAAGAAACAAAAAAAAATAAATAATCACTTGACTAGTATATTTCATCTAAAAAGTGGAATAAAATTTCAAATTGAATGGAATAAAGTGTAACATTTCTTGATTAAATTTTGAATTAGATTTATATTCTATTTAATTATCAATCAAATATAATATAAAAATCTAATTTTAAAAAATATCTCACATTCTCCACGTACCAAACAACCCCTATAAGGCTCATATACTTCTCACTTTTCAACGGCCTGCTTACTAAAAGGTTGAAACGTTCCAAATGCACTTGTCATCTTGCTTTTTCCCTCCTATTTTTTGCACAATAATACAAACATACACTAACAATGAAGAATAAAAACAAAACTATAAATTTTTAATTTTTTTTTGGTAGAAAAATCTTATAAATGCAATAAGAAGATTTTCTCTAAAAGACTTTTCTTTTCTGGGAATTATATCAGGTAAAGTACATTAAAGACTCTTCCATTCGTTACACTAAACTTTAAAACCTACCTTCACCAAATCTTGGGTCCATGTTAGGAAATGTACAATCTAAACCGGGCCTAACTTTCTTACTAAACCGGTTCTGTTTTTTACCCTTACTAACTTCACTCCGGTTCACCTTTCTTTCATCTAAAATTCCTTCCTTTCCTAACTAGAAATAAAATTCCCTAAAAAGCAAATAAAATATCTTCAAAAACTCTGAACCGGCTGAGCTAAACCGGTTTCTTCTGATTCCTTCTTCCTCCGCATCTCCAAAACTTTCCGGTGATTATTCGAGTGCAACTCGGTGGAAAACGTCGGGCTGCATGCCGGACGGTACTCCGGTAGCAGCCGACCGGATTTGAAGCGAACCCCACAAGCATTGCAAAGAGTTTTTGCAC
Source organism: Solanum appendiculatum (assembly GCA_018342035.1). NCBI lineage: Eukaryota > Viridiplantae > Streptophyta > Magnoliopsida > Solanales > Solanaceae > Solanum > Solanum appendiculatum. The sequence continues at coordinate 2,794,859 of JAGDQO010000422.1, forward strand.
CCATTGGACCGGCTCGCCACTGTGGGGTCTTCTGAACCCCACAATGGCTGCACCGCCGTGGTTGCTGAGGCCCATTTCCACCATGTGGCGCCGGTTTCTTCTTCAGCTTCTTAGCTAGCGGTTTACCTGGTGACTCGGCAGAGTGAACCGGAGTCGGGTAAAGGAACCAAGTAGCAGTTGGAGATGACGACATGGTTGTTGTGGAGGAAGACGAAGTTGAAGAAGAAGATGACTCGGTCAATGAGCCTGAACAGACTGGCCAAACTCGAACGCTAGTCCTTCCTCGCTTAGTTCTTGCCTTGGTTTGAACCGGAGTTACGAAAACGGGCTTCTCTTGAACCGGAATTTCTCCGTCGCCTGTTTTTTTCTCGACCGGCAATTTTCCGGCGGGATAAGCAAGTGAATATCCAGAAAACGAATCTTCAACAAAATGAGACAGCCATTCAAGGCTATCCAAGTCATCCGTCTGTTGAAAAAAAAAAAAAACGCTCTGTTACCTTCAGTTCAAGAACTAAGAAAAAAAAGTTTCTTTTTCATAAAAAACCAAACTTTACAGCAAAATCGAAACAGGAGTTTCGAAAACTTACCGGAACACTGATTTCACTAACAGGAAGAGAAGAAAAATCTTCTTTAAAAGAAATGGTGACTTTCTCCTTGTTATCAATTTCTGGTTTTTTCAGAGGAGAAACAGAAATTGAAACAGAGCATGTTTTGTGAACAGAGTTATCTTCTCCCCCCTGTTTTTTCTCTTCTTCTTCTTCTCCTTCGCCTTCAACAAAGCCATTGGAGAAGTCAAGCAGGTCGTCAACGAAGAAATCATCGCCGGAGACTCCATTTTGACCCACGCCGGCAGCAGACAGGTCATCCCCAAAGGTCTGATTTTGAGTCATTCTCAACGGTGTCTCCGGCACAAAACTGTTTTTCAAAGCCCCCTCCACACAGTCCATTTCCTAATAACAGTTACACAAAGCAAATTCAGAACAAGAAAAACAAAAAGATTGAATCTTTGAGAGGTTTAAAGAAGAAAAAATTAAAGTACCTGGATGTAAAGAAGATGAGAGAGGAGGAAGATGAAGAGGTGGATGAGGAGATAGGGAATAAATATTTTTGCTCTCTTCCTTAAAACTTCTCCTAAATACTTTTTTTCTTCCCCTGTTTCTCTTTATTTTTGCTTTGTACTTTTCTGGGGGATTTCATTTAAATAGTACCCCAGTATTTATAACTTATTTTCTGACTATCAAAGATTTAGGAGATTTCATTTCATAAATTTTTATATATTTATTATTAATTTTATATCCTTTTTATAAGATATTTTAATTACTACAGTCTACATGCATATGAGCTAAAAAAGAAGTCTTCTTTTTTTTAATTCAATTAGTAAATGGTCATTAAAGATAATTTCTACTAAACATTCAATAGATTGACTTATATTAAATATGAATATAAATACCAAACTAACAACTTGACTAATTACTACTCATGATATTCTATGTAATTTAGTGTTGCTACATAATTTAAGAATTTTGTTAGTGGGAAATTGAAACAACTGGTTTTTCCTTTTTTTCACTTCAAGTTTATTTGGGCGAATTGATTTTATATGCACTTACAAATTATCTTTAATTTTAGTGAGAAGTATTAAAAAACACTTTAAACTTGACGTAAATAATTAGTTTCATTCCCATATTATTGACAATCTTAAAAATACCCTTTTACTTGACGAACTAAACTTAGATACACCCCTGATATACCCACGATCTGTCACATGACATAACAAATTGTGTCAAATTCTTACAATAGCTCTTAATAAAAAGCTGAAAGAAGTGTTGAAAACACCCTTAATTTTGGGAGGGTGTATTTCATTCATATTGCAAGATCGGGGTGTATTTAAGTTTAGTTAGTCAAATAAAGGTATGTTTTTGAGGTTGTCAATAGTTCGAATATAAAACTAATAATTCGTGCTGAATTTAGGAGTGTTTTCAATATTTATCTATTATTTTATGTCTTTTTCACATGATTTTTTTTTTGTTTATACGTAAAAAATTAGAAAAGTATTCTTTTATTTATTTTGTAACAAAAGCTATCGAACTCTAATATCTAGAAAACGTTTTTTTTTCATGGATACTTCAAAGGATAAATCCCCCAATATTATAAAACCTTATTATTTCCAAATTGGCTACTTAAATGAAGCGTTATGGAGCCAAATACCTTACAAAATTTGAAAATAATGTCATGAAATTAAACGAAACTGCCAAAAAATAATTGTTCATTTACTTTTAGGAGGTGAAACTTTTCTTGTTTTAGAAGATTGGTCCCATATCTTTTGACTAATTAATTACGTATGCTTATCTTAGCAACCGCTTTATTCGCCGCTCTTTGCTGCCAATTTACCAATTAATTTGTTTTCCCGCTCTTTACACTTTTCTAATTGCTCAATTAATTAATTGTACTTCCAATCTTCTTGCTCCTTTGTAAAATTACTATAGACTCACTAAAAATATATAGTATAATCTAATTTCCAATTAAAATCAGTTACACTGGTCATGATTATCAAAATCTCTTTTTCCTTTGACTGAAATTTCTTTATGTCATTTAAATATTTTAAATTATTTATTATATGTGATTTATTATACTTTTTCTATATCAATTTATATGAGTTATTTTTTATTTTATTCAATCTAAAAAAGAATAACATATTTCTATATTTAGTAATAATTTAATTTTAAAATTTCTCATTTGACCATAAATGAAATAATTTTATTTTAGACCACAAATTTCGAAAGTCTTTCTTTCTTTTTAAACTTTGTATCAAGTCAAACTATATTACATAAATTAGGATGGAGGAAACAATATTTTTTCATTGTTTCTAAATGTATATATTTTATTTTAAAAAATCGTAACTCAAAGTTTAGAAGTTTGAATCTTGAAATTTCAATTGGGAATAGTACTTTTTATATAAATTCTAATTTTTTAAAATTTTATATCAAAAAACTTGAATATCCTACCCACCAAAAATTAGATAGTTGAAAATATTTGTACTCTAAACCGTCTCATATAAATTTTAGTGTTTGTTTATCTTTGCAATTTGAAAAGAAAAAGTAATTGTAATATAATGGACATAAACTTTTGAGTTTGAAGATAAGTGAAATCACTTTTCATGCGCATGTATTGCCCATGAAAGAATGGTTGTAATTTGCACGTAAAGTATACCACTGACCTAATTTTCGACTTTGGGTGGTTCGTGTAATGTAAGAATTCACTTGATGATGCTCATTGCATAGTGAGAATATTAAAGTGACAAATAAATCCAAATAATGTGACCTGAAATTATACATTATTGGTTTCCTTTTTTACACCTAATATAACATGTTTTTTGAATTTGTACTTAAAATAATAAAATTTACTTAATAATACCCTTAATTTTTTGGGTTTAGGAAATAATATACCTAGTGAAAACCTTAGTAAATTATTAATATCAAAGTCTCATTTTATATTATTTACGCTTTAAATATTCAATTATTGATATGCACGGTGTCAGAGTCCTATGCCGGGCTCTTAACGGGGGTGAAGGCTTTTTATTTGGTTTTAGAACCATCTTTACTTTGTGATTTAGCTTTTAGAATTAAGTCTAGTTCAAAGTTTATTTCTCATCATGATATTATATATAGAATCATTCATCTAAAATTCTAAATTTACTGTTTAATTGATGTTCGGCCCTCTTAATTATATCGTTGGAAAAATAACCGCAGACGAAAATTATAATTTGCTACTCATTATTATTTAAAATCTTAATATATACCGAAGAAAAACAAATAAAAGTACATTTTATTGTACAAATAGAGTGAAGGATGCTAGGACCCCTTCATATATATATATATATATATATATAATATTTTGCTCTGTCCACGCCTATGATATATATTTTTTTTGTCTCATATAAAAATGTTGCAGTATGATTCTTATGTTCAGTTATTTTATTAGAAACAGACTATGGTCTATTTATATATATGCACCTTCTTATGAAAATAGATCGTTAAATAAATGAAGGAAAACAATTTAGTTATAACTCAATAATTCTCCACTCCCCTTTACCACTTTTCTAAGACATGAAATTAATAGCTAGTCTTATTGTACTAACATTTTATTAAAAACTAATTTAAGTAGAAAGTAGAAAACATATATTCCTATATTGTATATTATGATTAAAAATCATATTTATTTAATTAGTATATTACACACATGTAGTGCTGTAATGATAAGGAAGATATATAGCATAATCCCTTGGAAGCAAAGAGTGCTAAAAGTAGATGAAAGCAGAGCCAATTGCTTCCCCCACCACAATTTGTCTCCTTCTCCAATGATTCCATTGCAAATCCAACTGCTGTCTCTTGTCTCTTATATATTTTATAATATAATTTAAGAATCTATAATATATATAGGACTAATTAAAAACTTAGAAGTAGGGCATTTTTAATTTGTGAATCCACTGATTGTTTGTCTTTTTCTTTTGAAGTAATACATAATTAAATTTTGCTCGAGAGTTGCAATTTGCATATCTAAACTATAATATAATAATTAATGTGTTTATAGTATAGTCATGAACAAATAAATCATAATCTACTTTTTCCATAAATTTTATAACTTATAAATTTAAAATTCTAATTCTATCTCTACGTCAATGTTGCTACTTACAAGTTACAACAATGAGCGGGGACAAAAATTGGTACACTTGATCGAATTATAACTAAAGTTTTAGAGATGTTTATATCTGTCTTTTAGAAGAAAGTAAAATAGAAAACAAATTAAATAAAACAATTGACTTTGAAAGAAAGGAATAATGTTGAAGAAAAACTTTAGATACCAAAATGTGCGACGGTTTTTAGACCGCCGGCTCAATGTAGCAACATAGGCAGGCAGGCCGGTAACACGTGTAATTTTATAATAGGATAAAGAAAAATCTGGCAGTTGACTGGCATCAAAAATCATTTTTTACAATTTCGAGGTTAGGGTTTTATCCTATGGTCGAGTATAATATCATTGACCAGCTACTACAATTTTTTTGAAACTTTGAATTGAATAGAATAACTTAAGTATGGAAAAAAAATTCGGTGGAGAGTGATTTTTCTTGAATAAAGTCTTACATGGAGCTAATTTAAAATAGTTGACTCTAATATAAATACAGAACAGTAGGAAACCATAAAAAATAAAAAAAAAGTAAATGCATATTATTGGCGCCAACTTTTATCATCCTCGGCGTTACAAATACAGTCTCCTCGCAATGTGCAGCCTACCAAAATTCAGAATATCCATATATCTGGATAACCTATGTTTGTATCATAATTACCTTATTGCCCCTTACATGAAAAACTTTTTTTTTTAATTTCTTACCTGAAAACTTCAACTCTAGCTCCATGTTTTATACATCAAAACTCATGTTTATTGAATGGATTAAACTACCATACATGTACTCCCAAAGACTAAAATTGCAGTAATATTAAACACTATCAATATACTACTCCCTCTATTTCTTTTTAGTTGTCATAGTTTTCTTTTTTAGAATCAAATGATAAGAATTTTGACAAACATTTTATAATGTATTTTTTCATCTTATTGATACACAAAAAAATTACAATTTATAGTACTTTTCGTATAGTTTTTGAATATCTAAATTTTTAGTTTAAAATATCAAATTAATATAATCTAATTTAACTTTGAAAATTGGTTAAATTGACTTTCGAAAAGCGTAACATAACAACTAAAAAGAAACGGAGGGAGTATCATGTTTTTTAAAATTAGTACTCCTTCCATCACAATTTATATGAGTTAGTTTGACTTAACACGAATTTTTTATTTTAAAAAAGAGTTAAACAGAAAGATACGGGCCATGCTAGGAAGTCTATGGAAGCAGGTTTCCACTTTCCTAAAACGTCCTTATGTGTCGTACCATTTTTGCTTCATTTCGTTACCTAACTTGTAATACCAACTTAAGTATGAAATTTGCTTGAAATAGTTACGTGTAGTCGTGCACATACTTATACTACATAATTTTATATAAGAAAAAAACAAAATTCCTTTTTTGTTAGTATAATTGTACAAAGGGTCCGAAAGTATATGGAAGAAAATACGATGGATAAGAGAGTACTTATTCAAGGAATTAAAAGAATAATATATGATAATTCATTGGATAGCAGTTCAATTTGTAGGAATGTCTATCAGTTTTGAGGAACTAATGTGGAAAAAGCTAAAGGTGAAATACTTTTTTGAACTAATTTTTACCTCTATGAAGTGGAATACACCCAATTAGTAACATTTTCTTGTAAATATGATCACTTTTACTAAAGAAACAAGTTAGTTAGACCATATAAAGTTATTGTCACTGCATTATTATCTGTTTTCAGTACAATTCATAAATAGAGGTGTAATTAATTCACCGATTAAATACTCACACCTTTTACCAATAAAATGTATATATATAGTAACATAATTATTTCCTTTCATGCTAGTAAAGTAGCAGTAGTACTCTATTGTTTATTGATTTGGCTTCAACCACAATTTTTGTTTGAAAGAATAAGCTAAGCACAAAAGTGAAAATTTTCACCTAAAATTTGGCACCACAAAATTCTCCATCTAACCTCTCATGTGCCTTAACCAACCTCTTGGTGAGTCGATGCCGTGGTACCCAAAAGGAATGTGCATTTGTTAGTTTTAGGAGCATGAAACTTTTAATTTTTTTTCTGGAGTTTGATCTTTGAAAAAATACGTTTGTCCATAAAATTTTGAAAAATAAAGTTGAATTTAGAATTTTAAAAAACAATAAAAAAGCATTTTGACTCCTAATTACCTTTAAAAAGTCAAACACAACTCTAATTTAAATTCTTGGTCAAACACAACAATTTTCAAATATCATTTTTCACTTTGAAAACAAAAGTTATTTTTTTCAAATTTCACAATGAAATATGACCAAACTCATCCAAATACTCCTTCCATCTCAAATTACTATATATTATTTATCTGATTGTTTAAGAATAGTTATCTCAAATTATTTGTTATTTTAAAAGTTCAAGATATAATGAATTATTTCCCCCTATTTTATCATTAAATAGTAATTAGGAAAATATAACATATAATTAACGAAATAAATATTCAACACAAATAAGGGTAAAATAATTAAAATCTTCTTTCAATTAAAATATTTTCTTCAAGGGGAAACAGATTTGGTCTTCGGTGGCCTAAAATATTTTTGTATGCTAATGTACATTGAACTCTGTGTTTTAAGTATCAGAATCCCTTAAACACTTTCCCGAAAATTAAGTTCACAATTTAAATCTTCATATAAACCCTCTTAACGTTGAAACCATTCATAGTTACTTTGTCAGTTTATTTTTACTTTTTTTGTTTTGAACTATATACATTTTTTTTTAAGAAATAATAATTGATATGAATATTTTATCACAATATTCATATTAATTACTAATATTTAGTCTAATTAAAATTTGACAAATAAGTTGAGAAATAATTTATTAATATTGATAGTGAAACATGAAAAAAAAAATTCTCTTTACATGCTAAAATGACAATTTTTTTTTAATTATAATGAACAAATAAAAATGAATAGAAGAAGTGATACAAAGACTTCGAAAATTATATCTACATATATGATATAACTTTGTGTACCAATGCAGATTTAAATTTCGGACCTAGTTTTTCACACATATTCAGCTCTAAATAGTGTGAATATTAACGTGAAATTCCAAATTTTGAGACGTAGGAATTATGGAACATACTAGTGTCTTCTCCTGTCAACATTCACATGTAATGTGCAGTAACGCATTGATGACTTAATTGACTAGTGGGTTTTGAATTTTGACTTCTTTTAAATTATCGAGTTCTAAAATACTAATTTATACATATTAATTAGATTTGTCAAGACAAATAATATATTACAGAGTTTTAACCAAAGTTGTAAGTTGTGCAAATTTATGAGACAATTTGAGGTGATAAAAAGTTTTAAGCATTAAAAGCTTAAAATTTCACTTATATTTAATTGAAATGAGAAACTCACATGGAATAGTGGCAGTTATGTAGTGATGTTCATCAGCATCTTGCCTCTCAATGTGGACCCATCTTATGTCTTAAAAATCCAAGTAGCAAGCAAGGCGGTGTGGATTGAAATAAAAGTTTCCCCAAACAATTCCAGAATAAGTCATATTTTTTTTAATAAAAAAATAAACACCTTCTACTAATTTTCAAATAAAACCAAAAAATTTTAACCCCCCCCCCCTCCCCAACAAAATAAAAAAAAAAGTTAGGTTTTTATCCCTTAAGAAGTATGTCTTACAAATATTTTCTAAAAAATACTTTCTTAAGATGTTATATATACAAGTATACAATTTTTTCTTCACTAAAATAGTTATTTTCAAGAACTTTTTTCAAACTTTTAATTTTTAGGGAACTAAAGAAAAACCAAATCCAAACATCAATTAATGCATGAAACATGATGTGGTAGTCTATGTCTCTGTGTGTGTTTCCTCTTTCAAGTATATACATAGGTAATATTACCTTCCTTTACATTTCAAATATTTACATATATAGTTCTCTAAGGTTACCACACTTCTGTGTAAGAAATGACTAGAAAAAAACCTCCCCCAATATATATATTGTTTTAGTTTTGACATAGAAGAAATTAACAAATTCTGTTTTATAACTCTCAATGTCTTGGGCTAATAATTAAGAGCCCAATAGGAGGCCCTAGCTAGCTTCCCAAGTTATAATGCATAGTCAAGGTTTAAGAAAACTAGGCCCAAGGCAACAATTAACTAGATCCCACATGAAACGCAGCAGAAATCTCATACTGAATATAAAATAAGTATTGGATTATGGATAATTCTTATTTTTAACATCAAGTAAATATAATTTAATACTCCCCCGTTTCGATTTATTTATCAAATTTTGACTTGGACACCTATTAAGAAAAATAATAATTGATATAGTGTGTTTACCATTTTACCCTTATTAATTGATAGGATCTTAATTATATTTATTCACTACATAAGGCATTAACTCAATGTTAATAAATTGAAGATATAATAGGAAAACAAATTTTTTCTTCCTGGATGTGTCAAAAATGACAAGTAAAAAAGTAGAAAATATTTGTCTTGGTAGTTTCATAGAAGAGAGTGCTTAGTTGTAGAATCATAAGGTATCCAACTCTTTTTTCAACCCTTGAATCCAACTTGAACTTACTTTTAGAACTTGGCGAGCTCTAAACGTTCACTCTTCCATCTTCAATTAGTATATTTTGCACTCCTTTAATAGTTGGATTCTATTGTTAGTTAATTGATTGAATCTAGTACATGATATTCTATCGAGAGGGTGTTTGGTCTAGTGGTATGATTCTCGCTTCGGGTGCGAGAGGTCGTGAGTTCGATTCTCGCAACACCCCGTTATTTTCTTTTTCTTTTTCCAAAAATATTTTATGCCCCAAAAAAAATAAAGTGCACCAGTGCCTTGTATTGTTTATTCTCCTTTGATTAGGATTATATTATATTGTTTTAATGAATAAAATAAAATAATTAGATAATAAACAAAGTAAAAAGAAAAAATAAAAATAAAGTAACAACCATCCCATCAAATTTGTGGATACAATACAAAAAAAATTAAAATAGCACGTATTCAAATTAACAATACAGTGGACAGTCTTCTAACTGTACAGAATTTGTAAATTCATCATTAGTTGAAAGCAGTGAGGATATTGACGTAGAATTCTGCAAGGTTTATTCGGGATCTACTGCAGTTGTTGCTCTGTTGGAAGTTAATGAATGGAATAATATTATTCTTTCTTTCATTATTTTTGTTTCTGTTTATTTATCTTGATGACATTTGAGTGATTACAACTGAAATACAATACAATCATGTCGAAAATGAAAAATAAATAAAGAAGAGGGAAATATTGTGTTTGAAGGTTTCCACTATGTGTGCTTACAAGGAGGAAGTGGAGCTCCACACAAGCCATGATTTCCCAAAAATGCTGACTTTGGGATATTAGCTTTATGAGGAGGGATTCTACCGCTTAGCCAATTTCCCGACACATCAAATTCCTGAAGGTTTTTCAAATTCAGAACTTGTGCTGGTATTGCACCTTCCAATTTGTTATTTGAAAGTAAAATTGTTTTCAGTTCCTTGGCATTCCCAAGTTCTGTTGGAATACCACCTGTTAGCCCATTCTCAGCCAGTTTAATTTGCTGCAAGCTTGTCAAATTTCCCAGTGATTTTGGTATGTGTCCTGTCAATGGATTGTGAGACAAACTTAGTGACAAAATAGAATCCATGACAGGTTCATTTCCGGTGTTTTCGTCTAATGGTCCATTGAACATGTTGTATGCAAGATCAATAGAATTGTAGTGGCCAAGGGGGTCTTGAAAATTCTTGGAGAAAATTGCTCTCAAGTTGCCTGAAAATCTGTTGGAGTGAAGATCAAGATCCATCAGAAGTGTCAGGTTCTTGAACTCATCAGGGATCGATGAATGGAAGTCGTTGTTTGACAAATTCAAGAGTGAAAGGTTGGTCATGTTACCAATCCATGTAGGTAATTTTCCTGTCAAACCATTGTTGGATAAATCAAGTGTTGATAATGACGATGAACCTAACCAACTTGGAAGCTTCCCTCTGATCCCAGTCTTCGCCAAAATGAGACGAAACAGTCCTAGTTTCTTGAACCAGTTTGGTATTCTTGAAAGCCCCAGAGGATTAAATGACAGATCCAATGTCTGTAAACTCACTAACTTTACAAGCTGATGAGGGATTTCACCACTGAGCTTATTTTTCGACAAATCTAGTATCTGTAGATTCTGCAGATTGCCAAAACTTGATGGAATTTTGCCTGTAAAGAGATTATTGGAAAAGTACATATCAGTGAGAGTTACAACATGTCCAAGTGTTGCAGGCAGTTTTCCACTTAGCTTGTTGTTCTCAAATATTAGCCTTTGGATCTTTGGAAGATTGCCAATAGAAGGTGGAATGCTGCCACTCAGCTGGTTTTCGGATAAACGACAGAACACCAATGAGCTAAGACCAGATATTGATGAAGGAATTTTTCCTCTCAATTGATTTTGATTCAGATACATTAGAGATACTTGGGAAAGGTTGCCAATAGAGTTTGGAATCTTTCCAGATAACTGATTCTCAGACAAATCAACATATGCAAGATTCTTGAGTCTTCCTATACTCTCTGGAATTCTTCCAGAGAACTTATTTCGACTCATATCAAGCTTGGTCAATGATAATAAATTACCAATTGAAGATGATATTGGACCTGAAAACTGATTTGCTGATAGACCAAATTCTGAGAGTGAAAGGAAACTTTCGAAAATACTCGAAGGGATAGTACCAGAAAGAGTATTATCACTGAGATAAAGCTTCTTTAGCTGGTATAGATATTTAAATGTGACAGGTATAGATCCTGAGAGTTTATTAGTATCAAGAAAGAGGTAACTCAAGCGCGATAACTTGCCAAATTCAGGTGGAATTGGCCCTGTCAAGTCCTTGAGATTACTAAGATCAAGCAATTCAAGAAAAGAGAGGTTACCAAGAGAAGGAGAAAGAGTTCCAGAAATTGAGGTATCGATAATGAAATCGTCCCCTGAAGAAAGGCCAGGACGAGAGACGTTGACAACCCTGCCATTGGAATTACAAGCAATACCTTCCCAAGTTTTGCAACAATCAGTTGTAAGTGTCCATGTTTGCAATAAGTTTGAAGGATCAGAAGTGACTTTTTGTTTGAAGTCTAACAAAGATGTTTTATCAACCAAATGACAAGATTCTAATGGCCATGGAACAAAAACAGAGAATATTATGTAAAATAAGATGAACAAGAAAGATTTTCTCCTACCCCAAATTCCCATATTTGTTGTTGTGATTATTGGAAATGAAAATAAATGAATGTGATTGAGATTAGGAATTTGGAGGTGTATTAAATGCAGAGTAGCTTTAAACAGTTGCCTCATGCTGTTTGAGTAAATTATACATCTAAGAATATATTAGATAGGTCATGCACTTAACAAGAGTATTTTGTTTCTATTGTTTAATTGAACTTTTCCCTGCTCGTATAACCGATCTCGACTTGTTTTAGTTATTCTTGTAGTTGCACTATTGAATTAAATTAACATATAGTTACTGAACTACTATGACAATAAAGTTACAAAATTATTCCTGTCACACTAAAATAAGCGAGTGTGACCAAACATTATATTATCACATTAAAGTAACTGAGCTATGTATAATTACAGTAGAAAATTTACTTTGAGATCTTCTTTCCTGCTTCATCCACCTTTTCTTTTCTATTCTTTTCCTGCATTTTGTCTAGTGGAATCTAAGTACGAGCAGTATACTCCAACTAGACGACTTTGTTAACTAGCCAATGGAAAAAGAATCAAGTTAAGACAAATTAAATATTTCTACATACAAAAGTCTAAATTACAAACATGGCCAACCTATTGCAAATCTTGAAAACCACAAACGTTAGTAACATACTTAACATAATATAATACTAACATTTATTGTGTGTAACGATGGATAAGATCTTATACTGTTGATGTATAACTTATCTATACAAATAATGTATAGTACCATTATTGGATCTTATAAAGCAAGTGGGAGATGACTCATTTAGCCCAAATTGGTTTATCAAGATGCTTGTAAGATGGCGTGGGGTATGGAAAATGGTGTGCTTTAGGCAGAATTTTGTTTAAATGGTGTCGGCCTATTATCAAAATTTATTCTTGTATTTGGTTTTTTGATATGAGGATGCAAAGGTTCTAAATGGTCATTTGGACAAAATTGCGAAATTTGAAAAAAAAAAAAAAAGAGTTAAGAATAGTACACAGAAACTGGCAAGTTGTGTTTGAACATGAATACAAATTGAAGTTGATTTTAAATTGTGAGTGATTTGAAGCGAAAATTGTGAAAACAATTTTTTGGAGTTTTTCGAATTCTGAATTTTTCGAAAAATTATATCATGTTCAAACAATTTTCTGGAATAATACTCCCAAAAAAAGTGGGAAAAAATATCTATGGTCAAATGGGCACAAGACTTTAGTTTGTGTCCTCATGTATTGATATTTACTTTGCATTATTTTCAATTTTAGTAAAAGTAATGTTAGATGTACTAGACTCATCCACTACATAATTGATTCAATGTTATAGTATAACATATGATTTGCCAAGCATAAGGTAAAAGAAAATTATGATATTAATTTAGGTAACAGATAAGATGGACCACCAGTTGAGGGAAAAAAGGGCATCCATGATCATAATAATGGTAATGAGTAGGACTAGAACAGTTGAGGTTATATATATGATCATAATTGACTATAGTGGAGTGGTTGCCTTGGCTTGAAATTAGCAAAATTTGACTGAAAAAGGTGACTGGAAAATCACTTCTTCATTCAAGTAAATGCAGTTGCAAGGGATCTGGTAATAAATGTTTGACGGTGCAATGATGTGTATTGTTTTGTCTTCTGTAGTACTTGAATTTCAACATTTGGAGGCTTGACTATGTAATATTAAGTGTTGTTTTAAGAGTAGAAAATCCATATTACTCCCATTACAAGAAAGCTAGCTAGTATTATTAGGTTAGGTTCTACGTTTTCATATTAAAAGATATCCCATATGTCGGAGCCTGTATTGGATCCCGACTAAATTTGGATCGCGCATTGCTGGTTTAGCGCTTCCAACATGATTTTCTCTATACCCAAGACTCGAATTGAAACTTCTGATTAAGGGTGAAACAATTTCACTACCATCAGTGGCGGAGCCAGAATTTCGATTAAGAGGTGTCAAAACACAAAGAAGTAAAATTGCATAGAAGCCAAGAAGTGTCAATTTGTAATATATATACATAAAAAACTATTTTTATTCTAACTACATTGTGTAATTTTCCGACGAAGGGGTGTCAGTTGACACCCCTCAACTACAGCTCCGCCACTGACTACCGCACCACAATCCAGGTTGTACTTATTACTCCATCCATTCAAAAGTTAGTCTTTTTGGACTATCTTTTTTAATAGAAGAGTTGATCAATAGATGGTGTACTATTTGTTCCAAAAACATGTGGTGTGGGAGCATAATGTTGACTTTGTGGTTTTGGGGTATAAAATAGAAGGGAATGGCATTGGATAAAGTAAAAATTAATCTCATAAAGTAAAGATAAAATAATGTGCATATCATAAAGTGAATAGTACATATTTTTTGGAATGATTAAAAAAGATTACTTTTTGAGAGAGAGAAATTGAGAATGTTTTTGATAATCAATTGCAAGCCCCATATATCCATCATAGATGTTGTTTTTGAGAAGATGTGAGACCTAAAATTTCTAGCTAGCTATGTAGACATACAATCATTTGTATTTGTTTTGTTTTGAAGGTATGGAGATCGATGATCCCATAATGACAAAAAGATAGCCCACGGGGGAACTTGAGATTATAAGAAAATACACAATCTTAGATCACATAAAATGGCATATCAAGTGCCTATTGGTTGTCACTTTAATTTGCACCTTTTCAACTCCATGTTACATGCCCCTCTAATTCTAAATACAGATTTTCTTGAATATCTTTCATCTTATTGTGTAAGTTACCTATGATAAGAAGTGTTAAGGCAAAAAAGAGCTACGTAATTTATATACAGGGCCAACTAACTGACCATTTCATTAATAAGGCCCATCACTTCTACCTTGTGGACTTTTGGTTTATATTCTTCAACTATTTTTATATTAAAACTTTCCAAGGTCCGCCTCATCATGAAATTCAAGTGGAAAGATATAAATTCAAGTTGAAACTTTCTTTAAAAATTCAAGATTGTATACTTTAAAAAACGCCCCCACCTCATTATTCTTTAAAAAAACGTACAAGATTCAATGTGAACAAATAAAAGTGAAATAAAGTATCACTATTCACTATATTATGTGATGCCAAGAGGAAACAGATTTTCATAGAGGTCAGCAGCGGAACAGGCAATGCAGCTTCTGCTCCTTGCTGATCCAATCACAGTACCACTGCCCTAAGTTCTACCCTTTTTTTCTGCTTCCAGTCTTACCATTAAAAGAATTAGGAGTCGTCGTTTGGTGTGATGTATAAGATATAATAATTTCCAGAATAAAACTTTAGCTTGAGTTTGATTAGAGGTATCAGGCAGTTTTGGAATTATTTGTCCCACAATTTATATCTTAGTGATGGAATAAGTTATCTTATATATATATGGTGGAATAACTTATTTTGAGATAATTAATTTCTGAATAACTTGTTTCCAACCTGATAACCCCTTAAAATGTAAGAAAAAACCTTAGGTTAAAAGGAAAGTTACAGAGTACCATGTATGATGCAGCTATAGGAAAAATATTATTGTGTGTTCATACATAGGACATTAGTCGTGTGATGCTTTTTTTTTTTTACATAGGAAAAATATTATTGTGTGATACATAGGACACTATAATAGTAGGCTACACATTTATGGAAAAGTATAAGATTTGAGTTCACGGTGAAAAAGAAAAGAGCTTCATTCAAGTTATGCCCAATTATTTGAAGTATATAATATTTTCTTCGTTTTAATATATTTATCATACTTTTTTTTAGTATATTCTAAATTAAAAAAAAAAACCTAAGAAATATCCAGTTCCAGGTATAGCTGGTAGATAAGAGTAATTAGTGGGGAAAAGGAGCATTATCATTGATGAGTCAGCACAAACATGTGATGGCGTTTCGTCATCTTTGGACGAGGAAATCTAATCCTCGTCCGTTACCTATCCATTTTCATACATCCATACAAGCCTCACGTCTCTAATTAAAAATAAATAATAGAAATTCATAAACAATTTCCCTAGCTTAGAAATTGAAAGCTATTGAGTTATAGTCCATCCTATTATTTTTCTCTTTTTGCTTCTTTTAAACCTAATATAGACACACATATCAATTCATATGGTATAGTAATTGCAGTGAACTTAATAGCTTAAATTCAGAATCCGCAAATAGAATTTCCTCAACTGTCCCACAATTATTACTTCACCACATTAAGTCAGAAATCTTTATTTCTTTCTCACTAGTCACAACAATAACAACTCTCCCAAAAGAAATACCATAGATCCATCTAGATCATATCTAAAGCCCCACACCTGGGGTATGATTGATAAAAAATACAAAAAAAAAAACATTTATACAATACTTACTAGCGTCCTTCGAGGGTATCCCATAAAATTGAAACGATACACATGATACAAAATATAAATAAAAATGAGGACCTCGAAGTAAAGACATTATCACATTACTCAAGGAATGATGGGACCAAAAGCCTGACACACCGATAATGATTTCTGTTCCCCACCTTCACATAAAAATAATCTCAACGGGCACCGGTACAAACAGTTGTCACCTAATCTCACTGTTACTGAACCCGCTTTCAGATCCAACAATGGACCCGGTATGGGTCCGAATAAATAGTTTCCTCCTAACAGTAGCCTCTCGAATTGAGAAACTCCTTGACCCGGAAACACCATTTTCAATGCATATTGGGTCGGTATCATACCCGATAACTTGTTGTTCTCTAGTGAAAGTGATGATAATCTGGGCATTAAACCAAGGAACCCGGGTAATAACCCACGGATCTCATTGTTGCTCAAGTCTGCTGCAATAAGCTGACTATTCTCAAACGAGATCCCGGGTTCCTGAACCGACCCGAATTGGTTGTATGATAGGGTGAGCTGTTCGAGGGATGGGTGAGTGAAGAGACTCGCTGGCACTGACCCACTGAGTTTGTTGTGACTCAGATCGATAACTTGTACGTAATTCAGTCCGGTGAGGCTCGCCGGAATGTTACCTTCTATGCTGTTGTTTCTCATCGCAAACTCGATGAGAGAAGCAGGGAAGCTCGCCGGGAGTTCGCCGGTGATTGCATTATCACTAGCATCGATGAAATTCAAATTAATTAACTGATACAACTCGGGAAACTTGCCAGTAATCTTATTGCCTTGAAATTCGAGCCGTTTCAAATTCTTCAGACTGTTGAAACTTTGGGGAATTTCTCCCTCAAGTAAATTATTGTCAAGGTAAAGCTCTTCAAGATTTGAAAGTGAACCCAGCGAACTCGGAATTGAACCGGATAGCGAGTTACGTGACAAACCGACTCGTTGAACCCGAGTTAGATTCGAAAGCGACTCCGGTACTGAACCGGAGAAGGCATTATTACTGACATCTAATGTTTGTAGATAAGGTAAATTCCAAGAGACGGAAGTGAGTGAACCGGAGTAATTCCACTGGTCAAGAGCGAGTTCAGTGACTCGGCTAACAGAGGAAACGACAAGGTCGCAACGGATACCACAAGTGAATTTTTCACCCCCGAGATTATCACAAGGGTCCACAGAGAAATCCCATGAATTCAGGCATGAGCCAGGTGACATTGAATTGGGGTCGACGCTATTTTTCAGCTGCTTCAAGACTTCAATGTCTTGCCAGTCTGTAGTTGAATGCGCATGCAAGAACAGAGCATAGAGAACTATAAGGAACAGAACGGTAGAAGCTGAAAAACAACTCATTTTCTGGATTTTTTCTGTGGTTATTTTATTTTTATCGAATAAGAATTGATAAAGAAGAAGAGCCTTCAAGATTGGTTTTTAAATGGGTACATGAGCATATATTCTGTGTGTCCAAAGAAGGGTGAAATAGAGGGTGAGGAATAAACTATGAAGAAAAAAAGTAAAATTAAAAAAATATTATTAACAAGAAAGATACTGAAAAATATTTTAAAAGGTAGATATAATTTGGAACAATTTTTAATAGAAAACAAGACATACAATTGGAGACAAAAAAGTACGCAAAATTTGGCTATATTATCTTTTGGTAAGTGGGCTCACGGGTAAAATGTAAGTGGAGTTTTACTACTCAGCTAAATTTGCTTATTGAAGGAAAGGGAAAATGATACTGCCATTAAATGTTTTATAGGGTCCCAATTTATGGTTCATCTGAGGCTCCCATTTTCTTCAGTTACACCAAATTTTTTTACTAAAAATTCCAATATTCTGCCAGCTAATTGATGCTATATTCTTTCAATATATTTTGATGTCATAACTAACAAAATAGGTATCAGAATTAGTAAAGAAAAGGGACAAGTAGAGGACATGATGAATAACTTAGTTCAACAGCAATTGTTTTTGCACTGATTGAGAGGCAACTACTTTTAATTGAGTAGTAAGCACTTTGCTTCGACCACTTAAAGAGAGCCACTTTCTCATACTCTCGAAAAAGTTAGGTACCAATAATTTGTCTTTGCGTTTCACTAAAGGTGGCATTTCAATTGGTTGACTGCTAGTTGTTTAAGGCTGTTATTCTAGTGAACAAAGTTTGAATTTTTTGCTCTTGGTAGGACAAATTTTGCTTCTTTTAAAGCCAAAATTACTTGTAAAGCTAGACCAATCTAATGCTCGAGACCATCCAAAATGTTAAAAGTCTTCTTTTTCTTGTATTATTTGTATCAAGGACTACATGATTCAAATATATCGATCGGTAATATGCATAATCCAACTTGGAGAATACCTCACCCAAGAGATCTCATTCAGCAAAGAAATAGAAAATCTAGCTAACCTATGAGCTATTTTATTTAAACATATGGGAATATATAAAATCGATATAATCAAACATGCTCGAGAGCATCCAAATATCTTCATACGTCACTCCTATCTCCCATGATGCCGCCACTCGTTTCTGTATCATATCGATAACAATCTTAACATTAGAGAAAATCTTGTGTCAAATAAAATCTTTACATTCTACCCTCTATCACTAATAGCACATTCAAGAACCTTCCTAACAACAATGTTAAAAGTATAGTCTGTAATGTGTCCAAAGGTGGTTTAGAGAGGTAGAATAGTGACCTGTGGTTTATCCTATCTGCAGCCAGCTTATTTTGGCCAAATACACTTATTTTTCCTAGAGTTTGACCTAACGCCTTAATTTCTTAAATAAATAATTTTTAAGAACAAAAGAAGTGCCGGGGGTCTATCTTTTAAGGGTGGCCAACACCTCGGCTATGTTTAATCTTTGACTGAAACAAATTTTAAGTGGTAAGTTGCTTTTTGACTTAACATAGTGTAAGCCTTTTCAATTTGACCAAACCCAGTCATTTGATACCGCTGGTAGTTCAAAATATGACACATTATAAGTTCAAATTGTTCAGCTCATAAAAAAAAAGAACTATAATTAGCTCCAATGTTCTTTGAATACTTCTCTGTTTCGTCTTTTAGAATATATCAAGGATACGAATATTTGGTTGGTTGCTGTGGAAGAATATCGATGTGCTGTTAAAAAATTCTAACCCATCCCCAATAAGCCCCATTGGTCTGGCATGTCAATCATCAGGGTGACCGTTAGGGTCCGAACATCTTAACAGCTTATTTGGAAGGCTGTCATTCATTATTAATTTAAATAAACATTTTTGATTGTTACTTTAATTTTTTGTATTATTAGGTAACAACAAAAACTCTCATTTAGTGTAACTACTGATTTAGTGTAATCTTGTTGTTGCCTTATTTATTTTTTTTCATTTTATTTTTACTTATTATTTAATAATGCTATTTTATCCTTTACTACTTTTTTTATAGTAGCTCTACTCATAACAACTTTTCTTGTAGGTTTATCATCCAAATTATTGATGTATGACATTACGTAACGATGGAAAAGGACACAATCTATCCATCGTCATATTCATTAAAATAATACTGTACGACACAATACAACAAAATACAATATGATATGATACATTATGAAGTAGAATGTACCAACCATCCACGCAGAGTGTAAGTGCATTATTAAAGACCCCATTATAAAGAAGTGAAACAATAAAATATGGTTATACTCTACCAAATCACACAGAGAGACGTTAGGGTCCCAAACCTCTTGAATGCATAGTGTTTTTATTTTATCTGAAGAAAAAGTGGGAACAATAAAATAAAGGCTGCCCTCAACCTAATCGCAGTCGCTAGCTCATTTCTCTACCAAATCAGAGAAAGATGCCTCACGATTCGCTATTGTATGTACTACTGTCTTATCTTTAAGATCATTTTATTCGAACATAGGAGAAATTGCTCGCTATGATGTCTGTTGTTAAAGTCATTATGAGCTGCCAAGTTGGTAATCGATTCACTCACATATAGCCAAATTTCAAGGAGTTTTTTTGTTTAATACAAGGACATACCAACTGGACCTTTACAAGATAGTGAAGAAGAAAGGCATCGAACGCTCCACTAGCACTCATGGAAATTGTATAAAAAGAGAAACAAGAAAGGTTTGTAGGATAGGGAACAATTTTACAGATTTGGGGAATAATCTCTAATCTGTTACGTATTTATTTAGGATGCATCCACCGCGTTCCAATTTGTATAGAATAAGGAATAGTCTCCTAACTCGCTTAGTCAAAAGAAGCAGGAGGGAATAACAGATGAAAATCTGAACTTCTAAAACAATCGAAAGAAGCTTGGCAGATTACACTTCAAATGGTAGACACAATTGGTAGGCCTCCGGGTATAGGCTTGTTATGATGCAGAATCAACGACAATATGAGACGGTGCATCAGAAGTCAGAGCTCAAAAACATTACGGTGATTGATAAGATCTTTATTGGTAGTGGTCTAGTGGAAGAGAATGTGAAAAACCTGACAGATATAGATAAGTTATTTTTGATAACTGGGTATCGGCACCATGCACCTCAACTAATACATAGGATATTTGCTATCTTTCTTTCAGTGACGGATCCAACATTTCTATTAAGGGGGTTCGGAAAAAAAAGAGTAGGGCTTTAGATTTAATCTTGGAAACTCAAGGTGAGTTTTGAACCCCTCAACCACTAAACCAACCTCTAATCTTACATTTAGGAGGTTCAAAATCAATATATAAACATAAAAATTCTTTAAAATACCTTAAATATACAACAAAATATTTTGCCGACCCCCTGGGTAACCTCTAGGTCCGCCCCTGCTTTCTTCCCATTTGTCCAAATCTTGGCCAATGGAATTATTATATTTATGCTGGTGAAAGATAGCAAATATCCTACAGTAATATTTTTGTCTCTGTCTCGATGAGAATTGATCCGTGACTTCATGGCTCTCAAGTCTCAAACCACTTCAATGAATATGAACAAGTAGTCCATTTCACCATTTGATTCCCAGAGAAAACAAAAATCTAGAGACTTTCTACGGAGTTAAAGAAGGATAAGGCAAATAATTAGAGTTGATTAAAACAAATAATAACTCATCAATTTGCAATCATCCTTCTCCTTTCAGAAAGAAAAAAGAAAAGGAGGCAAATTGTATGTATAATTAAACCTCTGAAATACGAGATTAAAAGACTTAAAATTTTATAAAAAACTCTTTTATCAAACTCTAGTCACAGAATTTACATTTGAGTAGTTTAATCTGGAAGAAAATATTTTTAAATGAAATGGACATCTTTCTTTAGACAGCTCACAGCTATAGATCAAATTCTTCTGTAAAACTTTGATTCTTCCATTTGCACATTTAATTTTTCTTTATGCCGCTATGTGATCATAATTCCTATTCTCCTTTCTTACTAAATTAATTCCAGAAGAGAAAAACTGAAAGTCCCAGTGAAACTACATGCGTAGAGATGAAGAAAAGAAACAAGGTAGTAAGGGGATCTGGGCAGATTAAATTACCTTTTCACAGGAACATAAAGAGATATTTACAACCTACACATCCATTAATGAACAGAGGAAACTGATCCTCAACAAAAGATATTGATTCAACATAAGGTTAATTTACAAAACAGAACAAGAACAACAAAGGTACCTTAAAGGTGTTCATCATGGTTTCCTTTCAGGTGACCTTTCAAATTTGCTAAGTGTTCCTTTATTCCGGGTAATGCTTTCTATGTACTGCTTGGCATATTTAGGGTTCATCTCAAACAAAAAACTCATTTCCCGT
Organism: Solanum appendiculatum; assembly: GCA_018342035.1. NCBI lineage: Eukaryota > Viridiplantae > Streptophyta > Magnoliopsida > Solanales > Solanaceae > Solanum > Solanum appendiculatum. The sequence goes on from JAGDQO010000422.1 coordinate 2,816,831, forward strand.
ATCTGTAAAAGTTCAGTATGTTCCATAAGTTAATAAAACTGTAAGACCACTCCTGCCAATGAAAATGCCACAATATAAAATATTTGAAGATGTGACAGGCCAAAACAGTCATAGCACTTACGAAGAAATTGAAATAAAAGGAAAAATCGTGGAATGACAGGAAATCTACAAAAGCACATTTTTATTTATTGTTTGGAGAACATTTGCAACCAGGTAAGGTAACCTTTTTAGCAGACTCCAATTAGTTAATGATCGAGGTGGTGCTGGTGCTGGTGTTATTTTTGTTGTTAGATAGCCCTTCTTGGCCACATGCACAGATAAAGGAAGAGCAAATTATCTACCAGGATATAAGGTCCATCTAGATAAGCTTCAAATAGACATGTTTGCCCCTAGTAAATCCAAAACGACTTCATATCCATTCTCTAAGTTTTCTTCATCAATCCTTGTTTCTCTATAGCTCTCATTCTGTCCCACTAGCGACACATTCAATGCCCTAAACCATCAACATCCCTGGGTTATATCTTTCCTGCTTCCTACAACCCACAACCCAGATCCAGTCTTCCTACATTTGTTGTTCCACTCCACTCCCTCCCTAATCCATTGTGCGTTCTCTCTCACATCTCCTTCCTCCAATCTCTCCTTGTGTTTTAAGCTAAGTTGCCCAGACTCTTCACTTTCGGTGTTGCACCCGTATCGACACGACATGGGTGTGGATGTGGGATCCTTACCCGGTTTGGTCAATCAATTTTGGGTACTTAAACATGAGAATGTACCAAAGAGTTATTATTCATGTGAGATTCGTATACTTTTAAAACTTGAAAATCATGTTGGCATGTGCATTCCTCATTGAACGGCAAAGGGAATTGAATTTAAAGCGAAATGTCATTCGCCTTTTCTATCTTAAAAATAAAATTTTACATTAGATAAAACAGAATTTAATTATCTACTTAATATTTAGGAGTTTGAAATCAATTTTAAAATTTCTTATTATCTTTCATTATCTTAATTAGGTAAGAAGTACTAATATTTAAGACTTGATTTATATTTTACCTTATATAAATCATTTCCTTACTTAAAACCGTGTAACATAACTATAATATTTTTCATATAAATATTTTTAAATATGAGGAGATAAATTGGGATTATTTGCTTCAATATTATAACCTTTTTTTTTAACAAGTAATGGTTGCTTCAATATTATAACTAAACTACCCACCAGCAACCGGTACCAGATAATTCTATCCACCAAGGCTAGGACAGATGGAAAGAAACCACCTAGTGTTTATTGTCTCTGTTGGGATTTTAACCTGAGACCCCATAGTTGTTTAAAATGGCACTTCTGTAATTCCGTATTATATGATATGGAAACATTGGACATTTAGATATGATACGGAACATTGGACATTTAGATAATATATAAAGTCAGTAGATAAAAGATAAGCTCTGCCCAAGATCATCATGTTGGACATAAAGGGTTTATAATACTACTAAGCAAACGTTGGATTCCAAATGACAAAAAAGATGCATGCCACATCAAAATCCTACTACCTAACAATCAATCCTTTTCTGTCATAAGTATATCAAAGATGTGTTTTATACATTAACTTTCAGCAAATGCTATGTAATTTTTCTTTATAATACCTCAACTCATCTCTAGAAATACCTTGGATGGTTTGAACATCCTTATTTCATTGACATGAAAAGCAATGTGTCATATTTGCTTATACATAACATCTCAGACAATTAAAAAAATAAGAAACCAAACTCATAGGAAGGAAGTATTATTAACCACAAAGCAGAACTTCCAAGACCTAAATGTAGGTAATCTGCAAGAAAAATTGTCCCTTTAAGGTAAGAAGAGAGACATACCTCTATCACACAACTACTGCTAAGGGTCAGATACTGCCCAGTATCAACAGATTTGCCATTCACTGCTATTGAGCACCTCCCTAGATTCTTCAGACAGAAGGATCCATCCGATTCCATCTTGATGCTTGCCTAAGTAAGAAAACATGGAGAAATGTCCTAAAAAGACCTTCCATTTAATGCAAAACTATAAGGATGGCATAACATATAATTATATTTTCCAAGAAATTTATAAGCTGACATAGAAGGCAATCTTATCTAAAGAACCTTTGAAATATCTAACTCCACCAAAATGATTTCAACGAAAAAGCAATATATTGTTTATAACTGACTGTTTCATAATATGTATAAGAGATTGCCACAGAGGATTAATTTCATCACCCTGTCTTCTCACCATCCAAGTGCATAACCTTATTTTCCGTAAGAGTAACCTTTAATTTTTTTAAGACATCATCAGTCAAACACTGTTCACTTCCCATGCTTAATAAGACAGCAAAGGTTATTAAGCAAGAAAGCTTAATATCCTTTGTGTGTTTTTGGCGGCATCACTTCTATGCTCGTACATTATTACATAAAGAATGAAAAAGCGCCAACAAAATCTTCCTTCACTGGAGCTTTAACATCAAGGAGTAGCGTCAAAAGGCACTTAAAACAACTCGTATTGTTTGACATGTTTCCTTTTCATAGAGTACATAAAGTCATAAACACAGAAGTAAGTTCCAAGGAGTAGACTAACATCATTCTCAACAAAGTCATAATAGCATGCAATAGAAGATGACAACTAAATAAATCTACCTGACGCCGAGATATTTTGTTAGCACGGCCTTCTTTTCGTAAATCAATGTCAACCTCAACATCATCGGTGGATCTTCCAAGTATGACCTACAAAGGCAAGCTAACTTGGTCAACAATACACAGGCAAAATGGGAAAGAATTGCAATGATCAGTGCCTGATTTCCCCCACTAAAAGCTGCAAAACCATAAGGTGTTGAAACCCACTATGAAAGGGTGAAGAGGTCATACCAATCAACAGGTAAGACGAATAGGGATATACTAAGAAACTAAGTAGCTCAGACTCGGGTGCGGATGTCCGATACAGGTGTAGAACTAGAGATCGGATCCTTCATGAACTAAATTTTAAGATAAGGGGGTAGGGATCTAGGTGCGGATACGGGTGCAGGCATTCGGCTAAAATTAATTTTAAAATATAAAAATATGTCTAAATTATGGTGAACTACTTGCAAGAACAGGAATGCACAAATTTCTGAAAGGATGTTCGAATCTATACAAATGCATCACTTTACTGTTTTTGGGGTGTAATATGGTTATGCAAATGATATGGAGGTCATAATAGACTTCTTGACTGCATAGCACATTCGTCCATGATGTTAACCAGTAAATATCTTTAAAGCATCTTCTTGTTGATGATGTTTTAATACAAAAATCTTTTAACATTAAATTGTTTGACCATATCCGGTATGGATCCCACTCCCACATCGTGTCAACGCGAGTGTGGCACCGAAAGTGAAGAGTCCGCGGTAACTTGGCTAAGAAAAAAGGTCAAATCAATTAGCTGGAAATCCTTGTAAAGGTTTTCGGTCAGGAAACCAATGAAAACTAATGAGTCAAATCCAAAACAAAACACTTCTTTCTAGATACTAAACTAAGACTGATAACATAATAAACTTGGCCTTAGCCAAGTGGCTGCTTTCCAAGCAAGAATTAGGCTATAGCTGCACAGTCCGTGTCAATGATACAAATGCTTGATGAAAGCCAAGGCACTCTGAGGAAGTACACAAGGGAGAAAGGAAATAACATTTTTTCCTTAAGGGACTCTTACAAGCATTGTTAATGGTTTTATAGTATTTACTCTTAACGTCATAACCTAAGTTCCCAATGAGTTAAGGATATTTTAGCAATCTTATATTTTGTAATAATATTTTTATGGAAATCCAGTCAGCGGCTTTCCCTCTCTACAAAGTAGGGTTAAGGTCTGTGTACACCCCCACCTTTCCCAGACCCAACTTGTGCGATTACACTGGGTTGTTGTTGCAGTCAGCGGCTCTACAGCCAGGTGTCCTAATAGTCTCAGTGATCAAGTTACACAAGCTTAGTTTCTTCATAGGAAGAAGAAATTTATCCGTATAAATTATATGTATCTTTTAGTTTAATGGTGGAAAACTATAATCTTCCAACGAAGCTTATGTAGCTTCGTTGGTGCATATGCGACCTAGGGAACTTTTTCCTGCTCATTGTATTATTAGGAGGAAGAAGATAGCCCCAAAATGGAGCAATGGAACGGCCACATGAAAATTTCGGATATCAAATATATTATTAAAACTAAAACCTCAAAAGGAACAGTTACGTGGAAAATAGAAATCACAGATGTGGAAGAGCAGCTCCCCAGCAGAAACAAGACAAATAGATAGATAGAGAGTGTGTGTGACTGTAGGGGTGGGGGTGGGGTAGGGGGGCAACTGTATGCGGAAAGCATTAATATAATCAATCAATTGAATAATAAAAGATGCAGAAGGTCACAATCTGGGATATTTACCTCGGTCTTTCGGATGTAATGCTTCAGATGACGGCCATATAGGACGGCAAAGGCTCCTCGAGAAGTCATGTCTCTTTGCACACCAGAACGACTACACTGTTCCAATCTTATGGTTGTCCTTCTAAAGTCTTCAGACTGATACTTGGACTCTGAATATCATATACCCAGCAGTTCAAGATTATAAAAATCTACACCACGTAGCATAATAATAAGGATTTTCTGTTTCACTTTAATATAAAAACATTGGCTTTACTATATAACGCAACCATTGGCTACTTTGATAATCGAATTTTTTCTTGTTATGTGAATTACAGCATTAAATAATTACACGCCTTTAAATGCATGGATGACCAAATATGGATGTAATCTTTGTATAAGATTGGCACATCAATCATAAGAAGAACAAACATATGTAAGAGTAATACCACAGAGAAGGACCATCACGTTTTACATACCTGGTACTGCACATGATTTATCCCCAGTAAAAGCTATAAATGAACAAACTCCATTCAATTTCAAAGAACTTACCTTGCCTAGTTGCATATAAGTCTTGATCATGTGGATCTAAGTCCATCTCTAGTATCTGAAAAGCGAAATCGCAGAATCAAAGAATGTTATATCTATTTTGGTAACTCTACAGATAAGATTAGCTTAAAGAAGGAAACTTCAAGAATTACCATAGCTTCAACATCAGAAAAACAAGGTACATCATCATCACTCTGAGGATCTTCCACTTCTGATGTTGAAGGGTTAATTGTTGGCTCTGTAACAGCTACCCTGGCAGAACTTGATTCACCAAATTGTGGTGCCTCGATGAAAGTAGCTGGAGTGTCCCCCACCTGCCGCCAACAAATAAGCAGCTCTAAAGGTTTCATATGAAGAAGGTAAGCAATTTATGGAAGAAAGTATAGATAATATTTAATGTTTTGATACCCCTCGAACTCTAGCAATATCCTCCTCTAGCACATCATTTTTAGATACTACTGGGTTTACAGGCAATGATCTTCTTTGACCTGCGACTTCCACACCCTTGTTAGCAGCACCAGGAAGGACCGGTAAAGCAGTAGTACCAGACACCTTTAAATGGGCAGTACTACCAACAGCTGGCTGCACTGGTCGTCTTTCTCCAATGTTTGGTCCAACCTTATTAGTCCATGCAAAAGACTTGCCAGAATCTTTTCCACGAGTGAAGCAGTTGACTCTTTGTTCACTTCTACTACAAGGAGATGACAGGTCTATGGAACTTTGACCAACTGGTTGGGTGGCGGTAGAAGCAAATGATGTGGAAGGGTGGATAAGCAAGAAGATATCATCGTTACAAGGAATCTCTGTGTCCTCAGTGTTAAGTGTACAAAGCTTACTCCCATCGATAGGCTGCTTTATATCAGGACTTAATGCTGATGTGGATGGCACATTAACTTCACAATCAGCTCTGACATCTTTAACATGTAGAGAAGAATTTTCCATTTCTGATCCTAAAGGATTGAAATCATCAAGATCTGTAATGTTTGTGTTTGATTCTTTGATTACTTCATATTCATGGTCATCTGAACCGCCTTCTGGAATATCACAAGGAGAATCTGGGAGGAGCTTAAGATTTTCTTTACACAAGTTGTCCGCTGAATCCTTGCCATCCACCTCCAAAAGGACGTCATCCTCATTTGAAAGATTTAAGAGGGAATCTGGGAGATCCGTGAATTCACCATCTGAGGTAGCTGATGAATCAATGAAATCAGTGCTGCCAGTCCTGGCTCCCAACATAGTTCCTGAAATGACAACAATATACACACATGAACACTATCATTACTATTGCCATCATCAGTATATGCCCTTGTTAATGGCTTACTGCATATCTCCAAGACTCATACTGCTACAATTTCCACTGTGTTCCAAAGGAGGAGAATAAACTGAACAGATGGAAATTCCAGTGTCTGAAATAAAGAGTTCTCACCTGATTTTGGGGAGCGAGAATGTTGTCTACTTCCAAATCCACAAGGACCACTACAGATATTTTGATGGTCATCACTCCTTGAATGGTAGGTGGACAACTGTTTTCCTTCAGGACTACTGAAGATCTTTCTCTCAGGAGATAACTGTGATAAGCGAGGCCTCTTAACAGCCGAGCACTTTTCAAAGTCAATGGAATTATCTTTAAGAACATCCGTAATTTCTCTATCTTTCATATCAGGCTGAAAAGAATTCCTCTCTTCTCTTAATGAAGTAGAAAGCCCCTCCAGAAACCTACTTTCTCTAAGAATTGCATCTGGACCATTATCGTCTACTGAGATTGAACACCTACTATTGTAGGCTATATGAGAATTAGCTATGGCAGGGGAGACAGGCATGTCTCCAAGTGCTTCTGGGAAAGCATTGCGCAAGATATCAAGATCTGATTCTTGAAGCCCAAGGTCATCTGAGATACAATCCCCAAGCATACAATTCCCATCACGAGACTGAGCATCAATTCCAATATGCTGCCTAAAATCAGTTCCATGTCCATTGCAATCATGTAGATTTGGCTCATCCAGAAAGCCTAGATCAGTGGAATTGAAAAACTCACTTCGAAATTTCTTCCGCATCGTATAGTATCGTCTACGAATGCTGTCTGCTCTCCTCTTTCCAGCAACATTTTTGCTTCCTTTAAGATTTTCAGATCTGTTAAACTTTGACAATGAATTGATCCCTGAATGTTCAAGCTCAACCATGCGAGCAGAAGCTGGAGCTGCCACATCAGAGTCATACAGAAGTGAATGCCAACGATCCTGCAGTTCTTGCAACGTGAATTTGCGAGAAAATCGTACTGCTCCTTTAGCAAGTGCTTTTAAGGATGCACCAGCCTGCAGTATACAAGGAAAACTGATAAAGTTTCTTTAAAAAACAACAGCAACAACAACAGTTATGACTCGATCCAAAGCAAATTGGGTTGACCATATGAATCCTCACTGACCATGTTACTCCATATAAACTCATCTCGCAAATATTATACAAAATAATAATAAGATAAAAAAGTAATAGAAGTTTGTTAAGTTTTTTACTGATGTATAAATATTTGGAACACTAAACAACTTCTAGAAAGGCATAGGGTGTAAAGTAAAGTGCTAACATGACTAGAACATATTCTCAACTAATAGGTATCGTTTATATAGATTTTTTCCTTCCAGTGTGCCATATATTTCGCTAAATCTGCATGAATCCCAAGAGATGATAAGTCCTTCGAGACAACTTCCTGCCAAGTGATTTTAAATCTATCTCATCCCTGTTTAACACGTTCAAGCATCAAGGCTTCATACTTAATGGACCAGTGCACCTTGAAGTCGACGCAAGGCATGACCAAACCATCTTTAGATACCTCTCATTTTATACTCGAATTGTGCTACTATTTTCTCGCGAATGTGGTCATTTCTAATATAGTCTAGGCTTGTATAATCACACATCCATCTTAGCAACCGCATCTCTGCGCAACATTTTGAGACGTGTTGAACTTCAACAGTTCACCATTCCTCCCCATATAAAACTTTTGGGTCTTATGACTGTTCTAAACCTATTTTTCATTGTGGTAGGCATCTGTTATCACATGACACCCATGTTGAACCATCATATTTTGATTCTATGTGTAACATATTCATCATCATTTCATTCTCGGGGAACGACAACCTAAATACTGAATAGTTTGTATTTAGGTACCGCAATCCTGTCTAATCTCACCTCGATTTCACTCTTCGTATGTTAACTAAGCTAGCTGTGCATCTATTCAGTCTTGTTGATAAGACTAAGCTATGAAGCAACTTAGAGAGCTACTGAAAAAAAATAGATGTTGAGTAATGATGTTCAAGACAACAATAGACGATGAAAATATAAGAGACAGACATTACTTCAAAGAAAATAACTGAAGTATTTCTATCAACTAGCCAACCAGCAGACAGCCATTTTTTATTTATTTTTTGATATGTGAGCCAAGGTAAAGAAAGAAAGAAATTAATTGTGGCTATATGGAAATTAAAAAGAATATAGAAAGAAGATCCGATTCACAGAGAGACGAACTAAAAAATTTCCAAAGCTAGCCTTTCAGTGTGAAAATTGAAAAACTGCTAGTTCCTACTTCCTAGTAAAGCAGTGAATAGGCACAACGAGGCTCAAAGCTAATCATCAAATCGAAGAACTGGAGTACCTATAGCAATCACTGTTTAGCTATTAACAACAATGATGCATAAGTATCTTTCGGAACAATTTTTTAAACAATAATGGCTTAAAAGTATCTACAATCACATCATCTATAAGTATACAAAAGAACTAGATAATTTTATTCTACACACATCTCACACTCCCAGTCTGCTTGCAGTTAAAACATCCAATCACGTAATAAGCAACTACTAGAGCAACAAACACCTAAAATTCGCGGAATCTCTTGCATTGATTTGTTAAAACCCTGTATTCTCCTCTTTAACCACAATTTACAGCGATTTTTTAAAGAGCATGACTTTTTGTCAGTCTGTGTGCCTCGCACTTCCAGCAAATTATCTACCTTAAACTATCTAAAAAAGCCTTAGCATTCCTATATCATCCTATCAACTTAATTTTCCAATGTTAAAATAGATTGAGGTGTTTCAAACGCTGAAAATTTTAAGAAACATTAACACACACATGCCAAACGGAGATACAACAATCCGAAAAAACAGTACGATCAGAAATTTATGCGAAAAAAAAAAACATCGAGTTGAGAAAAACCTCTATGGCGTTCTTTAGAAGGAGGTCGTCTTCAGGAATCCATGAAACAGGAAGTGGAGCAGAACTTGCCATCTCCAACTTGTAAGCCCTAAAATTCAGGTTGATTCCAGAACAAATGAAGCTATATCATCCTCAATTCTGATCCGAGAGAGCGAGAAAACTGATTTCCGGAAGTGGATTGGGGAATATTAAACTCAGAGTGATGGTTCGGAATCGCTACTTTGTGTGACAGAGTGACATTTTGCGGATTGGGAAATGTTTTTATAGCTTTTCTTTTTTTGGCTGTGGAATGTTGTCACGGCGTGGGTAACGTGCTTCACGGAATACTGATTTTTCCTTTCTCCGTTACCGTAATACTTTAACGTCCCTTCTTTTTGCTAGATTTTCAATTTCCGAACTTTTATTGTTCATAAATTTTACAAAATTTATCTTTAAATATTTAGTTATAAAATTTGACTAGATCTTTAAAACCTGATTTTTAATTATTTTCAAGTTTTCAAGAGTTGGCATATACCTGTTTTGAGTTTTTGGGACTTTCCATCACAAAGATTTTAATTTTTTTAAAAAAAATATACCTATGTCTAAACACAATTTCAAATACTCAAATTATTAAGTTTCAAATTTCTTCTTCGTTTTAATTAATTTAGAGATAATAAGAAAGATCTAAAAAATATATATTAATATCCTTATGATAAAACAATAATTAGAAAAGTAATCAACTATTGTACTACGGGAGGGTGTTTGGATTGATTTAAACATTAGTCAAATCTACTTTAAAGTTAGTTTTTGACTTCTGAAAGTGTTTGGCAAGGTTAAAAATAACTTAAAATAAGTTTAATAGGACTTAAAATAAGTTCAAAATCAAAAGTAGGTATCCCCTACTTTTTATTTTTTGACCTAAAATCATTTAAGTTTGACTTAAAAAATATTTTTTTAAGCCAATCCAATTGTGAAATATTTCCATTAGGCCTCATTGAGAGAACATAAGTATTGTAATATTCAGAGTTCGTGTTATTTTCAGCTGATTGAAAACAAATTTAGTAGCAAATAAAGATGTCCAATCGATCTGCTAATTTATTTATTTTCAAACTCCGTTGTATGTTTTTCAAAATTTTAAATGAAAATTACATCACATAATTTTTTTAAAAGAACTTCCAAACACAACTGTTTTCTAAAATTAATTCTTCTAAAACAAACTCTAAAGAACACAATATCCTGATTATTTGTCGACTTCCTAACATGGGCCTCAACTAAATGTCTACTTTCGCCTCCATATTCGCATCTGAGGTGCCAAACGGATCAAAGCAAAAGCATATTCGGGGAATTATTTGACTATGCCAGTTCAAACGAAAGTCGAAAGTTGAATTGTTGATACCTTTATCCCTGCAAAATCCTACTTATATTTTTTCCTTAGAAGAAAAAAAGTGGATGCACCATATTTTTCAGTCCAAATTAAGCTTATTTCTAGCTGTTAATTAAAATAACTCTGGATAATATACGAAGGTATAAGAAAGCTTGTAGGTGCATCGTTACAATTGGATACAGCTACCAAATACATACATTTTTAACATGAAATCTATGTGGTAGATCTAAGATCACAAGTACAGGTAAAATTTGATGAGTAGGATAATTCAAAAAGACCTTAGTAGAACTATATAGGTCTAAAATTAAATTTAAGAGTAGCTTCCCATGATATTGATCGACAAAATACTAAGAAGACAAACAAATGAAGAGACAAAAAGTGGTATGTGCAGCTTAAAGTCAAGTCGAAAAGGGAAATTGATTAATTGAACATACATTTAAGGCATCATAATTCATCTTCCCAGGCATCACCCATATATATAGGAGTTAAAACACCTAGAATAATAAAGTGCTTAATACAATAAATAGGAGAGGAACCAAATCCAGACTCAGAGCCAAACCTAATTGATTAGATAAAGTAATGTTTGCACTTAGCAGCTTGCAATATTTAACTTTTTTTAGTAATAAGATATAATTTGGGAAGTTGATTCGAATAAGTCAGCATTAAGGTTTAACGTCATTGATGTCTTCAGGAGAGACGTAGATCACGAGAACCAAATCCTCCTTCGTTTTGAAGATTAGGGTGCACTGGTTGTAGGCGAAAAGCATAAAGGTTCTGCACTCCATTCGCAAATGCCACAGCAGAGTTGTAATGCCCCTCATTTTCCACTATACCATACTTTGGATCTTCACATTTTGCTTCCTTTGATAAAACAATTACACAACTTTTTTGTGTTAATAAACAATCTCATTAACCAACCAAAAACAAAAATCATCATATCAACTGAATTAATAAAGAGATACTTACCAAGTCGAGTACGAGGTTTCCATGTTGCTCTTCTAAGTTCCTCACCTATTTTTGTTAGAAGAAGAACCCATTGCACTTTGTAATATGTCCCAGGCAAAATAAAAAGAAAGGAATTCATATCAAATATTAACAAAGTATAATTATAAAGGAAAACTTACCTTCTTCTTGCAGGTGTCTGTTTGATTCTTGATCACGTGGTACTGTAGGAAATCATAGAGCCACTTATAGTTGAGTACGTAAATAATACATGTGGAATAAGAATTCTAATTTTATTTGCTGACAATGTAAAAGACCAAAAAACAAACGAACACATGTAGTTTGATCAACCTATCATTCGGATACATTAATGAGCCACCAAAAAAATACTACTGTACTATTCTTTTCGTTTCAATGGTCTTCTCTACCAAGTAGAGATTCAAAATGGGGGAGCAAAATCTTGTAGCAAGGCAAACAATAATAGCAATGAAAGACCCTCCGGGTACAGGAGAAAACACATTAGTTCACTCCATAGCTACCACTTATAGACAGAGACCATTTTCGAGATTGCACTAAGCCTCTTCAACAGGCCCTAATGGTATCATCCCCTAATCAACACAGCCATTAACCTTCTAAATGAACTTTCTTATGATGCAATGTGGCATGCTGCTTCAACACAACTGGAATTGGGCCTCTACGTAGTTGTAGTGTCGCCAACCGTTTTAAAAGGCTTGTTAAGCTTAGTGAATGTTTTGGTGCACGAGTTGCTATTGTTGAGTGAAAGCCCAATGATTTGGGCTTGTGGAGATTGAGTGTTGAGCAGAGGGCTATGTTTGAAAGATCAAGTGTGCCACGCATTGTGCGTGGCATAAACTAGCTACATGGCTTATGGAGAAGGTATTTGAAGTGTGTTGTGATTATGATGTTGGAGAGGTTCCAACACTAATGCTGCTGCTGATTAAGGGGTTGAAGCATTGGTCCCTTCTGTGTTAAAGTTTCTACAGTAAGCGTTTAGTTTTAATGATAACAAGCTTAATGTAAGTGCTTTCTATGTATGCAGGATTACACAGCTTACCAAATAGAAGCATATGAAGGGAAGTCAAGTAAAATAGCCATATGCTAATATACCCGTATGGAAAGAACTCAATCAACATCTGTTAAAGAAGGAAGCATCTCGAGTAAGCAAAATTAAATAAGAAGATTCTGTGCTTACTAAAGCTCAAGATCTCAAGGCAGTAATCAGATGACCTCTATGGAAACAAGTACCAAAGCACATATTTCTCACCAAAATCCTAGAAGCTAATCAAGTCCAATAGAAGACTATGAAGACTTACTCAACGGCCGCATGTGAAAGCTCTACACTTATTCTTGGAAAGAAAGACTAGTAAATAAAATTGGAAGTGTGTGAAATAGAAAAGAATTTTCTTCAGGAAGATATTCAGGAATTGCAAATGCAACTTAATAAGCATGCGCAAATCCTTCAGTCATAGCTCTATCAGATCTAACCAATCGAATCATGATATGAACTCAACCAGTAAAAATCTTGCCAGTGACAAACCTGCCTCTAGTAGGTTCAACCAGTAAAAATCTTGCCAGTGACAAACCTGCCTCTAGTAGGTCTACATATCGCTCTGTCACTAATACTAAGATAGATTATTCGACTAGCTCTGGTAAGTCAACTGAAATGAATTCTAAAAGTGACAAACCTAATTTAGGCAAGTCGACTTATCAATTAGTCACTGAGTAGCAATTCTTTCAAACATATCATTTTTGTGACAGAAGAGGTCATGAATTTTATAAATGCATATTTTGACACCCAGACACTCCTGGTTGGGCATAAGACCTAAACGTATTACAAATACCCTTGAGTCTAACCTTGAATGCTCAAAGATGCACCTGTCACAAAATGTTTGGCATTTTTCGCAAGTAGAACAAGACCAGCTTGAAGAACTATTAACATGGCAATGTTGTATTACTAATGTTTAAATTAAATTAGTCCAAGCTGAAAAGATTCCTTGCCTTTACTTCAAATAAATGTTGAACACTTCTTTGTTCTCGAGACTCAAAATAAAGTGAACTTTGCCTTATTACATTTAATATACATAACAATTTTGATAAAAGAAGATATCGTGAGTACTTAATTTAGGTCCATTTAACTTCAGAAATGGATCAAATTTATTCTTGATTAACATAACGCAAAATGTAAAGAGTAAGGTATGAATAACAACCTTTCTTTCACGAATCTCAGCTACAGATTCAGAGATGTTCTCCTGCAAGTGGCACAGTTCCTGCAAATTGAGTCCGCTCATGTCTTCCCCTGTTCTCTGCCTATCAACAGACACCAACATCAGCCATTTCATTATCATTGCTTGATTACACATACCCAAAAAAAAAAAAACTAATCACATGATAAAACTCATTAACCATCCTTCAATTGCTCAAATTAAAAGGTTAAAAACTGTGTTATTAATACAACAACGACATATTCAATGTAATCCCACAAGTAGGGTCTTGGGGAAAGGTAGAGTGTACGCATATCTTAGCTCTACCTAGTAGGGATAAAGCATTTTCAAATAGTTTGAAAAAGGGAATACAAATATGGGTGAAGTAACAGCAATGCAATAATGTGATATGCAGAGTAGTACACAATATGTACAAGAAAGAACAATAACCAAAACGAAATAATCATCCTAATATTACCTTATCTCTCTTCTTAGCTTGTTATTGATCTCTTTCAATCTCTTCAAGTTTTCTTGCATTTTCTGCACACACACATTTAAAGTACAAATTGTTTCAATTTCTAGGGCAAGAGTATATACTAAATCAACGTTAAACCAAAATTGGGGAAAATGTAAATTCGGAAATTATACCTCGTAGTGAGTGCTCCAAATATCAACTCCAAGTGCACTCTGATACTGATCAATCATCTTTTTTGTCCTGATAGAAAAAAAAATTAAAGACTTTCTTCTTTTTTTTTGTGTGTGTGTTTTAATAAGATAACATACGTAGTGTTTGGGCTTGTGTACTCATGATATTTCCTGGTGCTTGATAGCATGATAAGAGAGATCTTAGCGTCACAAAGAACAGTAAGTTCTTTAGCTTTCTTGAAAATACCATTTCTTCTCTTGGAGTAAGTGACCTGTCTGTTTGTCGAGTTTTCGATCTTCTTGATTTCAATCTTTCCACGACCCATTCTGTAAGAAAAAGAAATTGTTGTAATGGAGCTGAATTTGTTGATGAAACAAGGCTCATGTTTAGTGATGATGAAGTTAAAGAGGGAAAAAGGTATAGAGAGATGGGTGGGTTAGTAGAGAAACTATATCGGGAAAAGGAAGATTGAAGTGTAGTAACTGCACTAGTATAAGCTTTTGCCTATTTTGTGAAAGTCTTTCTGGCTTTCATGATCATTATTGTTTAACGTGTGATGTCGGCTTCTTTGACCAGGACAACTCCTCTTCACCATTACCTAAGGCGTTTTTATTTTTACTTTTTTAAAGAAGGTTGTAAATTCGGTTTTCTATTCATCATCCCCCATCCACGTGTCCTTTTTCCGGATTGGAGCATCTACATTCATGAACCGGGGATATTTTCGCCCCACCCGTTCAATGAGTTATTTGTGCCTTTTTTCCGGATAGGAGCATCCACATTCATGAATCGGAGATATTTTCACCTCACACGTTCATTCAGTTAGTTCAAGATGAAGGGTATTTTCATTCCCTCAAGACTCTTAGGGAATCTATTTACGATTCTGATTACTATATAAAATTAAATTTTAAATTGACGCTAAAATTTTAATTTAAAAAAAAGGAAAATTATCTCAAAAAAGTCACTCATTGTCACGTATAACTTTACCTTTGTACTTAAGGCCCCTAACGTTTTAGTTCTTGATGCTTTATAAGTGCCATAAATAAGAGAATCAGGCATACAAATCAGGCAAAAGAAACAAAAGGATGTTGCTTTTTAATTCTATAATAATAACACAAAATTATTAGTGAAGTGATTAATCGGCACCTTGACCTTTGCCTCTGATATTGCCATATTCATAAGTAGTCGCACTCAGCCTAAGGGTGTAACTGAATACTGTAATTAATAAAGTAAATCGAGCATTATATGCTTTGGGTTTAAATTTCAGTAAGCCTAAAAATAGTAAATAATATAATGAATAAGATTATTGGATCGATACTTGTATTAATGGGAGATAATCACTACTCACTCGATAGATTTATTAATTGAATTGTATGAAAACTAGTCTGAACACATAATATGTATATGATCACAACCTCAAACTCTTCAACTTCGTGATATTTTTGGTTTATCAAGGTCATCCAGCAATTACTATAATTAAAGTGACTATAACGTCATATGAAGAGAGAAAATTTTGCTATCCTAGAGGAGGACAATTACATGGTCAAGCTAGCCCAATTATTTCATATACTCCATCCATCTGTTCAACAATACTTATCCACTATTCACTTCGCATATTCCTTAAAACATAATAAATAATAGGGGTGGTATTACTATATTGTCCTTTGACTTTATTAAAATGCATACTTTGAGAAATGTGTTACATGATAAATAATATTTAATAGCATGTGTAAAATAGACACAAAGGATAAATTATCTCTTAATTTTCTTAATTGGACAAGTATTAACGGAGAGAGTAATAGAGTGATATGCATTTCCAGTTGTATAGTTAACTCAAGACATATCAAATCTTCATTTATTACAAGAAATATTAATGTCACTAGACATTATTCAGTTCACACTTCACGATAATTAAGTCATGCGTAATGACATGCAATTGTTACATAACTTAGGTTTTTCTATGAATAATTGATCAAGGTATACTTTCCTATCTCAAATTATTAAACCCGACTTTAAAAAATTCAAGATAAATTTAATTAAAAGTTCAATTACCCTTCGTAATAATTGTTAGTGAATCTAGAAGAACCTCAGTTATGAAAAAATAACACATATATATATTAAATATAAAGATATTGTATCTTCAAATATAGATAAGGATAAAATAGTTTGAAGACGTACACAATGAAATTATTATTAAGTATCTTCTATTTGTTTCCATTTAATATGTGTCTGAATTTAAATTATTCAAGTATCAATTCATAAGTAAATTGATTGTTTTTTTTGTATATTTGAATTATTTAAAACTTCTATAAAATGTTAATATCATTGAAATATATTATTTATTTAAGTGAAGTGGTGAAAATATCTTCGTATTCTACGTCCTTCTTTATTCATTATTCATGAACCTCAATCATCATCTTCATTTGTAATTATTTCTATCGTCAATCACCACTTTCGTCAGATAATATCGTAGCACAACTTTTTCCACTAGGCACCTCCACTAATTACCATTACCACTGGTGCTCGCCTCACAACCCTCACCACCAATTATGACTACCAATTGTGAATTGCTCGCTAACTTTTTGAGTGTCCTTCATACTATATAAATTAATAATTTTTGTAATATTCTGTTGATATACATGCATTTTCATTCATTACCATCCACTTTAATTGATATTGCTTACTCTTTTCTTTTAGTCTATTCAAAAAACATGTTACTTTTTTATATTTAGAAATTTTCAAAAAAAATCATTTTATTACTCTTGGTGACACTCTCATAAAAGAATGTCATTACATATTTAAAATAGCACGACTCATATATAAGAGCATAGATACACAATAGCAAATACATTAAGTTTGTAATCTATAAATATATAGAATTTGAAAAATCTGAACATACACAGACTTTACATTTACTTTTATGAGGTGGAAATGATATTTCTAATAGATTCTAATTTTTAAATAGTCTCTCGACTCAAAAGGATATCAAGCCATAATATATATATTTTAAATTATTGTTATCTTGATTCTTAAAACGATACATTTAATATGGACCAAATTTAAAAGGATTAAAAGACCACTTAAAATTAACCACCGAGAATATAGACTACCTTAAAGACTAGGAGTCTAAGATTTTCTAAAAAGAACTATTTTAAAATTTCCTCAATTAAACTAATAAATACTACACTACTATTAAAATTATATTTTGATTAAGACATCTAAATTTCAATAATAGAAAGGAAAAGAAAATAAAAAAGCGAAAAGATCATTAAATATGAGAGATTTAAATTCGACCAAACAACTAGTTTCTACCTACCGGTAATAGTATTAATTACAATTATGATAGTTTTAAATTTGAGGAAACAAGTTGGTTTAAAGCATTCAAGAGTTACGACGTGGGACTAATTAATGCTGCAGCGATTTTGTTGTCCACGTCGGATTTAGATCTTGCTAAAAATGCTTACCCATTCTCTGCATAATCGTATCTAGTTCTTTTTGTTCGTCATCAATATTTATAATTTGCAGACCGAAAAATTAAACTTAAAACGTACTCCGTGCTATTATCGTATTTTCTTCGTTTCAAAATAATTGAATTATTGAGATAGGAGAATACTAAATGGCCACAAAAAAGACCAAAATTGTGAAAAGACTTAGATAACGTTATTTTAGATTTTACAATATTTTCCTCAATAACTTTTCCTCCAAATTATACTAATAAATGCAATCACTTTTTCTTATTTCCCAAACTTATTGAACAACTAAAATTAATTTATCAACAACTATTAAGGGATGTTGAAAGTTTCTACATATTTCTAGGTATTTAAATGTGTAGCAAATTATACAATTTATTTAATTTTAAAAATTATACGTTTTACTTATAATGAAGAAAAAAATAGTTGTATTTTATATGACTAATCTCCTTTTAATATAATATATAAATAAATTTATCCTTCCCTTCAAGTACATATTTTTCTTAGTTCAATTTAAATATCTTCGTCACTTAGTTTGAATTGAAATTTAATGATTTATCTCAATTTAAATAGTAATTTTACTTTCAATGTACATTTGATTTTTTTTTACTACAATCTATCTATATATAATATGAGAAGAAAAAACGACACATGTCAGCGCTACAAATTTTCAGAAATTTAAAAATTATAAATAATTAAATATTATAAATTCAAAATTTGAAATAAAAATAGACACATGTCATCAACTTACATAAATAATGACAAGTGTCAGCATTTTAAAAAACAGATTTAATATTTTTAAAAGATTCAATTTATAAATTTGTAAAAATTGATTTTATTTTTTAAAAAAAAATATTTAGTCTATGGCAGGTTTAATATTTTTTTAAAAAAATAATCCAATTTATAATTTTTTTTAAAAAAAGTAAAAGGGCACTTCCATATGTCCTCAATAACCGTCATAATAAATTGATTTAATATTTAAATTTTTAACTGCATGACCCATTTTGTCTCCTGTATTACTATATCTCTAACTGCACAACTGTTTATTAGGATTTTAAAATTTAACATTATCAAAAACTACCACTTCCAATATATATTCACGTCCTCAGAGAATATTTAAAAAAATCATGCATCAATCTTCATCACTTATTTTTATGTTTAGGCATCTTTAAAATTTCACTCAAGAAAATAAATATACAACTTCTACAGTTTTTTAACGCAACAAAGAAGCAGTAGGAAGATGATAAAGCAAATCAATGGATGAGAGGATCAGAAAGTTTGTACAATATATTGTTTGTTCATTGTCCTAATTTTTACTACTTTTTTATCATTATGTCAAGCTTACATTTTATTATTCTCATTGTTTGATGAGATATTTATTAGTATGCTTGCATTTATTTTTTAAAATTAGTGTTATCAATTTTTATTTTTATGATTGTAGTTATTTTTTGAATTGTAAGTACGATGATGGAGAAAACTGTAGCAACCTTAATGTGGTTAAAATCATGTAACCTCACATTAGCAGTGATAATATAATCGTTATTTGATTAGATTTATCGGAAATAGTATAATATTAATATTTATAACCAACACTCAATTTAAATATCGCTAAAGGTTTTAGCGGCCCTAGATGCAATGTTATTAACTTAATTGCCTTTAAATACTTTTTTGGCAATACATATTGTCGTTAAAAAGAAAATCTATTGTCACTAAATATCTCTTTTGTTGTAGTATTTTAATATAGTTCAACCAAGAAAATATAGATTAAAAACTCTTAATAGTTTTATTCTTTCATTTATTTATTTTTCTTATTGTTTATATTTAATTAGAATGTAAGATTTATATAAGGGGAAGTTTTAATGGTATTGACGTTCTAAATATTAGAACTTTTAATATAGTTCAACTAAGAAAATATTTATGCAAAATTTTCAAATCTTTTTAACTTTCTCTCGCTCTAATTGTAAAGATAGATAGAATATGTTTGAAATGAAAAAAAATTATTTGAATTATCAAGAAAAAAAATCATATTATAAATAAAATTGTGTAACAAAAATAATTTGGAATTATCCAAGATAGTCACATATTAATAATAATTATAAATATTGAATTGGTCTAATTAATTTAGTTTTAAAAAATAAGCAAATTGATTTTCTAGAAGCAAAATATGATAAATAATATGGGATAAAAGAGTATAATTCAAATACTAATTACACATTTCCTCCAATAAAGCACCTTTCTTTAAAAAAAAATGCTGAGAAAATCACATGTTATGTTAATCCAATATATTCATAAGACAGAGTTAAATTAATATGATGTTGTTTCACATTAATGAAAGTGTTCATATTTTCCCAGTTTTGATAAAGAGTAACGACAATACACGGGACAAGTAATTCTTGATTCCTGATAGAATTAAGTAGATAACTCTTTTTTAATTCTATGTTATTGTTTACTTAATAAAGAATTTATACGAAATAAAAAATTCCTAAATACTCCTTAGGAAAGATCAGGATTTTATTAATTTTAACATAAAAAATAGTAAGAAAGTGATTAAATAATTAAAAAGACTAACAATATTTTTTATTAAAGATCTTCGTACCTTTACTATAACAAAATTTAGTGTACGTATGTTGTATGCGCGTATCACGTATCACGTAAATCAATAATATATATATATATATATATATATATTAATATGTATTTTAAATTTATTTAAATATAATAATTAATAATTAATAAAATTACTTAATTAGACATTATATTAATAAAAAAAATATAAGTAATGTTTCGCAAGTCACCATATCGGCATAACATAGGAGCAAAAGACTTTAATATTAATGTGTGACTGTCTTGGGCAGTTGTTAACTGGGATTTTCACACATGAATTATATGATTTCTATAATGTGTCGATGTCTACCATATCTAACGTGTTTGAGCTTTGGCTGTTGTTATTGAAATATTTTTAAATTTTATTTTTAAAAAAATTTATTCAAATATGTAGTTTAAATTTTTTTAAACATAATAATTAATAAAGTCACTTAATTAGAGGTCACAGGAGCGGATCTACATACAACGGTGGGGCCGATGTGTATCCTATCTATAGATAACCTATGTAATATTGATTTTGCTTACAAAAATGCTACGTTTGCGGTTCAAAAAGGTGTGACACCTGAAATTTATGAATTCTAATTCGTCTTTGAGAGGTCATATTAATAAAACAATATTAATAATGATTTGCAAGTTATCATATCCACGTAACATATGAGACACAGGGCTACAATATTAATGTATCACTCTATTTAGTTGTTAAATAGGATCAATCCATATGAACTATATGATTTTTAAGATAGTTACACAAGCTAATTACTTTTTAATTGCTTCCTTTTATTTTTGTTTTAATTTTTTTCATTTTAATGTTTTTTTTTTTTTTTTTTGGTTTTTCTTATTCTAATATTTTCTAATTATTTTTTTATATTGTTTATATTTCATTTCCTTCTTATTCTCAATCTCTACTTCATGTGATTTCATGCAATTTTTCGTATCTTCTAAAAAAAACCAATGGTATAATCTTGGTAGTATTCCAATTTTTAAATTAAAGTAGAATTCATTGTTGAATAAAGTTATGGACTTACAATTTCCTTTTCTTTTAAATCATATTTATGTGTGTTATGTTGAATTTGACATAAGAGTATTATGCTAATATTTTTGTTTTGAATTTAGAACTTATGTTATATTTTCAATTTCATTTGTTTTGGGAGTATTGACTTGATATTTTACATTATAAACTATTTTTTTTAAAAGTTAGACTTGATAGATTATCTTTTTGTCAAATGTTTTATAATTTTATGACATTATATTTATAATATTGATCTTTTTGTCAAACATGCATTTCATGATGTTCATAGAAATTATGTACTTTTAGTTTTTATGATTAATTTAATTAAAATATACTAAATTGAAAAATATAAATCAATTATTTTTTATAATATTAGTTAAAAACATATGTTTATTAATTAATATATTTTCAAGAGACAATATATATCTTAAATATTTAATTTAATATAATTTATATATATTGCTATCATTTATAAAGACCCTTATTTGTCTAATATAAATTTTTTATTTTAAATAATTAATTTTTATTTTTAAAATTCAATATAACCTTATGATTACACTTGTGCAACCAAACAATACACTTGTAATTAACTGTGGCAAACAGATAAGTCAACGTAATTACTAGGTTGAGTAATTACTAGGCTGATAATTACTATCCTAGTAATTACACAATTTCAATTACCTGATGGCTTTCCAAATAGACCCTTAATGTTTTCTTTGGTGTAATTTGTAGTCTTTTTCCATAAATGTCTATGGAATCATCAACAATTAATATCATTAATTGTTTTCAATGTATTGAAAACATGATTGAAGAATATACTCAATTTTTAAGTTAAAGGGTAAAAATGTCCAAAAAGAAACTAGTTTATAGTGTGAATATGTCTTTTTACTATTATGGTCAAATTATGACCAAACTTTTCTGGCCAAAAGGATTTATCATTTACGCTTCAATTGAATTTTCTATGCGATGAGTTCAAGAAACTTTAATTAGCATTGAATTATGATCTAAAAATTAATTTGACAATAATTAATAAGGGCAAAAATGAAAAATGATGTCTAATTTATTTCCTAATCATCTTTTCTTAAATTTGAAATCAGTATTTGTTTATGAAATGTATATAAAATTTTAACTTTAGTTTCATATCATAATTCGAAATTCTAAGTAATTCAAAAGGCAGATTGGAAATTTCAATCAATTTTTATTTAAATTTAAAACTTGACTCATAAATTTATGTTATAAATATTTTTATTTATTTTACTTTTGGAGCTTGGAAAAGTTGATTGAGAACTATGAAGCAATGCATAAACCACTGTGACGTTGACACACATGTGATCATCATAACTTGTGTAGTGCTGCATTTTATTTTATTTTTGCAAGAATATAAAAAATAATGAAATATTTACGAAATATAAATATGATAATCGAATCAAAGTAACAATATGATATCTTCTTCTCGATCATGTGATAGGAAAATACTTGTTCAACACGAAGAGATTGTATTCTATCATGTGTGAGGATTATAAACTCATATTCAATTTTTCGTTTTATTTTAAGATCACAAAATTCAATTATTTTTTTTTTACGTTCTTAAATTTTGTGTCAAAATTAAATTTAATCAAACAAATTAAAATAGAAGGAGTATAATTCTTAGAAAGACATTATAATAATAACGTATTATACTTTGTTATGAATTATAATTCACTCGTTTGATAAGATCTTAAAAATTGAAATTTTTTTAATAGGTACCATTTTGAGATCATATTTACGAGACAAGGTACCACATGTCTTAACGGCACTTATCTTTCGAGGTTCGTAGCTGTAGCATCTTATTAATTGAAAGTTTATCTTCAAATTTGTCGTTGTCATCCACAGACCACAATAGTACAGTAATTTGTTGTTTATCCTACCTCACCATAAAAGCAGCAAGAAATTATTACCAAAGGAGTTGAAAATTTACATGTATGAAATCAAAGCCTGAGCAACCACCACGTGAATTCTATTGGGAAACGCAACATTTAATGATTGCAAGATAGGAGTACTTGAGAGCAACAGCAAAATTGTGGGAGAAAGGAACAAAGCACGTGTAGGTAGGGCTTAATATTTAAGTTTCATTAGGGGGAAGGAAGAGTGTTATTGGAGTAGTAAAATTGAAGCCATGAATGGAGTTCAGGAGGATGAGTTAGGTGAACTGAGAACAACATTCAGGAGTGGAAGAACCAGAAGTGTTGCATGGAGGAAAGCACAGCTTCAAGCAATTTTCAAACTCCTTGCTGAAAATGAAGAGGAGATCTTTGAAGCACTCAAACAGGATCTCGGAAAGCACCCTGTTGAATCTTATCGTGATGAAGTGAGTATCTATTTTTTTTTTAATTTTTCAACTGATTTATGCAATATACCTGCTCAAAGTAAGTTAGCATCGTTGTTTCCCAAAATTGGAAGTTGTATTCGTTGGATGGGATATGTAGATGCTTAAAAACCCTACAATTACGAAGAACGGGGCACTACCAGCTCCAACGGGGTTGAAAACGATCCCTGATCAATAACGGCCTCTTGATTTGTGGGAGATGGTTGCAAGAATCTCAGAATCCATTGAGAAGCGTGGAGCAGTAGCGGCTGTGTTGGAGTTAATCAGAAGTACTCCCTTAAGAAATCAGATGATTAATTTGACAAATTTGCCCTTTATTCATATCGATAGATATCAAGATAATTTATGATGACATAGGCCGTACATAAAGTATAATTGAAACTTATGCACATTTATAATATTAATTATAGGGGTAAAATGGGAAAAATTTAATTAATTTTAACTTGATTTAGTAAGTGATCAAGTAATTTGGGACGAATATTTTAAAAATGGTGATCAGTTAATATGGGATAGAGGGAGTAGAAGATGTGGAGCAGATAGGTATAATTAGGCGGGACTTGTCTGATCAATGGTAGGCACGCTGGTCAGGCATCCCGGGACATTGTCTGCCTTTTGATTTGCACATGCTGAGATTAATCATCCTACCTCAGGAGTAGGATCAAAATTTACTGCTGTAATGATCAACCTATCACGCCAGAGAAATGGCATATACACTTGAAATTCATATTTGATCAAAGAGAATCAAACAATAAAAATTGCTGTATTTAGTGATTCAATGCATGACCTAGGGATTGATTTTCCACTCATTTCAGGTTGGTGTGGTGAAGAAATCTGCTACCAATGCTTTGCGCTGTGTTGAGAAGTGGATGGCCCCTCAAAAGGTCTGTAATTCTTCCCCTTGAGAAATAAATAAAATCATCCTTAACTGTTCGAGCACTCTTGGCAAACATCTTCGTTGAAATTAGTTCTCAAAAGAACATCTTTGTTGAAATTATCCTTCACGAAGTAACACATTCTGAATGTTGGCTGTAACAGCTCCTCTCTTTTCTTTCTTGAATAAGTATGTTAACTATTGTAGAAACAGGTATATTCATTTTTACAACCGCCCTTGTTAAGAATTAAGATTACTTGGATTGTCTTACTGGTGAATTGTCCAAGAGGTTTTGCTGTCCAAAACAGTGTTACATATACAAGCAGGCCAGTAAAACTTTGACAAGGTTGAAATAGACTTAGAATGGAACAGATTAAAATTGTTCTGTTCTGTTACTAATTAGTATGTTAAATTGTAGCTACAGGAGCTGCATCCCATCCTCCAAAAAAGTGTTACAACAACAAATATTATATAAAAAATCTGCAGTTCAAATGAATTGTTCAATAGCAATCAATCCAGAAGTAACAATGAAGTAAACCTTGTGATACTATGACCTTATTGAGACATCAAAGTGCTCCTACTCTGTGTGTGTGAAAGCTGGTAATAAATATCTCTTATGTTTACTTGCTTCTAGGTCATCTAACCAGCAAGTGAAAGATAAAATTGTTCTTTCATTCATGTTGCTCAGTCATTTGACAGCTATTTTGTGTTTATCTATAACTTATAATCTAAGGTGTTGAGCAGCCACTAATGATGCAATATGAGCAGGCCCCAATACCATTAGTTCTCTTTCCTGCAAGAGGAGCAGTAGTATCAGAGCCACTGGGAGTAGTGCTAATTTTTGTATCCTGGAATTTTCCCATCTGTGAGTAAAATCTTCTTGACTAATACTGCAACTGTCCCATCTCTTCTTTTCTAGTTGCGGAGAAATGTTGACCATTGTAGAATCAAACTAATTCCTTGAACAAAATGACCGTCAGGAGCCAAACTAATGTGGATTTTATGCTCTTAGCTGATTGTCCACAACTGTTGCTTTGTGTTTATTACTCTGTTATTTCATCTGTAGCCCTAAGTTTAGACCCAGTGATTGGAGCAATTTCAGCTGGAAACACAATTGCCCTCAAACCTTCAGAGCTAGCACCAAAATGCTCCTCCTTTCTGGCCAATACAATACCTCTTTACTTGGATCCAGAAGCTATTAAAGTTGTTGAAGGTGGAAAAGATGTATCAGAACAACTACTGCAGCTAAAATGGGATAAGATATTTTTTACAGGTATAGCCTAGCCATTTTGTTTCCTATGATCCTTCGCATGTTTGGGAGAAGCATTTAGCAGAAGGGCATTTGCCATTCAGCAATAAGAATAATTAAGGAATGACCTAGAAGAAAGAGTCGTTCGTTATGAACAGCCACTTGTGTTGATGATGTAATTCTGGCTTCCTGTTTTGCAGGTAGTCCACGAGTTGGCCGCCTCGTAATGTCAGCAGCTGCGAAGCACTTAACACCTGTAACTCTAGAGCTGGGTGGAAAATGTCCTACCATCTTGGACACGCTATCTAATTCTTCTGATTTACAGGTTCCCAATGGTTAAATATCCTCTTAACGTAATAATGATTACTTCATGTTTCATCTAAAAAGAAAGTTAAGCTATAAACTGTAAGGGATAAAACATCTCCCATACGGGACAACTTTGTTTGTTGCAAATGAAAGGAAACCGACATATAGTTTTGAGTACAATTGGATATTTTTGTCCTAGATTATTTCACCAAAATTTTTGGGTCGCGTTATGATGTGGAGTAGAGTATATAATTTGTTCAAGCCGTATTCATATTTTGCTCACAGTACGATGTTGGTTTTAAGGCGGCTGTCAAGAGGGTAGCGGGGGGCAAGTGGGGACCATGCAGTGGACAAGCATGCATAGGAATCGATTATGTGCTCGTGGAAACACAATTTGCTCCAGTTCTGGTATTAATGGCAGCATGAGCTGTTATATTTATATTTTCCCTCTTTCTTTCCCAGTAAAAGTTTTATTCTATTTGTCTTTATGAGGCAGATAGTGTAGCCACCTATTTATGTTGTAGTTTCTGGTATCTCAGATTGAACTATTGGAGAAATCCATCAAGACATTTTATGGTGAAAACTTGAAAACTTTGGGAAATCTCGCCAGAATAGTGAACAAGTACCACTTTGATAGACTACACAATCTTCTGAAAGATCCGAAAGTTGCAGCATCTGTTGTTTATGGAGGCTCAGTAGATGAGGATAATATGTAACCCCTGTATCCTATATCCTATTCTATTATTGCTTACATACCCTGTTCCTCATTCTATTTGATGAACTTTTAGGGTCATTGAACCAACAATCTTGTTGAATCCTCCACTTGACGCTGATATCATGACTGAAGAAATATTTGGCCCATTGCTTCCAATCATCACAGTAAGAGCAAACTGATTTTCAAAAAAATATCGTTGCTATGTTTTACTTGAGAAATGTTAATCTATGCTTCCAATTGGAGAGTAAAAGGACTTCACTCTCGATTCACTTCATCAGAAAATCCCTTTCAAGAAAATGTCTGACAAGAAAGTGATTTCTTTTAACAGCTAAACAATATCGAAGAAAGCATTCAGTTCATAAACTCGAGGCCAAAACCTCTTGCAATATATGCATTTACCAAGAATGATTCTTTGAAGGAGAAAATCTTGCAGGAAACGTCTTCCGGAAGTCTGACTTTTAATGATGCTATGATTCAGGTATGACGATCCACCTCTTTCAAATGTATCCTCATTCCCTCAGCTAAAAATAAGCAGAAAAGGCGATGTTTAATTTACTCGTCATAATACTGCAATTTCAGTTTATATGCGACACATTACCATTTGGAGGCGTTGGTCAGAGTGGTTATGGACGTTACCATGGGAAGTTCTCTTTTGACACATTCAGTCATGAAAAAGCAGTTCTACATAGGAGCTTTTTAATTGAGTTGGAATCAAGGTATCCTCCATGGAATGATTTCAAGATGGAGTTGGTCAGATTGGCTTACGACTATGACTATCTTGGGATTATACTGCTCTTGCTGGGGTTGAGAGGACTATTCAGAACAAACCTAAGGCAGTAGAAGATGACCCTTTCTCACTCAAATAAGGTTAATCCATCATACAAAAGTGACTTACCAATTATTAATTGAGAATTATTATTTGTTTGCTCAGTGAGAGTGCGAAACTAATTGAGAATTATTATTTCTATCCATAAATCAATTAAAGTAGTCTTATTTGTTTCTCTACTTGCTATGTTATAAACAAAATAAATGAATATTCAGAAAAATGATTGTTCTATAGAATAGAAATGAATAACTTGTGAATTGTTGTCTTTTCTTCCTCCTTTTTTTTTGGCTTAGACGAAACTGCTAAAGTAATTGTTGTAAAGTTACTAGAATTGCAGTTCTCTTTCTGATGTTATTCGTCAAACCTGTTGAAGAAAGAAACACGTTTGCTGAATAGATTGCTGCCAGGGATTTGGAATTAGGATTTTGTCATTCTAATAGTCATTTTAAAAGCTAAAAGTAATTAGGGTGTTGTAAAATCAATATAAATTTTAAAAGCTCATAACAATATAAATTTAAAGAGGAGAAGACAAGAAATATAGATGGAAGAGAGACTTTTGTTTTTATTCAAGTGTGTTCTACAAATGGTGAATGATATCTCTATTTATAGTGTTGAGATATCACCCCAAAGGTCATCATGTCAAAAGGCCAAACTAGTAGATACATAACTATCCAAAAAGGTTCTTATCACCTTGGGATTATACATACATGAATTCAATTAATTCATGAATAAATCAAATGGATAATCCACTTAGTTCAATGAATTTATAAAATAGAGTAATTTTTTTCATTTATCCTTAGCCGTAAATGTTGAAAGACTACAAACATAAATTACTTTATCTTAAATTAAAAATAAAAATAAAATCCACTTTTAATTATTTTTTAAAAAGAAATGAGTAAAAGGAGAAATACCCACGGAAGAGGTATTTCCAGCACGCAGAGGATCCGTTGGGGGTAAAAAGGCTCTCTAACAAAAGTGGGCGAAAAGAGTTGTCCGCAGCTGGACATTTGCCTTTTGTTTTCTATATTTAAAAATCACACACACACATTATTCAACACGTCAGTGGCCCAAACGGTGCACGCGGATTGGTTATATGAGGAATGGTCCTTTCTGGCCTCTCCTTGTCCAAAACGACACCATTGAGAACCAATCTTCCCCATCGGCCACCGGAAAATGTCCAACGCGTCTCTGCTTTTCTCATGCCTATAACAGATCTGACGTTTGGACGAATCCATACTGTCAATCTGATTCGATTCCGTCACCCTAGACTTCTATCGGGCCGTAATATCGCTGCACTCAAAAGCCCGATGGCCGAGGAAGCGAATCAGAAGAGTACCATAGAGCCAACGATGGATAACAAGAGCACCGTAGAGTCAACGACGAATAACAAAATGGAATCGGAGAAGAAACAGGAAGAATCAAAGGTTACCATACCACCGCCGCCGCCGGAGAAGCCGCTGCCGGACGATTGTTGCGGGAGTGGATGTGTTAGATGCGTGTGGGACATGTATTATGAAGAACTCGAGGAATACAATAAGCTTTACCAGAGCAATCCAGATGTTAAACCCTCTTAGATTTGTTTGGAAATTAGAATTCATATATTCTTCTCAATTCATATGAATTGTTGTTTGCTATATTCATGATTAAATTATTGAAGACAGATTTACGTGCAGGCAGATTCTTTGTAAACTTCACCGTTGCTATTTTTTTACTCTACTTTCCTGATTTTCTCCCTTATGGTTTGGAAGCTAGTTTTGGCTTATTTTGACATCTTGTGTAACAAAGATTAGAATTTGAGGCAGTAGTTTAGCAAAAGCCAAGGCAAAGATTACGAGTATGAATAACAAGAAGTTAAATTCTAAAAAAAAAAAATGAAGATCGGGAATAATTCAAATAACGAGTCATATACTACACAATTACTAATTAGAACATTGTGATGATGGATATCATTTCAACTCCATAGTAATTCAGGTATATTTGATCCTTCACTTTAAATTATTTTTTTTTTTATTGAATGGCTAATTTGAGTTTTAAATATCTTCTTATAGATCTATTTGGTATCATTATAAAAGAAGAAGAAAGTAACAAAAAATCTAAGACTATTTTTTTGCGGCTATATTATAATTAGTTTTTTGTATCCGTAAAAAAAAAAAGGGGACAATTTATGATAAATTTTATAAGAAGATGAACGAAAAAAATAACTTTGATCATTAAAATATTAAATACAAATTACTCATTGAATTAAAAAAGGCAAAAAAAAAAAAAAAACTCAAATGTGATACCTTTAATTTTGTGAAATGATCAAATATACCTACATGAAATTTATTTTTAATAAAATGTTAAAAGAATGATTTATTTTTTCATTTTTATTAGATAAACAAATTACCTCCATCCAACAATATTGTCCATTATATTAAAAATAGTTGTCCAACAATACTTGTCCAGTTTAGAAAATCAAGAGATAATTTATATTTTGTGTCTATTTTACCTTGCTATTAAAATACTATTTATTATCAAACACATTTCTAAAAATATTAAATTTAATAAAGTCAAAGGATAATATAATAATATTATTCTTATTATTTATTATTTATTATTTCTTAAGGAATATAGCAAGTCAATAGAGGACAATTATTGTTGAATAATAAGAATATCTTGGATATATACATGGATCACTTTTATAACAAATTATATATGAGCTCTAAGTTAAGTTAAAAAGTTATAATGCCATGGTAAATGTGGTACTCTGTAGATCCAAGAAGTCCAAAAGTTAATCTTGTGGTGTCGCTTTCGATTCTACAGTGAAAATAGTAGTCAACTCCTCCGCGATGCAGATCAACCCGGCGGGTCGTTTAACCAAAATAGGAAACCGGCGCTTTGGACAATATTACAATCTTTCTACTAAATCCGGTTTCCGGTTCTCCACTCCCAAAACAGTGATCTCTCCAGAATTCCCGCTGTTAATTTGTAACCGTCTAGAGAAAATTGGCAGTATCAATCTTCGGGTTTCTGCTGAGACATTAAAACCCCTGTTCCTCTCGTTTTTGTCCAAAACTCAACAGTTTTTTGAGCGCTCCACTGTTCTTATAACAGAACGGGAGAAAATGGAGGTCAATGGTTGTTTCAAGCGTAATCTTCTTCTGATGCTTACTGTATTTGGAGTAATGGCGATAGTGAAAGGTCCAACTGAAGCCCTAGCTTCTAGTTCTCCTTCTGCTTTTGTCCAAAATGCCATCTACTCTAACAAGATCGCCATCTTTTCCAAATCCTATTGCCCGTAAGTATCTCTATGATCAAAACTAAGGATTGATTAGAAAATTGTTAACTTTCTTAGCATATTGCAAAGCTTGCGGATGAAAGAGTTCATCTTTTCTTTCCTTTCTAGGGTTTCTGTTCTGCTTTGCTTGTTAACTGTACTGATTTGCTCTCTGCCGCCTTTTATTTTCTTTCATGTTAATTTTGGGAATATCACTAAGAATTTTAGGGGTTAGTTTCTGTATTGGACTTTTCCCCCCAATATTGGTGGTGTTGGGCTAGTTTAGGTGCACCTCGACTAATTGACTAGAACTTGTATAAAATACAAGCACATGTTGCTAAGGTAGGTCGGGGGTACATGATCACTAGAGTAGCAGCCAAGAAGAGCCGTGGTTAGTCTTAGTAAGGACCGAATGCAGAATATTAACGGCTGCTACTGAACCAAGGTGTGGCTGCATGCATAAATGGATAAGAGCTGTGATCACAGCTCGATCATTTCCAGCCTGATTTACTACATTTAGACTTTGGCCTATTTAGTCATTTACATGGGATTAGCTCATTGTAAGTTGTTAGTTATTTACAAGAGATTAGATGATTTTAATGAAACTCTTATGAGGATTGAAGGTTGAAACCCCTTGGTTGCATTTGAATTCACCGTGGCTTGCTTTCTACTTGAGGGTGACTGATAACATTGGTTTCATCTTGGTTCCGAGTAGGAGCTATTATGTATGTTTCTATTTGTTGCCTATAGAGGGTGACACTGATAACATTGCTTTCTTTATTTTAATTGTTCAATTCCATATCATTTCCACTATAATTTGGTATCACATCAAGTTTTTGTAGCCGTAGACAAATTTTCTAGAGATCAAGTTCTTTTTGTTCCTCTTCATTATCGAAATTTGAAAATAATTGGTATGCATATATGAAGATCACACAATACAATTAGAAGTTTAGCTTTTACATCCTTCCCATCTTCGTTGATAATAGTTATGAGTCTAAATGGTCTTAAAGCCAGACCTTTCATTTTGGCAAAGGAGGAAGTTATTGAGAAACCAACCTGTGTAATAGCTGAGCATTTAATTTTTTATGTTCTCTGTGCTGCTTGGAATAAACGTTATATAAGTCTAAGATATAATATATATCCATGAATAAGATTTAATATAATGGATTTGAGGCATCATAGGCTGTAGTGGTGCTCTGTATCCCATCAGACTTTTATGCCATGCCTAAGGTGTGGCCTAGTGGTCAATGACGTGGATTGGGTACCATGAGGTCTCTCAGTTTCAATTCCCAGCAGAGAAAAACGCTAGATGATTTCTTCCTATCTGTTCTAGCCTTGGTGGACAATGTTACGTGATACTTGTTGTCGAGGGGAGGTGGCTGCCTGGCAGGTATCCCATGGAATTAGTCGAGGTGCGCGCAAATTGGCCTGACCACAGTTATCAACAAAAGAAAGAAGAATCATAAAATACCTTGTGTCTGAGAATCAAAATAGCTTTCTAAGTGCATGTTAATGTTTTGAAGTTTGTTCCTTCTCATGCTATCGTTTAAATTGTATTATCTTTCGACAATAGGTACTGCAAGCGTGTCAAAGGCATCTTCAATGAACTTCAAGAACAACCATTTGTGGTGGAGCTTGATCTTCGAGGTAATTTATTGTCAATACCCCTCCCCTGAAACCTGTAGAAAGAAATAAAATAAAGTACTTGAAAACTATTCATGGAAGTACACACAATTTTCATTGACTATTTAATTGCCTATCTGTGTTTCCTCCTCCTAAGAACTATACTTAGTCTATATTGATTGTTAAATCTAGTGATGGAAGTTTATGGATTTGTTTCAAACTTATGATATATCTGTTCAGATGATGGTGCTCGTATACAAGATGTCCTTCTAGATCTGGTGGGTCGCAGCACAGTCCCACAAGTGTTTGTGAATGGGAAGCATATTGGTGGTTCAGATGGTAGGCTTTGTGATTTGAGTTGTCCGATTCCTGTTCTCTGAAATATTTATCAGCTTGTAACACTTGATTCTTCTTGTTTTTGATTGTTTTCATCTGTTTGTTGGCTTCTTATTAGATCTCCGAAATGCTGTTCAGAGTGGGCGTTTGCAAAGTCTTCTTAAGAAAGAGTAAGGTACTGAAAGTCAAGAGATTGAAGCATCATTTTGAAGTTCTGAAGCTGCAATGCACTCATGTAGAGCTTAGTTAAGTTTGGTAGGTCCAGGTGTAAGCTAAAAAATTGTATGCTGATATGCTGTACGTTTCATTTCTTATGCTGAAAATATGGTATTTGGACAAAAGACAAGGGATCTGAACGTAATTCCAGAGCTTATAACCTTCACTTGCTATAACTTTTGCGTGCAGCGAGTAGGTTGTTTACAAATGAACAGAAGTAAAATGGAATGGGATAACGCAGAATCGTTGAATTAGAGAAATTGTCTAATACATACTTTGCTCCTGTTCCAGTTATGTTCCAATTTCAAAATTTAGTATGCAATTTTATGTGCATCTAACTTCTAGAACCATTGGATAGATCGAAAAACTTGTGTTGATCCAAATTGTATATAGAGACAAGAATGAAGAGATGCCAAGATTGGCACAGAAGGAGACCTGTTAACTCAATCATCTAGAGAAATATCTAGATGGCCTAATCATATGATTAGTGCACCTAAGTGCTATTTTCATGAGCTCTGCACTGCTGTAGATCCATTCACATGTCAATAGAATGATTTGGTACCTATGATCGACTGAAGGTGTCATGTCTAGTTAACTCAAATATGTCTGACTTTTAATCTATTTTTGTCAAAGTTAACTCAATTCTGTCCGATTTTTAATAAGATATTAAAAAGAATCTGTTCTGTCTTTCAATCTATCTTGTCAAAGTTGACGCAGAGCACTCACTCACACGAAGAAGCGTTTTGTTCTCTTTGTTGTCCTTTTGATGGTAGTTGTCTTGGACAAAAATGAAGTTGGTGAGTCAAAAAAAATATACAAACAATCCGCGCAGGAAAAAGTAAAAGTGACGAAGAAGAGAAAAAGAAAGATGATACGGGCTCGGGGACATGCTTGATGAAGAGATTAAGAGAGTGAACTTCAGATCTCTGTCATTGTAATTATGTATTGGTATGCTAAGTGTTAACATTAACCTTGCAATTAATCAATAACAACAGCTACGGCACTTGCCTGCAGCACTTTGCCTTCTTTATCTATCAAAAAAATAAAGAAATAACTAGAAATGAAAAATAAATAACAAGAGCTACGACATCAGCTTCTTTGTCTGCTGGAAGTAGTACATGAAGACCTTTAGGCTACAAAGTAAGAATTGCTTGCTATAGATTTAGATGACTTGAGAGTGTGTAGTCATGTAGGTTCAGCAGTAGCATTTGGACGCCAGAAAGTCTTCTGTGCACTTAGTATTCCAACTTGGTTCTGGGAGATGGTCTTCCGGATTTCCCAATGCAGAGACTTGAGTAAGTTTTCTACTTCCTTAGTTGTAGCAGAGTCATCCCGGACAATCAATTTACCTCCAGGTCTAACTATTCTGTCAACCTCTGCCATTACAGCAACAATTTTGCACCTACAAATGCCACATGAAAGTCATTAGTTCGCACACAGACTACAATGGTTCTACTCCATAAATAAACTTCTACTAGTTGTGTTATTATTATGTACCTCTTCTTCAACTGGGAGAAAAGATGATCAGCATGTAGAAGATCGTACGTCCTTGGGTATGTACTAAATGATTCACACCAATCATGATAAATCCCGAAAAGACCACGCTCATATATTATGGGAAGTGTATCTGGTGCGTTGACATTCACCACATTTACCACCCACATTTTGAGATCTCTAAGAGCTGCAGCAAACCTATTAATTAATAGGAGGAGCCTTTTGTTAGTATTCGTTTTTGGTGCATAAGCAGAGGTAAGAAGAGAGAAGTTAATTACCCTCCATATACTGCTCTCATGTCCATGGCATTTCTCACATTTGACCAGCTAATACCTAATCCGTTCATATACACCTTGCTTATCAAACGTTTCCAATGTTCTAAATCTGCTGCAAAGTCATCTGGCGCTGGTTTTCCATAAATTCCAACTTGTGATCGGTTTAGCCAGTATGGAGGCGTCTGCAGTCGCTCAGGCCACTCTACAGGCCACCGATATCCTCTTTCCGTTTCTTTACTTGGCACCCTATGCATACATGAATTGAAGGGGACATACCTGAAACACATGTAATATCTCCAATCTCATTAAGAGTTGGTAAGTATTTCTCAAGAATAAAAATATGTGGAAAATACAGTCTTAATTCTTTGTAGATATTGCAAATGACATTGGCAAGCAGATTTCACTGAGTAAACAAATAAATTGCCGGAGAACAATGAGCTTACCAGGCAGCATTAGGATCATCATCTTGTTTACACATTGGAGGCTTGTTTTGTTTTCTTTGATCGTAGCAGTCATTTGTGTCTGATTTGTGGTAGATGGCAACACCAACAGAGTTTAGTTTATCCTTCTTTATAGTTATAAGCTCCCAGCACATGGCCACCGTCAAGCTAGACATTTCTGGTAATAGAGAGCCGAAGAAGGGGAAGGAAAAAAACGCGTCAATTTTACTCTAATGGCATTAAGGGATAGAAACAAATGAGGCCTTACCCTTCCATATCTCGACATCTTCTTCAAGAGTTTGGTAGACGGGAGTTGCAGACCAGGCAAAGTAACCTCCGGGGCGAAGGACACGATTCAGTTCCAGGAGAAGAGCACCACCTTCATTGCAAATTTAAACTTTATTAAGGAATTCATATGCACAACTCAAAGGCAAAGTCAAAATGAGGACTTGAATGTTTAAATAGTTCTAAAATATATTATTTATAGGAAACACCTTCCTCATGCCAAGGGACTCTGCAGCGTGCACAATGCACAAGGTCAAAAACTCCACTTGGAAATGGCAATCTCTGAGTACCCATCACAGCTGATATTGCAGGTATTCCCCTTTCCAGTGCGAATTGAACTTGTGCCTCATGCTCATCTTTAGGTGCGAAAGACATTGCAAGAACATCTCTCTCGAAAAGATAACCACCAAAACTAGCGACTCCACAGCCAACATCTAATACTGTTCTAGTGCGCTTTCCCCATGCTATATCTGGAACTGCCTACAACCAGTTGATTGACATAAATCAGCAGCATTGATGAATTGTCAAATGTAGTATCTACTTGTAATTAGTTTTTAAATGTTCTTGTAATTTTCAGGTTGATCATCCTATGACGTTGTTTTTGTTGTCCTTGGTGATGGATAACATACCTCTTGTACAAAATCCAGGTAATGCAATGCTCCATGGATAAACTGAGTACCTCCACCTGGGAAAGTTAGGAATTCACCAGAAACCTTCACCCAGTTTTGGTGCCCCTTCACCTCTGCTAACAATGTATGAGGCACATTATGGTACCATATCTGGATAAAAGTAGAAATTCTCATAAGATTAACATTTCCCAATCCATATTAAGTACTAATAAAAGTAGTTTAAATAGAGAAACTACTTTATCTCTGCTTTTAGGCCACTCAATTGGCGTCTTGTATCCCTGAGGCAAGGGGACGAGACAGGTAGGAGGTTCCCGAGGACAATGTCTTTCACGATGTTCGTAATGCTTTGTGGTTTTTAGCTTCTTTATTGCGTCTTTGTTGTCTAAACATGGTATGTAGTCAGCAAGGGCTTCCACCTTGCATAGCTGCCAATTCTGTTCTGAGACGCTGCTGTCTTGGTTATTTTTACCGACTGTTCGTCTTTCTTTCTGGTTCACTGACTGATCAGCTTGTGTCGACCAGGCCTTCTTTGATTCTTTAGATTCTTTTGGTACTATGATTTCGGTCTTGTGATTTTCATTCTTCAGAACAGGTACGTTGTTAGTTAAGTTTACGGGAGCCTTGTGATCATTTTGAATCTTAACATCTTTTACTATAGGTGCTTCGTCATGTTTTATTTGATCTTTACTCGTTACCCCTTGAGTATATTCTTCTGGTTGTTTCTGTTTCTGTTGCATTTGGTCATCTTCTTGTTGTTGATGCTGCTCAAGTCGTTTTTGTTGCTCGTGATCTGACAATATGTTCTTCGTGTTATCTGCTGCAACTCCATGAGCATCATTTCCTGAATCTAAAGAGACGTCCTCTTCAGC
Source organism: Solanum appendiculatum (assembly GCA_018342035.1). Classification (NCBI taxonomy): domain Eukaryota; kingdom Viridiplantae; phylum Streptophyta; class Magnoliopsida; order Solanales; family Solanaceae; genus Solanum; species Solanum appendiculatum. The sequence continues at coordinate 2,853,984 of JAGDQO010000422.1, forward strand.
CTTTTCTCTACCGGTTGTTGTCTTTGTTATTTGCTCAGCTTCTTGCTTTTGAGTGATGGAACTTTCCTCAGACGTTTGTGTCTCCAATTGTTTCTGCTTCTCTTGCTCGTCAACAGATTCGGTTCCATGCAATCCCTGAGTGTTCTCTGCCACAACTGGATTCACATTTTTCTTCTCTTCCTCCGGTTTTACATTTTCATTACTTTGCAATGATTGATCAACATTCACATTTAAAGCATCTCCTCCACCTCCAGAATCCTTCGTAATATCTGACGAGACATCAGTCTGTATCTTGTCAATTTCGTTAGTATCCTGAGGCCGATTAGCGTCACCAGTTTTAAGAGCATCATCAGGAAGGTCTCCTTGTGAGTCTTTGAAAACAGGAGTTGGTTTTACAGTGTTAGAAATGGTCTTGTGTGCATTCATAATTGTGGAAGTAAAAGAAGAAGAAGTTGAAGGGTTAGAATCGGTCGTCGACGTTCGAGTGGTGGATTTGGGAGGAACAACAGAGGTGGAGGTGAGAAGCCACACTCCCAACACACATAATGACACAAAGACTATAGTAGTAATAGTTGATGAATAGGAAGAAGAGGATGGTCTTCTGCCCAAACGAGCTCTTGTTGTTGGCATATTTTTGTTGATTTTTTTCGATTACATTCAATATTTTTTTTTGTAACTTTAGCTACTTTGGTTCTGCATTAGCCTTTATGTTGAAGTTGGTAAAAGAAATAAGTGAAAAAAAATGAGATGAGAGGTTTCAGTTTGTTTTGTGGAGGTAGATGAAAGCCAGAGAAAGAGAGAAATAGTCCAAGCTGGTTTGTTATCAATGATCCAACAGAGTAGGAAAAGGAAACAACATGTTACACTCATTTAACTTTTTTTTAACCAACATAACATAAATACTAAACAACTTAACAAAATTAATACAAATTTTTATAAGTAATCAGAATAATTTTCTTTGGTGCTGACAGCAGTCAAAGAAAAATATTTTAATTACTTTTTAAAACTTTGTATTGATTTTTAAAGTTGTTTGATATATATATTATTTCTGTTATGAATTCCTCATTTAACTCCACATTTGAATTTGAGTTTGTACTTACTACTTAGTGAACAATCGAGTTGTAAATGGAAAATCTAGCATGGCCCAAGATTACCGTCCAAATAACTTAAAACAAGCCCACAAATATAAAGTTATTTCAAAGTGAATAAACGTACAAAAATTAAAATAGGATAGCCCATAAATCTTTTGGGTGATTTACAAAAATGATCTCTGCTTTTTCAAGTTTAATAAGTTTTGCCACATATTGTTCTGATTTGCAATTTTTAGGCATTATTTTTGATTCGTGACCTTGAAAATTTTCCCATTAAGTAAGGAGGAGTCTCAAGTTTAATACCACTCATTTTCAAGAGTGTAATTTTCTGAAAATTTTTACGGCTCGTTTAGCTTCATATGAGAGGAAGCTTAATCATTTAAAATGAAAAACAAAAGAATTTTATGTTTTATTAATTGAAAAAGTAGATAATATATAAATATTTTTAAAAGTTGTGTTTTGTGACTTTGTCCGCATATATATTCTTTACACTCTCGGATTAAGTTGAATAAGAATAACACGTAAATCATAATTCTTCATAGCAATCTGATAATTAAGATAACTTAAAAGACGGAATCATTTTTTATAACTGGTTAAATTGCACGGATATTGTAGAAATTTCTTACACTCTCTCAGTCTCTCCATATCATGATGCAGTAACCTGAAAAATAAAGTTATAACCAAATAAAATTACGCTGATAATGTAAAAAAATCTTTACAGTAAATTCAAGAAAAGAAAAACGTGCCCTTTGGCTAAAGGGAGATTTCTTTAGTTGATGAAAAGGACAAATATATTTTTCTTACCTTTATGTTTATATAATTACAAAATCTAAAACAAAAAAAAGAAGAAGAGGAGCTGATGAATTTGCCATATGTTTTTGGTTGAATCAATTTCCTAAAGAGGCTATTGTGAAGCAGGGCCCTCTCTGTAATTAGGCCCAAAAATGGTAAGACAAAAGGATGTTGTTGACTTGTTGTGATGGAAAAAACTGGGCCAGATCCAACTCTTCCGCTTATCTGCTGGATCTTTCTGTGTCCTATTCTAAATCTTACAAGACCTATTTACATCGATAATATATTATATGTCTTTATTTACGAGTTATAACACATCTTTTATTTTTTATAGATTAGCTTTATTTTTCTTATAAGAAATAGCTAAATACATATCTTCTACTCTCTCTTCTTCTTCTCTCTTTTTTTTTTTTTTGGTTTCCGCTTCTCTCTTTTTTTTCTTCCGTCTCCTTCTCTTTCTCTTTCTCTTTCACCCTCTTTTTTTAAAAAATAATTTAAAACTTGATTTTGAATTGGTATTATTACAAATAATTTTAAAAAATAATTGGGACTTAAATTTATTTATTTTGAAGATACTAAAATATGAAGATTTTTTTTTGAGGTCATTAATAAAAGAAATAAAAATAAATTACAATTATAATACATTTTGAATTCAATATATTATACATGTTATGGCATTTTTCAATGCACGTAGTGAATATATAACTAAAATATTTTTAATAAAAATATATTAGTAGTATTATATGTGAATTTCAAACATTTCGGTACTATTTAAATTAGTTTACACGGTTAAAAATGTATTATATTTGTTCTGAAATAATAACTATTGAATTTATAGTAATGTAAAATATCGAATTCGAATATAATACAGCTTTAATAATAACTATGGAATTTAATACAACTTTAATACAGATTTTCAGAGTTTCTCCTCTTCTTTTTCGTAATGACCACCACCAAACCATCGATTGTTTATATTTAATACAGTTTTGATACAATTTTAATACAATTTTTCAAAACTTCACCCGATATACAATTTTAATACAGATTTATATCAAATGATTATTAAAGCTAAAATTATGCCATATATGGTAATAAAAATAAAGTTACACTTAAAAACGTAATTAATCAAATAAAATATATTATTTATGTAAAAATTTCATCTTATAATAATTCAGAAAATATTACAGTATTAAATTCTACTGGGTTTTTCCCCTTTCTCATTCTTCACTATTTTTCAAAAAATCATGGTACGTGAGAGCTGTTTTTTATTAGTATCAATATAATTTAACATGTGATAATAACACACACGTAAGTTATCATTTATATCAGGTTTAATTATATAAAACAGTCAGACACCAGGTGCATAAAAATTAAACTCAAAATTATTTACACAATAAGATTAATTAGGTAATTGCAAATGATTTTATTTAGTAAGTATCAACGGTAATCTAGAATAAACGATAAGTAAAACATATAAACTTTTTTTTTATCCACCCTAATTTAATCATTAGGATCAATAGTGTTTTCATTTATATATCGATCCGTATAACTCGAATCCTCCATCTATCAATTGAACAAATCTAACTTGTTCTCTCTTTTTTTTTCATGTGTGAGAATACAACAATTGTTATTTATGTATTCCACCATCTGAAAGTCATAAAAGAAGTTAGGCAGCCAAAGCCTCTTTAATTAAGTATCATGTAGGCTAGCTAGGTAAATGCTCGTGAAAAAAATTCAAGTCTTCATTTGCCTGACTCATTAACACATGAAACTATTGAAATTTTGTACATACCCATATTTCACTCCTGTCAATCCAACATGCCATGTCCCAGCAAACAGCACACTCAACAGTTCAATGTCTAATCTGTAATTCTTGAAATATATTTTTTCTCGATAAGTCTAATCCTTCTGTACTTGTTTGAACATCAAATTGAGCAACTCCTCTGAAATTTATAACACACGTACGTACTTCCAATTCTGTTTCATCTTTCTTTTTTTTCAAAAAACAGAATCCTCATTTTAAAGTCAAAGGAGAAGTAATGTCACTTTGAAAAAAAAATGGACAAAAAAAGAGAAAGAATGATCGGTCAATACTTTCCAGTGTCACTCATATGCATTAGTACTCTTCGTTGCCTAGTTCTTTAGAACTTTTTTTATGTACTTAATTCCATCTAAGGAGGAAGCTGGGCTAACTTATATGGTACTCGCTCCGCTCCAATTTATGTGACTCACGTCTTTTGACTTGATATGAGTAATATTTAAGAAAAAAAGAAAGATATGGCTCATTATGGTTGGAGAACAAGTTATTTTAGGATAAATTATCATGAGATTAGTTATCTCAGGATTGATATTCCACTCACAAGTCACAATATAGAATAAAAATAACATTGCGATCTCGAGATAAGTTATCTCGCTAATTTGATCCCAACTAAATATGTGATAAATTCATCATAATTAAAATTAAACTGGAAATTACTTATCCCTTATCTCTAGTATTAAACGTGTTAAAAGGGTTATAAGAGGAGAATTTTAAAATTGATTTAATTTTTAATTATAAAATTAACATTTATTTAGACGGATTAAAAAGAAAATGACATCAATTTAAATGGGGACAAACGCAGTATTATTTTGTGTTCACCCACACGTCTTTCACTATTTATTCATAATTAAGAAAAATAAATATGAGTACAAAAAAACACAAATATTGTTCTTTTATTGGACCAGCCCATGCTTGATTATTATTATTATTAATTATTGTTCAGTGAGAATAGAAAAAAGAAGAAGATTAAAATAACTTGCTGTAGCCTGTACGTTCGTAATGCATACTGTCTCTCGTGACGACGACATTTATAAAGTAAGCAAATTAGAGCCAAAATAAATACTACTTAATATTTAAAAAATAATATAAAGTTTAATTACATATGGTTGGTTTAACAAGTGGGAAATGATGAAAAGTTGTACAATATATATTTTATTTTTTGAGGTTAGGGGGTGCTCTCACGTGAGTATAATTCCAAAATGAGAAGACTGTTAGCTAACTACTAGTACAATAATGAGTGAGAGCTTTCTAAATGAGAAAACCCTAATATATTTTGTAATATTTAGTATTATTTGATTGGCTTCTAAAATTAAATGAATAATAAAAACAAATATTAATAATGTCTATCAAACAAAATAAAATACAGAGGCCCCGCCACATGCACAAGAAGGTGACAGCAGATCGAATGTTACATTTTTTCATGGGTCCCTTTTATTAATTAAAAGTATACTATATTATTTCTAACGTATAGTATATGATTTGGACATCCACAATAAATATGTACTCCCATTTTTGCCGATATATGATGATGATGATTAATTAGCTACTAGTATGATTTTTATATGATGATTCTCATCCAAATGTATGGTCGGTTCTTTTTGTCAACACATATGATATATGTGGCTCCGGTTTTAGCATAATAAACCTCTGTTTCTAACTGTTCTCCCAAATCCCAACCAACTTAGCTTCCCAAATCATTTCTCATGTTTCCCGTGCCGTGTGCGGAATTAGAATTCGAAATTTATAAATTAAGTTACTAAATTTTAAATTAATAATTTTTATATATTTAAATTTTTTTACTAAAAATTCAAAGTTTAAATCAAAGTTAGTGGGTTCATACATGTCGAATCCGTAAACAACATATGAGTGGATTTGCCCCTGCCTCATATACTCCATCGCCCTAATTTATATAAAGATATTTGATTGAGTATAAAATGTGAAAGTGAAACGAAGATTTGAAATAACTTGAGTGATTTAAAATAAGATAAATATTTGTGTAATTATAAATCATCTTATTAAAAATAATATAAAGAATTTCAACTCAAATTATTACTTGTAATAAAACATATCATTCTTCACTAATTAAAAGAAAATAATAGCATATAAATTAAGATAATTGAAGTGTATATTTGCAAATCCATAAATTGAGTTACTCTGATACAAAGATATATTTGTAAATCCATAAGTTGAGTTACTCCGATACAAAGATATATTTACAAATCCATAAATTGAGTTACTCCGATGCAAAGATATATTTGCAAATTCATAAATTGAGTTACTCCGATACGAAGAACTAATACCAATTGTATTCACTAGTACTATAGAGAGAGATTCATATTATTAACTTTTCGTAACAAATTAATTATATGATATTAGTTCACATATTATGAATGTTTATCTACCTTAAACAAATTTAGATAGTGTGAAATTTTTTTACAAAATCGATCAAACGTAACTCATCAAATTCTTAGGTATCTTTCTGCCTTAGGGGACGGATGCACATCCATTGTTACAAAAAGTAAGCACTATTAATGGGTAGTCAGAAATTTCATGAAGAATGTCCAAATTTTTTATAGTAAATTACTAAAAAAAAAAGGAATTCTATAGAGATTCAATCTTACATGTTCTACGTTCGAACCAAATTGCCACTGAGCTACTGCTCAATTCACATCAAAGTTAAGTGTTTTTAAATATTTCACAATAAGCAGGACACAATTTTTTTAAAAAAGAATCTACATGCCGTGTAGTTTCAAGCATACCCTGCCACTACGCTACGGGTAATTATTGATTTTAAGAGTGTTCAAAATATTATATATACCAATATAAAATAAGATTTGACCTCATACTTTTTCGATGAAAGACAACTAGCTCCGCGCCTGAGCAGTACTCCACATTACCACAACTACAAAATTAAATTAAAATCTTAAAATTGGTCCTTATATTAAAAGAAAATAATTTTAAAAAAAGGCAACAATCATCAAAATGTTGGAAGTATCCCCTAAAAATTCGCCTCTTGTTGGCTCAATTTTTTTGTTTTCTTGTAATTATTTTCTTTCTTGTTTTTTTTTAAAATTTTTTTCCACTGGAAGTGATGGCCAGTTGTCTGATGTGGATGGAAAGATTACGAATAGACTATTGGAAATTATCTTCCAAAAGTGCAATTTGACAAAACATAAATGTAATGGGCCAATGTGTTCAAAAGTGTTTCTTTGAGACCGAAAGTGAGAACAACTTAAGAATCACAAAAAAATAAAAAAAGTATAAACATGAAGAAAAAAAAAGAAAAAAACTTTAATTAAAATCCTATAAAGATTAGAACCTTCCAAATTGTATTCTTTTTTAAAAAAAATACGTCAATGCCATCATCATATCTATGTTGAAAACATTTTTGTCTCCGGTTTTGTACTTCTTATTTTAGTAGCATATTAATCTGCTTTTTCCCTAAAACTTGACCCCATTTATCCGAAAAAATAAAGTCCCACTGGAGTTTAATGGGTCACAAAAAGAAATTAAAAGTGAATCAATTGCTCAAAAGAAATGAAAAGTGTGTTTACCCATTTAATAATTTCTTCTATAGGATGAGTAGTTATGACTTTATATATTTTTATAAAAGACATTAAACCATAGTAGTAATCATTTGGTTATTGACCTTTGTCTCAAAATTCAGGATATGTCCACTTGTGCTAAGGTTTGTTTTCTCATAACTTTTTATTCTATTTTATAAATAGTTATTCGAAATCTCACTAATTTCTTCATGGTTTATAGCAATTATTTCATATAAAAATAATATTGATTTTTAGCTAATATATTTAACTAAATACGAGATTAATTTAATATGAAAATTTGTATAGAGATAACCAAACGATCCCAAAATAGTACTCTTCAAGGATTATGTACATTTTTTTTTAGCAAAAAATATGATGGAAGTTCTAAAATTACCATGTATTAAGGACTTAATTAAGCACTGCCTTAAAAATAGTTATGAAGGGTCAAGTTAGCCAAAATATAAAGTCTGTGTCCATCTTATGATCCTTCTAAATTATCGTTTCAATTTGTTTGTTTTACTTTTTTTTAGATAATTTCGAAAAAAATTATTATTATTTTTTGTTACTCATTAATTCTAACTTTCTACATGATATGTTTAGAACCACAATATTAAAAGACATTTTGATACACTTCACATACCTTAATTTAATACCACAAAATTCAATTTCTTTTTATAGTTTTTAAAAATTCGTGTCAAGATTAAACTAGACAAATAAATTAAAATAGATAACACATCAAAAATTTTAAAAATCATAAAATAAAGTGAAAATTGGGCCGGGTTACTCGTTTGGGTGGACCATCACCTTTATGGCACAACTATATATTTAATTTCTATGGTATTTTAACTTATAATATGGACGCCAAATTATGCTGAAAGTAATAAGTAAATTACTAAATCCCCCTCTCGCACTAATCTGTCTTTCACCTATATATTTCAATTGCTTCTTTAACATATACGGAGATTCAAGATTTAAATTTTATGAGTTCAAAGTTCAAACATATTATATTATATTTTTACAATCATTCAAACATACTATTTGCAATTATAATCGATAACTACACAAATTTTGACGCAATTAAATTTTATCAGTTCAAAGCTCAAACACATTATATTATATTTTTACAATCATTCAAACACACTATTTGTAATTTTAATCGATAACTACACAAATTTTTCCTTGCGTAAAAAGTAGTGCATTCAAATAAACTCAGTGCTTGAACACTCCATCTGCCATTGGCTTATTTGTAATTAGTTGCATTTCAACTTGTCAACATCACTGGCATTAGGAGCACTTCATATAATCTGATTATTATTTTTCCAAATTGCTAAACTCTCACAAATAATTCAATAGCATATAATCATTCACCTATCAATTAATTAATCTTTATCGAGTCCTTATTCATATAGAGTATCTAGCCATGTTATGATTAACAAAGTACTGAATTATTGTGTTGAAATAAGATTATTATAAGGACCTTTGAATAGTCTGTTGCTTTGATAACGACCCGATGTTCATTAATGAAATGTTGACTTAAAAATGATATATTGTTAGTCCAATTTTGTGTTTTTGTAAGTGGTGGTAAGTTGTGCCAATGTTGGGAGGAAATATTTGTAGAATATAAAGTTGAAGATATAGTAATAGTTAAAGGTTGATAAATTAACGAGCAATTTATTTCTTTATTTGATGAGAATAGCATTTAAAAACTTTGACTCAGACATATATCGATCGTTGAAGATATATTTAGATAAATAAAAATGGCTTTGCTCTAATTATCAATTTAGGCATTTCGATGAGATGATACACCATTCAATATAGTATTATAGAAGAAGATATATCTTACTGTTACCGGCAACAGAAAATAAAATTAATTTATTTTGTTTATAAAATCCATCTTCGCTATTTAAGGAAATTCTTTTGAAAGCTTGACTTAGAGCTTGTTTGGCATTGCTGCTAAAAACTGCTTATTTCTAGAAATGATTTTTTAAAATATCTTTTCAGAAAAGTGCTTTTCAAACAAAGTAATTTGTGTTTGACAAATTAATTTGAAAATTGCTTTTGATAAGCAATCTGTGTTTGGTTTATTTTTAAAAAAAATGATTTTGAGAGTCAAATTACGAAAAGAGATAAGTATCAATGTGCTTTAGCTATTATCTTTTGTATGTTATAATCCCCTCAAGTTAAAAAAAATTCAAATCAGGAAAAATAATATGTAAACTACGAAAAGGAAATTTTTTATTTGTTAACTTTATAGGGGAATTCTTTAATTATTTTTTATTTTTTAGTATTTTTTGAAATTTTACAAAAGTATTGTTGAAAAATATTAAGAAGCAGAATCTTTTTGTTATTTGTTACCTATTTTTTTTATTTCAATCTTTAGCTATTACCTTTTTTTTTGTTTGTCATAATCCTCTAAATTTTTAAAAAATAAAATAATACGTAAATTAAGAAAAGAATTTTTTTTATTTGTTACTTTTTTTGTGAGGGTTGAAATCTTTATTTGTTACTTTTTTTTAATCCTGCAAAAATATTGTTGTTACCTATTTCTAATAATACGTAAAATAATATATAAAATATAAATAATAATATATAAACATAAAATAAAATAAAAAGTTTATCATATAAAAATAAAAAATAAAATTCTTGAATGAAACTTAATCAAACTTATGAGATATGATAATTAATTAATGAGATATATATTGGTAAATATGTATATATGTAAGGGATATTTTAATCTTCAAAAAAATAATTTTCTGCTTCTGTTTCTCATTTTTTTAAGAAGCAGAAATTTTTAGCTTCTTCCCAACAACAGAGAGAGAGAGAGTGATCGGGAAGCATTCTCTCTGCCCCTCCGTATCTGACCCTAACCCACGCTCTAGCCCTGTTTCGTCGTCCAAGTCGCATACCTCCTAAACAGTCTATTTGGTTTGGGTATCCTGGAGAAGCAGTTCCTCTTGGAAAAGAGGGCCGAGGCCACATTGGTGGGGGATGAATTTCCCCCCAGAGTTCTGGCTTGGAGGTCAGAAATCCGCAACCTCCTCTTTAGACGGAAAATAAGAACATGTATATTGCATTCATTACTAGGGATGCTTTTAGTATATAAAAACAAATTTTAAAAATAGCACAATGTATAGTAGGCCCTTTGTTTTTTGTTAATCGCTTTCTAGATTCTAGGTTGGAGATCATGAGGAATATGCATACAATTTTGATTTTCCATATTTGTATTTTCTTTTTAATACATAGGTCGAAATTTTGGTTAATTAAACTTCAACAGCTTGTTTGACCTGTCTAAATTATTATTGAGATTCTTTTTAAGTAAAATTATTAGCATTTAGTTGTTGTATATATATGGTCTCCTAGTAGGATAGTTACTTCAAAAATAACACCAGACTAACATAAGACACTTTATTTATGTGAGGTTATATGAACACTAGGCCAACTTTATATTTATTAAATAATTTACAAATTTACATTTAAAATATTGTTTATTTATTTACAAATTTACCTTTAAGTGATGAAGGTCGAGGATTAAAATAGAAGAGTAATAAGTAGTTAAGTGTTGTGATAATCTTATATGAGAGAGGCAGGGGCAGGGTTAGTTTCCTCTTTTCATCTTCTCCTTATTTAGTAGACTTCCTCTGTCTCAACTTATGTGGTACGTTTTAACTTCATAAAATGTTTAAGAAAAAAAGGAACAAATTTGAGATTTGTGGGCTTAAACACTCCTTGACCAGTTATGTGACTATAAATTATTCCATTAAGAGTAAACAAGACAATTTTAAATTAAATTACTTTTAATTATAGAATGTGACATTCTTTTTTAGATGAATAGAAAGAAATGTATGCACATAAATTGTGAGGGATGAAGAATTATTTAGCATCCGCATAATATCTTAATCTTCATTTTTACTACTTCATGTTGCTTTATTTACTTTGTTTATCTTGCTACTTTGATTATCAATATTTTTCTTATAATTCTGCTTTGATTACATATTGATCTTCTGAGTCGAGGGTCTATGATCATAAACAATCTCTCTATTCCATAAAAATAGAGATAAAATTTACGTATATCATATTTTTTTCCAGATTTAACTTGTGAAATTATATCGAATATATTGTTGTTGTAGTTGAATGCTTGCAGCTGATTTTCTGAATCTCAATTCAATGAGTTTTGGAATAACTAAAATTACTCATTTTAGGGCAAATTTCATTACAATCCGAACTATCCCATAGATTGGAGACTAATTAAATCCTATTAAGTTACATGTGCTTTTTTGATTTGATTAATATCCTACAATAGCTAAGAGTTGACTAACAATAATACATACTTGGTCCTTGCCTAATTTTAATTATTCGGTGTACAACAGATCTCTTCCTAATTTAATTAGTTAGGCACTTCATTTTGATGAGAGGTGTTGCATAAGTTAGGTATAATATCATTAAACAAGGGTAGAAAGAAGGCATAAATTACTATTACTACATGTTCTGCGTTGACCTTCCAAAGAACGAGTTAGTTGTCTTCTCATATCATTTTGACAATTCTCGACTCATGAATTAAGTATTTTATAAGATAAGAGTTGTGTTAGGTCAAAAATCAACTCTATTAACAAGATATTAGTATTAAATCCATTTATATTCTTGGATCATCAATTCTAGGCATACGAGAAATAGTAAGTATCTCATATTGATAGAAGGAATGCATAATTATTTTCTTATACAATCTTTGGAAATATCACCTTCCCTAATGTTTCTGCGATGACACATTTTTCTTTTTCATTTGTCTCTAAAGAAATGTTATTTTTTAATAATCAAGCCTAATTTAATTTTAAAGTTTTGTTTATTCAGTGAAATAATTTATAATCATATAAATATCTAAGATTTGTTTTCGAAAAAATATAGCGTATGTGAATTTAAGTAGGACAGTTGATGAGCCAGGATGTGAAGAATCAACTATGAAATGGAAGAAAAGTTCGTTGATGTTGTACCAAAATATATGGTACCAAATTGAATTAAAAACTGCGGCTGCTACTTTTATTACTTATACGTACTTGAATATATAATTATATAATATGATTGTTAATTCCAACTGCTTGTACTACAGTAGTTTTACTGCTATTTGCCAGCAAGCAGACATTATAATTTAAGTGACTTAAAATCTGAGAAAATAAAGTAGGATTTAGTGGGTCCATTATTGAACCTTGCATGTGACTTAGCTTAGATATTATACCCAATTGAATTTATTTTATATTTTATATTTTATATTTTATATTTTATGTTTGAGTTGATCATAATTTTCTATTAATTTGAAATTTTAGCCCCTTTAATTTGATGAATGTGCATGCATTTTTCTTTTATCTAGCTTGGAGACCACCTACTTAAATAACTTTTTAACTTTTCACATGCAAATCAATATCAAAGTCCTCTTAATTGTGCCCGACACCGACTTACACCTCCATCAACAGCAATTATTTTGCTTCATCCTAATTAAGGGTCAGAGATAGGGCTAGATTATGGATTATCGATTCATCTAAATTCAATAATTTTGATTTAAATTTTATATTTATTTTATTAAATTTATTAAATATCTGTGAATTAAGAGAACTAAAGTTTTGAATCTATGAACTTCAACTTCTGACTCTGCTTTTGTTAAGAATATCTCTTTTACAACATGAGCGTCAAAAGTTAAAAGGGACTTACGAGTTCATCTGATTTCAATAGGTTTGGCTCGGGTTTGGACTTTATATGCATATTTGTATATTCACAAAAAAAGGAGCAAATAATTGAATCTGTACCGTATAAATAAAATGGGTTATGATAAAATTTCAAATTCGGACCAATAATTTTACTTAATAGAAAAAATTACAGAAGTACACATCTTATTTTACCATATATCTAAAATTTTCTACCATTTAAAAAAATTTCAAAAATCTCTCTTGGATACATCTCTATCTCTCTCGGATACATCCATATCCCCTCTCGGATACATCCCTCCCATTAAGTAATGTATCAATCGTAATCCGTGAGCTATGTATCCGCAGGTTTCTATTGTACCCGAGATCCTATAATTTTAAGGGAATTTATAATTTGAAAAAAAAAAATGGAATAAAATATAGCTACCTCTTAACCCTATGAGATTTACATAATTTTTACAAATTAATATTCAAATCTTTAATAGTACTATATCTTTACTTTTTAATAGCTTTTCCATATACCAGAAGTGGCACCAAAGGTCTCATCTGGCCTGTTCGTTTGTGAATGACTTATCGTGTTCTGTTATGTGTACTATAATTAGAAAATGGAACAGAATATGTCACCGACGCTTCCTTATTTGGCAGAGAAATTACTCAATACTTTCAACTATCAAGTTGTGTGACAAGATTCAAGTAAGAAAATTAAAATACTTTAGTTGGTGTGAATTCAAAAAGATTAAGAGCCCGTTTGGATGGGATTATAAATTGATCAAACTAACTTTTAAATCAGTTTTTGACTTATTAGAGTGTTTGACAATTAAAGAATAACTTAAAATAAGTTAAAAGTAAGGTGCTCCTAAGTATTTTTTTTAACTTATAAATCATTCTACTTTGATCAAGTATATTACTTTTTTACCCTGAATTCTTTTATAATGTTAACAACTTTAAGGGTATTTCAAACATTTTGATGAAAAAAGTGACTTTCAACACTTTTTTGCCAAACACATCAAAAACACATAACTACTTATTTTTAAAATAACTTTAAAGTTACTTATTTTAAGTCAATCCAAACGGGCTCTAATTCCTTATTCATTTTAAATTAATAAATACGTACATAAAATATATGATTTTAAATAGATACTAGTAAAAAAACATTAGTGGAAAAAATTTACCGAGTAATCCACAATTCATGTAATCTTCAATTTTGATAAATATCGATCTGTTTTAAAATATTTGTCATTTTAGACGTTTAAGACAGTTCTTTTCTTTATTTTATCTTTAGTAGTAATTATTTTTGAAGACTACAAACACCTTAATTATGACACATAAATAGAGTTGATATTTAATAAATAAAAATTATTTCTTGAGATATAAATAAAGATAAAATAATTAAAAATTCATTTTAAGTAATATTTCTTTAAAAGAAATGTAAATGAAAAGCACGACAAATATTTTAAGATGGAGGAGTATTAACTATTAACGGATGACCTGAAAAGAAAAAAGGAAGGTAGAGAAACAAAAGGGGGAAATAGGTGTTGTGAACGCGAGAGGGAACAAATACACACACGGCTCGAGAAATGCTAGACAACGTCCGATCATCCTAGCATACCTTTTCTACGTTAGCATATCGAAAAAATATTTGATATTATTCCACACAAATAATAATGTTGTACTTGCACATTGTACAACTTTTATTATTTTCAAAATTCAATTTTTTTAATGTTAGATAACGATGAGTTCATTATCGGGATCGAACATGATGCTTGTTTGATGATGAATTGGGACTTACTAGCATTATTGATTAATAGACGTGACAATTAATTTGAACATATCAAATTAATAAATTTAGATCGAAGGGAGGATACGTATGTGCATACATATACATGATTATCTCTAACGGTGAGCTATTGTATTTCGTCGAAAACAAAGCCTGTATATTCTTTATCTTTCTCTATCACACAAGGAGAGGTTTAGAAAAAAACAAGGAGTTAGGGGATAATAAAATTGACCAAAAATCTGTATGACATCCCGTAACATTTGCTTAATTCATCTAGTGTACCACTATTGCTACTTTTGAGCATAAAGGCAAAAAAAAGGTCCACAAAATAACTTATGGACAATATATTAGGGTTTAAATATAATATATATATATATATGCACACAAAATAAGAAGATTTGAGAGACTTTGACCCTTTAATCTACACACCTGGATGTGTTCTTAAGTCAACAACTTAATTAATATAATGGACCACAGATTTGTGGTTATAATTGACTAATATTGAGAAAGCAGAGCAAGAGTTTTGTGGTTCTAGTTACTATTCAAATCTAAAAAAGTTTTATAACTACATTAAAAAAAAAGACGTGATAGGACGTTTTATAGCATTGACCATTTTACCATATTAGTTTCATAAGATCTTATGAGATCTATAGCTTTCACACTTTTTTATTGGCAAGAAAAATTAATGTAGTCAGTTTTTTTGAGAAGTTTCGATAGCTACAGACTAAAGGGCTATTGTTTTAGGGAAGACTAATTAGCTTGGGAAGGATCGGAGGATGGTCCAAGTTCAAAGTGCATATACTCAGCGGATTGGAGATGGAGTCAGAGATAAAGACAAATCTAGAATGAATTTTGTGGGTTCAATGAAATGAAAGTGAATTTTAAATGTATACTTACAAGAATAAATTACTAATTTTAAATTTTGAATTCGCCTGGTGAGGCGGATGTTTATAATGTATTCCATCTTATCAATATCGTCAACAATACTAACAAAGTTTTGAATTAAATATTCATTCTAAGTCGAACTGATTTCACCTGACTTTAAATATAATTTTGAACTCCATCTTCTTAAGATGTGACACAGTGTGGTGGGGGTGCAATAAATTACGTTTATCTTTTCAGTGTCGCATTCTGAATTAATACAACGATACCATACAGTTAGCTAGCCAGTGATGGACACATACAGTTTGAAAACACATACGTTGGATCCAGTTGGCCACACATATAGTTGATGTCTTCAAATATATATATACATGCATACAATTTATGTTTTGAAAATACATACATATGTACACATATAGTTGGCGTACATCCAACTTTTGCTTAAAACACATACATACATATAGTATCCACGCGATTTAAGTTAGAATTAGTTTTTGTATGGGCACGGCCACGGTACAATGTATTTTGTCATGCCTTAAAAAAATTGGTTATATTTTGCCAAAACGGACGCTAATAGCTCTATTTATGAAAATTCCTCATTTCTTATTATCATTAAAGATCCCTTATTCATCAGTAGCACGTTCATTTAACAGTAATTCATACTTAGTAATGCCTTATTTAGCGAAAAGTTTAGTCATTCATCATCAATCAACCAAGAATAGACTGTCCTTTAGACTCAATTGGTTTGGAGGACGATCACCCACACGGATGACCCGGGATCGATCCCCTCTCAAAGTCTTCTGAGTTGAGTATATCACATAAGAATTTGCCTAGTGTGGTTTACATCTCCTGAATTGCCTAGTGTGGTTTACATCTCCTTTGTAGTTTGCCAATAGTGGAGTTTGAGAAAACCAAGAATAGACTAAGAGCCCGTTTGGATGGAATTTTAAGTTGATCAAACTAATTTTTAAATCAGTTTTTGACTTATTAGAGTGTTTGACAATTAAAGAATAACTTAAAATAAGTCAAAAGTAACTTAAAATAAGTTAAAAGTAGGGTGCCCCTACTTATTTTTTTAACTTATAAATCATTCTACTTTGACCAAGTATATTACTTTTTTACCCTTAATTCTTTTAATAATGTTAACAACTTTAAGGATATTTCAAACATTTTGATAAAAAAAAGTGACTTTCAACACTTTTTTGTCAAAGACATCAAAAACACATAACTACTTATTTTTAAAATGACTTTAAAGTAGCTTTTTAAAAGTTACTTATTTTAAGTCAATTCCAAACGGGCTCTAATTATACACACAGTAAACGTTTATACAAACAAACCAAAAAATGTATTTGTTCATATAAACAGTCATTGTCATTTCCTTTGCAATCTTTTTTTTTTTTTCCTTTTCGATATCGTTCAGGAATTAGGATTGGTCCTTTATTATATTAGCATAATTATTGGCAGTTAATTTGCAGATGCACCAACTATTTAAACGTATATATAATGTTAAGTAGCAATCTATAATATAGGCTACTCTTTTGTTTTATATTTAGGGTATCACCAGTAATACTCTAGCTTGGATGAAATAACAATGACCTACTGGAAATAAATAAAGGGGCCAAAATCATTTAAAAGGATTCAAAGTTGGCACTAAGCATGAAAATATATTCCATATGATCAATTATTTATAGAGGCACGTAAAACAATTATTTAAAGACGTATCGCAATTTGTCCCAACTAATTAAATGGAACCATATCCTTATTCGGTATTTAATAATAATTAGCTGCACTAACAATTTTATTTTACCTAAACCTAGGATCCAGTCTTAGTAGGTATTTGGCCAATGATTCCAATTTATTTTTTTTATTTAAAATTTATAGAATTGGAATTGTATTTTATTATATTTTTTTAATAAAAGTATTTAAATTAATATTCATACTTAAATATCCTTAGAATCCTTTGGATTGATAATCACATGGCAAAAGCTGACCCAACTTCTATTTAGATTCTCTCCTATGCACCAACTAACTACTACCTTACACATGGCTATTTAAAAATGAATAAATTCCAAACTTCCACTCTTAATTACTTGAAAACTGCATAAATCTTTTATTTGTTTTGAACATTTTAAGTCAAACACGCGGATATTCTTTTTAATAATAGGTGACATTGGAACTAATATTTTGAATTTTTATCTGCTTTGATATCATGTTGAATTGTATTGACTATTTCATTTAAAAGTTTAAGTGATTAAAAAAGCATGCTTTTATTTATTTAATTCTATCTTTGACATATAGAATTCTAGATTAATTTGCTCAGTTATTTAAACTAAATCAAATATATATTTCTTTTTGAAAATAAAATTTTAATACTCATAAGCTACTTTAAATTACTAAAAGACGGTATTTTTCTCTCATTTAAAAGTGACAAAAAAGACCACTATACAATAAAATAGTACTTATTAGGACTGTTGTTTTTTTAAAAAATAGTACTAACCAAGTAACCAACTTTAAACAATGTACTTAATATTTTATTTGAGTCTTCCTTAATCATTAGATAATATTCCGAAATTATGATTTAACTTGCGTGGTGCCACATCGGCATTTTAAGACAAATTCTCCTTTCTGATCTAAACTCTTTTCTTGTTAAAAAACAAATACCATATTTAGTTCTACTTCACACGACATTCTTAATTACCATTCGATCGAAAAGGCAGTCAATTAAATTTTCGTTTACCATAATAATTTAAGTCTGCTCTATGTATTAGTACTCCCTTCGTCTTAAATTATCTTTCGTGATTTTTAAAAATAATTATCTCAATTTATTTATCAAAATTAATTATTTCTTTCCCATTTTATCCTTACTTGTATTTGCTCTTTATTACTACAAATATCTCATTATGGGGTGATGAGTGATGACACATAAATAGAGTAAATATTTAATAAGAAAAAAAGTATACCTTAAAATATAAATAAAGGTAGAATAGTCTTTCTAATAAATGTTTTTAAGGGCCATGAAAAAAAAAAGTAATATATAATTTGAGACGAACATAATACTAGACGAGCTATAATTCATGGATTGATTAAGAAAACTGTATAGTTGACAAAGAAAACGAGGAATATGTTGGAAATAATAATTCAAAATTGGAGTAGGAATCCTAAATTATTTAGGATTTTTTATTTATGGTATTTACATAATTAGGATTTGTTAGTTTTATAGTTTCCTAGTGTTAGTTTAATTTGGTTTTTACTTTTATAAATAGAGATGTTACTAGTTAGTTTTTAAAATACAGAAATACATAGAAATATACAGAACAATACAGAAATAGACAGAAACATATAAAAATATCCTGAATAGATAGAACTTGAAGTCAGATTCAAGAACCTTTGAGTTTATAAATAAAATATTTTTCTTCAAATTGGTATCAGAGCTTTTACGATTCTGGTAGAAGATTTAAGAGTTTCCCCTGCTGGCGGGCGGCTATGGCCAATATCTGCCGTCCGTCTGGCTAATGATTATGTCAACAAACGTTGGGCGAATGATATATGCATGAAAAACATGCTAGGAGGAAAGACTTACAAAAATATTGCAGATTTAAAGAAGTGCAACCAACAACAAAAGAGAGAAACTCTTCTCTAGATTAAAAGTTAGAGAAAAACAAAAAAAAACACAAAAAGAAAAGGTGTTGATGGGAAGGGCATCAACGAGAGTTGGAGAGAGAGTGCTCCAACACCAAAAATAAAATAAAAACACAAAAGAAAAGGAGTTGATGGGAAGGGCATCAACAAGAGTTGGAGAGAGAGTGTTCCAACACCCAAAAAAAAAAGGCGTTGATGGGAAGGGCATCAACCTTGGAAGTTGGAGAGAATTGCTCCAATACAACCAAGAGAAAAAATATCGTAAGTTAGAGAGAAGTGCTCCAACACCAAAAATAAAAAAAAGAAAAAAGAAAAAGCGTTGGTGGAAAGGGCATCAACCTTGGAAGTTGGAGAGAAGTGCTCCGACACAACTAAGAGAAAAAATATCGTGAGTTGGAAAGAAAGTGCTCCAACACTTGGAAGTTGGAGAGAAGTGCTCCAACACAACCAAGAAAAAAACATTGTGAGTTAGAGAGAAAGTGTTCTAACACTTGGAAGTTGGAGAAAAAGTACTCTGACACAACCAAGAAAAAAAATAAATGAGAATTGAAGAGAACAACTCCAACAATTAAAGATTGAAGAGAAGTACTTCAAAAATTGAAGATTGAAGAGAAGTTCTCCAATACAACAACAGTAACAAGAATGAAACTGAAGATCGAAAAGAAGAGTTTTTCAATACAACAACAATGACAAGAAGAAAAAGGCAAGAGTATACAACTTTGAATTACGGGAGAATGTTGGAAATAATAATTCAAAGTTGGAGTAAGAATCCTAAATTATTTAGGATTTGTTATTTATGATATTTACTTATTTATGTTTAATTAGGATTTGTTAGTTTTATAGTTTCTAATGTTAATTTAATTTGGTTTTTACTTCTATAAATAGGGATGTTACTAGTTAGTTTTTAAAATACAAAAATACATAAAAATATACAGAACAATACAGAAATATACGGAAACATACAATAATATATCGAATAGATAGAACTTGAAGTCAGATTCAAGAACATTTAAGTTTATACATAAAATATTTTCCTTCAGAATATATGGACATTGGAGAAAGCAAGACATCAATCGGTCACAACAAAGGGAGGTTCCATTCAAGTCATCATCAAGTATAAGAAGAGAATAAAGGAAGGATTGAAGAAAGTGTATAAGTGTCAAATGAAGGAATATCACTTATCATAAAGAAATTATTATTAAAACGAGTATTAAGGAATGTGGTATATAGTGAATTGCTTTATTCTTAATTACAGATTTTATATTTGAGTTTTGAGAATGTTGAAATTATTACTTAGAAGCACTTTCTTCTTTTATGAATCATGCATATATAATGCGAATCTAAATTATTCGGATCAATGAAATCAATAAATTGTTATAAAGAATACATAATAATTATAATATTATTTATGTAATGACATAAGATTTCTAAAAATTAAAAGGGTTTCTAAAATTTAGATGGTTTGACCACACTTCTAAAGTAAAAAATACTACTATGTCCAAAAAAAAATAATACTACTATGTCAATTTCTTATACTCCACATCTAAATAAGGGGTTAATATGGCAAAAGGACAAAAATGTCCCTTGATGATATTCCTCTAACACTTTTGATAATTTAAGTTTGTTAAAGGTTGGCAGTTTAACAAGACTCTAGCGGTTATATTTTATTTATTTATTAAAAAAAGAGAAAATTTCCGCGAAATATAATAACCTGCAATATCAAAAACCACACCTTCAAAATGTAAGTTAATTTTAATCTTTTTTTTCCCCACAGTTCCAATTAAATGCAACCGTCAAAATATGTTAAATATTTAACTAAAATAAAATTTTCTCATTTTTAATAAATTTATAAGATTAAAACTGCACAAAAAAAAAAAATATTTTAGGAGATCATTTTGATTCCAAGTATTTCTAACGAATCCAGTTCCAGGTGCAACTGGCAATATGCAAATATCTTTAGATACTATCTAACAAAAACTAGAATGACTGAGGAGGAGGTTATGGAGGGTCCAATTCGATTCATTCTATTCCGAAAGACGAATCTATACAGAAGCAAATTAGGGGTGGGAAGAGAGGTTCCATATATTATTAATCACAGGTTCACAATTATCATAATTTGAATAGTATCTTGTTAAGAAAAATTGGAAATCCCTAGATGCTCTCACTGTACTAGTCAACCCCTATCCCTTTCAACTAATGTCCATGAACAAAAAACAAATACTACTAGTTTTTTAAAATTTATTTTATAATAACCTTGTAAATTATTGAAAATTTAAATTAAATCGAAGGAGACATAAAATCCTACCTCCCAACAACAAACAAGCGGATCTAGGAGAAGAAACAAGTATGAACTTGACTTCTACAAACCGGAAGAAAAATTAATACCTATCTATTAAAAACGAATAAAGAAAACAAATTTCATGTTGCTATAATATATTTACTCACTCAAAACTTTTTCAAAGTTAACTAATTAGTTTAGAGAACTGTTTTATGTAGATAAATCTACTTCGTAGTATTTCTTGTAATTTAGGAGACGTCTACATATATATTTTTCCTTGTTACCTATGTATATTTATTTGGATTTGTTATGCTCTTTACAGTAGACTAAATAAACTACAAACGCGTGGAAAATCCCAAGCTATAATAATAATATTTTTGGACATAGAAAAAAGATATCAAGTAATGAAACACACTAGTAAAAATTGATACATTTTCCCTTATGCAACATTAAAAATGGTCCACTCAAAGTCACTCGTGAAAACAACAATTATTAAAATTTGAAAGTGTCTCCGGAAATAGGGGGAAAAGAAAAACATTGATGGAATCATCTCTATACTACACTGTTTGCTTCTCATTATTGCAGCATTTTAAATACTATACACAATTAATCTAAATTTATATAGGTGGTTATTAAGTGGAGGTTTGCTAAATCAAATAAAACTATAGGTTTAAATGGTTTTTGGATAAAAATATAATTAAATCCCTTTTTGATTACTTCTCCGAAGTTTATGAACCTTTTAAAGATATCTTGCACTCCTTTAGATCGTTTAATTACGTGTAGAACATTATTACAAGTTCTATTCTATGAAAAAAATATTTTGTGACAGCTTTAATTTAATAAGAACCATCGTATACTATTTAGTTAAAAAGAATTACTAAAACAATATAATTTGGATCAAAAGTAATGAAAATACGTATCTAGCAATAAGGCTTTCTAACTTTTTGTTATGTATCTCTCACAAAATGAATGAAAGAAAGTGTTTCTGACTTCCGAATGAGCTTACGCTTTTATTTGTCCACTATAAAGACGAGAAAATTATTCTTTCATTTCAGATCAATGCAAAATTACGATTCTTCAATCTAAATAAATAATTAGTGCAATATTTTCTATATTGTAATTTTATTTTACTTTGTTTAGTTGGTCAAAGAATCAAGCTAAGAGAAATATCACTACTCCATGCTCACCGCAAGTATTACTTGAGAAGGAGAATCTTTAAACGAGGTCATTTTCATATTGGAGCAGGCAAACCAATATTATTTGAGGAGAATTTATTGCTTTCCAAACTCCACGTGGATTACCTTTTCTGACAGGACGTCGAATATGGAATGCTTTAACTTGCTTGTGATGAGCAAATATAATTGGTATGCTAACTATTCCCCTTCGTTCCAATTTATATGATATCATTATACTTTACACAATTTTAAAATAAAAAGCAAAACTTTTTTTAAAACTCGTGATTAAAAATAAATCTTAAATATTTATGTGATTATTAAGAGTAAAAGAAAAATTTTAAAATTAGATTATTTCTAATTATGGAAAAGTAATATTTTTTTCTGAAATAAAATAACTTTTTAAAATAAATTATTTTAGGAACAAAATTTAAAAAAAAAAGGGACAAAGGGAGTAAGTAAAAATTGCCGTCTCACTTGATGGGGATGGATTGGCTCCTCTCCATTTTCCCCAAGTTCTTGCTTGGATTGGAGACACATGACTTATGATTTGAATAATTAATAACGTTTTAATTATGATTTGAATAATTAATATTTCATAAAAAATTGACAATGCCACAAGCCATATATTATCTTGTCCATAAATATATTATTAAAAAAAAAGTTAAAAAAGAGAAAAGTTATTATAAGATATTTATGGACAAGATAAGATATTGCTATATTTCTATTTTTTTATGAAATATTAATTATTCAAATCATAATTAGAATCCTATTTTTATCAATTAAATCTTAGCCATTAATTTTCACATATGTCATGTATCTCGAATCCAAGCAAGAAAAATGGAAAAAAGAGAAATGGGGAGGAGCCGGATCCGATGGGGATGAGACCGCTCTGCCACATGAATTTATTTGTCCACGTGTCATTTTTAAAAAATAAAATAAATTTATTATCTTTTAAAATATGTTAACTTTTTTAATCATCTTTTTTTCAGTCTAAATTTATAAAAAGAATTTGACTTTGTGATATCTAACAGTCATAGTGATCGGGGATAATAAGGACTAAGAAAAGATCAGATTTACATCAATTTAAGTTATATTTTACATAATTATTTTTTATATTCCACGTTTTGTGCACTACGACTCTAATCATATTCTCCTTAATTCAATTCTTCAATTATTTTGGCATTCAAAAAGTTAAAGAAAAAATGGAAATGTAAACTTACACTAAAAAATGACGGATCATTGTCGAAACCTAAAAAAAAAAAAAAAAAAAAAAAAAGAAAAAAAAAAAAAAAAAAAAAAAAAAAAAAAAAAAAAAAAAGGGGAAAGACTAGCCTAAAAACAGAGTAGACAAATATTTTTTGGAACGATATAATTTAAAGAAGTTTAATGACATTAATGAAATGCATGTGGCCAATCATAAAAAAGAAACAGGATATAAATGAATTCTTTAAGAAGAGAACATGAAAATTTAATATTAAGGGACAATAACAAATTACAATATATTCGATTTAATTTTATAAGTGGGGTTTAAAAAAATAATAAAGAGGTTACCAATGAAGTAGTTTAATTATTTAATTCTAAATACGAAATTAAGAAGATTTGTATTACATGAATATAGTAATTCATGTATTAGTATATGGAGATAATTAGACTATCTTAAATCAAAATTGCCTTTTGGTTTAAGAAATTATTATTACTAATTATTACGTAAATAATTTATAACAATATAATCTCCTTATGATCGTATCGTTAGTATGTGAACCAAATGGACCCAAAAACATATAAATAAGGGATGGAATAAATCTAAAAATCTTGCAAAATAAATATTATTTTCTATAAAAACTTGTTGATCTGGAAATGCATGTCTGTTGAATGACGTAAAAGAGATTGTTTGTAGAATGTGAGGAGATGATATTAAAAAATTAATTAGTTAATATTGTAGCTAGTAATTGTGTTCTATTAGTTTTTATCAAATTGTTATTGTATCATGTTATGATTTTAAAATAAAGTATTTTCTAGTTCATTATAAAAAATACAAGTTTGTGTCTAATTTAGGGCTAGTTTTTAGAACTTATGAATTTAAGTATGTTTCATATTTTTCAAAATGAAGTATTTGATTAAACACATTTGAAAACATCAATTAAAATTTCACCCAAATTCTATTTCTGAAAAACATTTGGGATATCATATGCTAATCTAAAATTTAAGGCGATAGTTGCATGGTAATTAGGAAACAAAAAATGAAGGGAACAAGAAGATAAACTATGTTATATATAACGCACAATTCAATGGATAGAGACATAAAGCAGGAGGTTTTTGGGGGTACGAAGGGCAAAGGAAGCAACTGGTGAGTGTTCGAGACGTGTCAAAAGAAGAGCCGACAGATGGGAATGTTATTTATCTTAGAACCATAGGATGAACAAGTAAGTAATTGTATTTGTGAGAGAGAAAGAACACTAGCTTAGTAAAAGCACAAAAACACTTTACAACCACCGATCAATTTTAAGTGTGAGTTTATAGAGAGAGAATGGTACGCCCAGGCCGTGTATGTATATGTAGAGACTTAAATTAGTGTGTGTGTGTGTTTTGCAGAACAGAAAGAGCAGAGAGAGAGACGTTTGCTGCTTTTTTGGCCATGGCGGCGTTGCAGAGAGTTGTAAGTCTACCTCTTTAATGCTCCCAAAACACAAGCCACATAATACAAGCCTAAAAAGCAAATATCAAAGGACTACTACTTCTTCCATCTCTTTCTTTGTGATTTATCTCTATCTACAAAAGTCTTCTCTCTTCCTCAACTTTGTCTGTCCAAGAAAATTTAACATAAAAGCTGCAACTTTTATCTAGCAAAATGCTCTCTTCCACTCACTCTTTCTGTCACGCGCTTATATAGTACAGACAATAACTGTATTTTTTTATTTTAAAAAAAACTTAGTTTTATTCTTTTCTTTTATTATACTCACAAATCAAGAAAAAGTGAAGGGAGAGGTACCTACCCATATCATTCTTGGGTCATAATCAAAGCCAGTGTTCGTGATCTGCTATGGATTGTCAGTCACAATTGAATTTTGGAAAAGGCTTAAAGGAGGCAACAAAATGGCTGGCTTCTTTTCACTAGGTGGTGGAGCAGCAAGTAGCAGCCAAGATCAGCAGGAGACAACCAATAATCCTCCTACTGAAATTGCTCCAGAAAGTAATTGGTTTTTGTACAGAAATGATCATCATCAAGACTTGCCCACAGCCTACAGAGGTTTTGAGTTATGGCAAAATAGTAATTCCCAACCTCAGATTCGACACCCAATTAATCCGCTTCAAGATCTTTATCCTACAGCGGCTGTCGGATTAGGTATCGGGCCCAGCCATAGCGGTTATGCTGCTGTGGCTCGGCCCGATCACGGTCCTCCTTCGGGAGGAGGATCGGGTTTGGTGATGATGAGGAGCGGAGGAGGGGGAATTAGCTGCCAGGATTGTGGTAACCAAGCGAAGAAAGATTGTCAACACATGAGATGTAGGACTTGTTGCAAGAGCCGAGGCTTTCAGTGCCAAACCCATGTGAGAAGCACTTGGGTTCCAGCTTCTAAAAGGAGAGAAAGGCAACACCAACTTTCTACTTTACAGCAACAGCAAGAAGAAGAAGAACAACAACAGCAGCAGCAGCAAACGCTGCAGCTGCACAGAGATAACCCCAAAAGGCAAAGAGAGGATCCAAGTTCTTCCTCTCTTGTTTGCACTCGTATATTACCTTCCACTACTTCTGGTAAACTTTTTTTGTCTCTCCTAATTCCTTACTCTATACACAGAAATACACTCACGAATTTCATATAAAGGACCTAAAAGCTTATCATTCGTACAAAGTAATTCACAAAATAGCATAATGAATTTTTTTATAAAAAAAGAGTTTCCATCAACAAACAAACATACCCAGCTTAATTTCACCAGTAGATTCCGAGAGAGTACATGACAGAGAGACTGTTTGCGACAGACCCTCGGCACAAAAGGAATCTGGGTAGAGAGACTGTATTAAACAAACACTCGGTACAAAAGACAAAAACGAGCTTCCATTGTAGTTAAATAGTAAAACCACAGCTTTTGCTTTTTCATCTCTTTCAAACTTATCATCACTGTGTTTCGGTAATCCGGACAGAGAAGACGCTATTCTCTCTCTCTTCTCTTTATGCTATTGATATCTGTGTAGCCACATGCCTTTCTTTTTTCCTCATTTTACGCAAATTCTTCTCGAACCAATTAAACTTATTTCAATTTGTTTTTGATGTGGTTAGGGTTAGAAGTGGGAAATTTTCCAGCAAAAGTAACTTCAAATGCCGTATTTCATTGCGTTCGAATGAGCTCCGTTGACGATGCCGATGATCAATTCGCATATCAAACGGCTGTAAACATTGGTGGCCACGTATTTAAAGGAATTCTATATGATCAAGGTCCGGAGAATCAGTACATGGCTGCTGGTGAAAGCTCATCCGGAGGCGGAAGTGCTAGTCACCAGCATAACCTTATTGGTGCTGCAGGCACCGCCACGTCAGCTGCTACGAGTGGTGGTGGCGGTGCTGCTGCAGCACCCGAAGCCTCACCTTATCTGGATCCTTCGTTATATCCAGCTCCTCTCAATACTTTCATGGCTGGTACGCAATTCTTTCCACCTCCAAGATCTTGATCATGAGCTTCAATATTCTTCTACACACCGAAAAAATTGACATTTGACTTTTTACTCTGTAATGAGATACAGTTATGTTAGTAGTAGTCTTTAAGCCTGAAAAATTCTAGGGGTGGGTGGGGTTGGAATAGGAGCAAATTGAAAGAATAGGGGGATGATGTTTAGTTTTCAAGTTCTAATTTCAATCATAATTGGATTATTTCCATTAATTCTCTTGGAATATCTTATAAGGTCTCTCCCTTTCAGTTGAAATGTTGGATTTCTTGTTTAATTTTTTATCCTTTTGTTTTAAGCTATTACTAATTCATTCCTCACTATTTTCTCGTTTGACTTTCATTTAGTCCGTTTTCGGAATTTGGAGTTTGTGAATTTCAAATGGCATGTTTTCAAGGTTAATCTCATGTAATCAAAATGGGGGTTCGAAATAAATTGTGTTTTGAATGTAGCACCTTTTTCTTCTCCATAAATGTGTATAGCATTGCCTGCCATCTTTCGAGATACTAGTATCAACTTTGAGACTTGACTAATCTAAGTTTGAAACAAATAAGATTCTTTGAACATAAAAGCGTTTTCTATAAGCATTTTTCCATTCACAAGTCATGAAATTGAGACCTCATTAGTTAAGGGCGATGAGATCTTATCCATCGCACTCAACCCTTTGTGCTTCACTTTGAGATGTAGTGACACTCGTTAGTCTCTTTTTTCTTTCTACATTTTCTAACTTCTCTCCATATGTGTATGGTAATTAAAGAGTTTAACTTATACATGTACTTTAAAACGTATTATACATTATCATGTTATTTTTACGTAGTACTCATTTATTAGTTTATAGGTTACCTATTTATGCTAGCTATAAAGCCTGTATATAATTGACAAGTGAATGTTGATTTTAAATAAAAGGGGACAAGTAAATTTTGTTAGATGTTAAACTCTGTGGAAAGAAGAGAATTTTATGTGTTGTTGCTATGTTATGTCCGTTGTATCTTGAATTCGCTTTTGTGTATCTAAGATATTTGATTTGCATGTAAGAGATGGAATGCTGCTTTTGATTGGTGCAGGTCTGATTAAATAAATTGGAAGGCGCATTAAGTTAAAATTAATTATGTGGCAAAAAGTAATGAGAGAGAAAAAAGGAATTTAAAGAGCATTTACGTACACAATATATATACATCAAGGTGTTTTACTGTTTTCATTGTCAATGTCTACTTCTGTGGTAAACTGTGTGCAACAGATAAATTCATTAGTTTCCCTTTGGTTGCAAATTTTTCTGACCTGCTGTTGCCTGTTACTATCATCTGATCTGAATTATCTTTGAAAGGCCTCTTTTGTTCCTCTCAGTCTGTCATTTTCTAGATTTCTACAATCTCTTCTGTTGCATCTTTGCTAATTCTTTTAATTATTTGTTATGTTCTCTATGAGTATGTTTGATCGGACATGAAGTTTATGGGGAAAAGGAGTTTTAGAATTAGTGACTTTAATTGAACATGTTGTGGCATTTCTGTGGCTATAAAAGCATGTTAGCAAAGATAAAATAAGAAGCTTAAAGTTAAATTTGAGTTTGAATTGGAGTATATCAACTCAATATTTTTAAATTGTAATTTACATATTAAAAAATTATATGAGAAGTATTACAAGTTGTAATTCTTTCCATTGGTTAGAGTTCTCATTATTTGAATCTCAAGAAGCAAAAAGTATCGCATAAATTAGGATAGAGGGAGTATTATTTTTTATTTTTATTTAATAGAAAAACAGACGGAATGAAAAGGAAATTGTACTTTCACGTAAGTTTGGAAAGTGTAAATATTATAGCTGAAAAACATTCTTCTTAGTAGCGATTTTGATTATCCCAATCATTATTAGTAAATTATGTCTTTAATATATTTTAATGCAGCTAAAACCTTTCACTTGGAATAGAGATTAGTCCTAATTCCAACTACTAATCGTTTATTATCTATATGGATTAGTTCATATAGTGTCTGATTTGATGTGTCATATAAATTTAGATAGAGGAGTATTAAAGAAACAATAATATGTACATACACATTGATTTAGTAACCACCTTATTTGAATGACCTTTGTATCTATGAGCGAAATAACCGTATTCTTTGCTGTAAAAGTTAATTTTCCGTAGGATTCAATAAGTTGATAGGTTATTTAATGGTTCGAACATTAATTAGATGCTTTTAGGGAGAAGTTAAAAGAATAGAAAAACAAAAAGATGTGCAGTATTCTCAATTTTCTTAGATAAGAAAAGACGTAAAAGTGTGAAAAAAAATGTATATGTCCCAAGACTTCAACGGAACCTGTACCAACCAGACCATTATTATTCTTAAATTTTATTTCTGTACAGGTAATATATATATTGTCACTTTCTTCATCTCTTTTTGTCACAATTGTTTTAGATAATAAAGAAAATGTGCTATTATTCCTTCTATTTTTTCTGTGAAAACATCTCATAAATTACGAAGATTAAAAAAATGTAAGTCGAGAGTCTATCGAAAACAATCTCTATATCTATTTGCTTGTTATGATGACAAAAATTAATTGGTCATTTACTGCTATTGTTTGAATGTTTAAATAAATGAGTATGCATTTGCAATTGAAGGGAGACAACATGAGTTAAAGATATTATTACTTGTTTTTATGAATTATGGTCCAGTTCTATTAACTGCTGTATCATAATTTCATAATGGTGTATATGAATGCTCTTAAAACTCCCTGTTTGACGTACGAACTCTTGTGAAAAGGTTGATGATTTATATAAACTGGTTATTACTAGAAGTGTAATACTTTTTCTTTATATGTTTAGGGATCCATTCGTTGAATAGTCCATGGAATTCTTTTTTTTTTTTTAAAAAAAAAAATTAAACTAAGGTTAAAAGGGCAATGAATATTTTTTCATTTTATGTATAAAAAAACTTCCCTGGTTTGGTCCAGCATTGGCCTTGTCTAGTCTCATATAAGAAGCTATTATTCAACTAAGGGCTCTCCTTGTTGTTCGAGTACATTTTATGGTCCATAGTCTACATGACTATCTCCTGTTAGTACTCATTATTTCAATTTAGGAATGTGATTGCATGTGCTTGTAGATAGCAATTTTTTTATTACATAGGGGGTTGGGGAAAGTGAATAAGATTGGGAATGGGAGGAGAGAATAAAAAGGTGGAGAAACGAATCCTCAATGGGAGTTTAGATTGTAAACACATGAATTCATTTTCATAATTTTAGAGTTATGCTACTACCTCGCATGTTAATATGTTATACTGCGCATTTCCCACTCATTTTCATTTTTTCTTTTTGATTTTTAAGGAAAAGTGAAACATTACTTGTTGGATGTTCCACATATAATCCCCATTGCAAAATAAGTTGTAGTAATTGTGAAAGCATCGAAGTATCCCAACCTAAACGTATATGCTCAATTCAATCGATGGTACCACTTAGAGCCATTTAAATCTCCTTGGTTATTCTTACACAACTAACGAGAAATAGGTGTAACTTTCCTTTATCATATGTGTACAACCTGTTATAGGGTTTTGTTCATGTAAATTCGTTTTTCTCTTCTGAAGTAGAGGGAAATAGAAAGCTCAATAGGAGTAACTTTGGCAAAAATATAGAGAGAGGAAAAGAGACTAGCTCAACTAGCTAACAGTGAGCATGGAGAAATTTTAGCATCTCAATTGATTGATTTTGAAAATTAGAGAAGCGCGAACACTAGTACATGAAGAAAGTAGTTATTGAAATGAGCTTACTATATGGTTATGATACCATAGTTTTGTCTATGGTACCTCAATTAATATTAGTAGCTTGATGTGGATTGAATTGATAGAGAAGTTCAGTGGATATGACATGAAAGAAGCATAAATTTCAAGGCTATTGGTGGAGTAACTTAATACTGTTCAAACCTTCTTTTTTTAAAAATAAAAATTAAACGAATATTATAGTATAATGTTATACAAGTGTTATGATTCGATCACTTGTAGTATTCTCTAATTTTAATAAACTCGCATTGATAAACATTTAAGGGTGACTTAATATTCAATAATGTGAATTTAGACCTTAGAAATTTTTGTATACATAAAGATTTGGTGATTTTTTGCAATCTGCCTTAAGCTTTGGTTAGTAGTTGTTTTGACACATGGAATATTTGTGCTGCACAAACTTGTCTAATCACTACCACTCTGAAATAAACGATAAATATGCGCGGATACTTACGCATATAAAGGCCAAAATAGAAAGAACATGCACCAAAATGACGTTACGGATTCAATTGAATTCATTATATTTAGTTCAAATTATGTATTTATTTGAAGAAATTCATTTAATATGCACCTAATAAAAATATGATTTTAAAACTTATAAAATTTAAATTTTGACTTCGTAATTCTCGAAGAAAAGGCATAATACCTAGTATGTATGAACAAAATACAAATGGGGAACATATAGTCTGAATGGTCAGGTTTTCATGTGTGGTAGCCGAAAGAAGACGAGATCATATGAGCCACTATTTTCCCATTCCCAATGCTGACAATTATTATTGCTTGAACAATTAGATTCGATCATATATTCTTGGACAATTAAAAAATAAAATTCATGTTCCAACAAAAAAAGAAAGATTTTTACTTTTTTTAGATTCAAGAAATCCTCGAGCAACAAAAACAAAAGCAGGTTTCTCCTGATGTACTGCAATATTCCTTTCAACATTTGTTCCTGCCTAAATTTATGATAATTAGTTCATCATTTGTACGAAATAATTAAACAAATACTTTCACTTGATAAGTTGAAAAAAAAAAAAATACTTTTACTTGCTCTAGAAATGTTGGAAATATTTTGTAGACCGTTGTTTGTCGTTAACATGCCAGACAATTGAATTATTAAAGCATGCATTCCATATGACTATAGTTCGCAATACCTCTTGAGAATTGCTTTTGCAATATAGTTTAGTTATAAGATGAGCCTTTGTTTAAATTTAAATTTAGTTGGATAAAATTAGTAGATTTTTGAATTTTAAAATATGCTGATTTTTTTGTTTAAATTGACTATCTAAAGATGTTTATGCTTAATAAAATTATATTTTGAGAAACGACTTCGATCAGATTTTAAGTCCTTGCTAGCAAGATCAATCAAACATGCAAGACATGCCTCAATAACTAATTAGTCTATATAATACTTGTTTAAAGTCATCACCAAAGGTTGTGAACCTTGGTGGGGAGGTTAAACTTGACCCTTATCATGTCTATTGAATCGCAAAAAGGGTACAAAGTTAGGAGAGGACATGGACCAATCTTTAACATAGAAAGGAATTACATGTAGACGTGTACTCACAAATATTTTTTTCCACATTTTTCATATTTATTTTTAGGAGTAGGAAATTATGATTTAACTAGTTAAATTAAAACTTTTATAACGTCCTCTCATGAAAATTGATGTTTGAGAAGACTGGAAAGTTTTATTCAATTAGAAGATGCCAATATGAATAGTCCCCCGCCACTATTTATTTGTTTGGGTTAGGTCAACTTGACTGACACTTCAACTTTTAGAATGATGGCCTACTTGCTCACAGTCTATATGACGTATTCTCCTTTGGTTTATTTTCCAATATTCCTTAATTAAATTGCAATGGTCCTAAAGCAACACATAAATCTGGAACAATTGGAAGAAGCTAATAATGCTTTGACTAGAAATAGTTTGGATTGATCGTTCAATAGTTCTAATATTTTCTAGCAACCGAATAATCATTTTGACAGTCTAACAAGAAAATTGCGAATTTTCACATTAGTTTTTGTGTTGAAGAGTCTCTAATCGGATTAAATAGGGTTGAATGATCTTCCTAATATGACTTGGACAAACCTTTGATCCCCTTACGAGCTAATTTTTGGGGTTGAATTAGGCTCTAGATTCATTTATTTACATGGTATCAAAGCAGATGTCTAGTATTTGGCATGAAGAGTTCACATCGAATGAAAAAGGAATGACCGTTCTCCTTAATTGGACAATCCTCTAATACCCATGAGTTAGCTTTTGTGTGGTTGAGTTACACCTAAGATTGGTCAATGAATTTTAGTATAACGGGGGAAGGGATATTGAAAAACAAGACAACATGATGAAAGGGGTATAATTAGGGTTTTGTAGTGTTAATTAAGAGGAGGATTATATATGTACTATACTAGCATTTCTTATTAAGGATTATAGGAGTAGCATCTTTTCCTTTTAGGGTTATTGCTTTCTTTTCTAATCACAAAGCAAGATTAGTAGGTTAATTATCTTATTTCTTAATAAAGAAAAAAAACATATAAATAGGAATCCTCTCCAAACCCAATGCAAAGATAATGGAGTGGTCCCCTACCTAGCTCCATTCCATAGGGTCAACCTAAAGTTTCTCAACACTTGAGTACAAGAATGATTGTTATTTGGATTAGAAGATGCTGCCAAAATAAAATTTAAAAAAAAGAGAGTATATGCAAATAAATGTGTACTCTTCAAAAGGAAATAAAAGAACATGCAGCAGCTTAGCCAGAACTGAAAATTCCATTGTATGTTCTTCTTTTTCCAAATATTCTTTGATGAAGCATAAGATGATTTCATGGAGGACCCATATTGTTTTTTTCTTTTGTTTGTGGTGGGGTCAAATTTATTAAGGTGAATATGTAATATTGGAGCTACTGTATATTTGTGGAATCATATGTACGAGAATGTGAAGGGTTTGTAATAATAACGTTGTTTATATATGAATAAAGTTCCAAAAATACACAGTTATTTATTTATATCAAATTTTAGATCCAATGGTTGTAATACATATTGCTTGTCGATACCTTGTACTGGCAGATAGGGTTATATAAAAAAAGGGGTAGGAGTAGGGTGTATCAGACTAGAAATGTACAGTGAACTCACATGACCCTATATACATACATACTCCTTATTAGATAAGCTTTTGTTCTAGGCTTATAGGGTGTTTCGATTAATTTCAAATAACTGGGGTGATAAAATTAACTCACGAAAGTATCACATATTTAATTTGTTTAAGTTTGAGTGGCTTATTGATCCGCTCGATAGTAATTCAATCCATCTAGATATTAAAACATTTACATAAAAAAAAAAAAATAAAGACTCTCATGTGATGCGTTATATCCGTAACTACAATAAAAAAATAATTATTTTTATTTGGTAATTAAACAAGTGTTCAGCTGAGTGTCTATTAGAAATTGCTTCTCTGTCTTCTTAAGGTAAGGGGTAAAGTATGCGTATATTTTACCTTCCCTGAATCCTACAAGTGGGATTACAATGGATTTGTTGTTGATATTGGTAATCAAATGAATTGTAAAGAAAATAAAATTTGATTAGAGTTGGACGGATTAGGTTATGACTCTTTGTTTAGGCCATCATGACCTAACTCATTTCTTCTCAAATAACTTTAGACATGATTGAACAAATAAGCAGTAACTTATTAATTTGATTCATCTCATTTTAACTCATTCAAATGCAATTCAAACCGTCAATTTGTCACTAAGTAACAGATAAACATATCTACAAGTAGTAGGGATTTTGGCAGATGGGAGTCTTGAAACAGACAAAGAGGAGCTTATGGGGTGAAATGGTCTTGTTCCTTTTCAAAGGCCAGATTAATTGAATGCTCACTGGAAAAGTCAAAGTGAATGGTTCTTTGAAAAATTGGTACAAAATAAAGTTCGAGGTCGATAATTCTTTTAATTTTGTTTTCTCTTTTTACTCTGGCCATAGAAATAAAATGTCTACTGACCAGGAATAACGGAAAGAACAAAAAGAAACTGAGAGTTGCACTTATTCTCCATCAGTTTAATTTTTTTTTCTTTATTAGAGCTAATGGTTATAAAAAGCATATCAAACAAAAGAAATCTCTTGATAAACTTTTTGACAAACAACATTATTATAGAAGGACGTTTGACTGTATATAAATGTTAGTAGCAAGAAAAAAAATCTTCTACACCAAGATAATCTAATGTGTATTGTTTAAAGCAAGGTAGGTCTTTGTGAAATGTGAAGAGAGTTGATGCAAAATATGGTTATTAGTTCATTCTTTATGAAAGTTAAATTTTTATTTAATTAGTAGTGTAACTTTACAATTGTTGCGAAATTGATGAGATAGAACAAAATATACCAAGGTTCTAACCTTCTAAGGTGTTGACTCTGCTAGAGCACTTACCTAGGGCACTAGACAAGATTCTTACAGGTAAAGTAGCTATTGGAGAGAAAACATGTTTTGAAATATTTAACCAGAAAAGAATTGAACCGTCTCTCCTTTAAAATTGGACAGAAAATAAAATAATACATGCCACACTGGAGTCTGTTCAGAGATCAATACGTTACGCAATGGAGCTATATTGCTATCAATCAACCTAGACGGGGAAGATGTAGCTATGAAACAGTATATGAATACAAAAATGCATATATTTGAGCAAGATGTATATAGTGCACCTTGAGAATCGTCCTTGTAACATTTGGAGATGGTGAAAAACGACATCAAGGATGAAACATTGACGGAAAAACTTACCTTAATCTAACCCCAAATATAGGCATACTTTATACGTAACAAGTCTTGCAGTAATTTCCAACTCAATCCTACAATAAGGACTACGAACAAAAAGAGCTCTCTAAAAGTTTACAGTGTTCCAGTCTCTCTGCAAGCGGGGTCCCTTCGGCCAAACCGAAGCCCTTCCCTGATGCATATGGTCGATATCCCATTGCGGTAGTTCTTTTTCTGCATGAAGTCGGGGATCTCATGGCTGACACCACCCTATAAACTCTCAGTATGTCTCACTTGTCACCACTGACCAGAAGCTGCTCTAGGTTTTCCCTTTGTAGAATTTAGATACTGCGAGATAAAGAGCACTCCCATTACAATTATAAGGCAGCCAACGAGTGTGCTAAAGAAGAGTGCACCAGGTTGCCTAGTTTGGACGAAACCATAAACTCCACTTGATGTGACAAGGATAAGATCAGTTAATCCATCATTTGAAAAGTCTTCGGACACCAAAGCATGAGTGGGAGGTGCAGGGAGGTCAATAGTAGT
This sequence comes from Solanum appendiculatum, assembly GCA_018342035.1. Classification (NCBI taxonomy): domain Eukaryota; kingdom Viridiplantae; phylum Streptophyta; class Magnoliopsida; order Solanales; family Solanaceae; genus Solanum; species Solanum appendiculatum. The sequence continues at coordinate 2,890,381 of JAGDQO010000422.1, forward strand.
CAACAGACTACCTCCAGGAGATAATACTACAGCTTCTTGGTCTCCTGCTGCAAGGATCAATTCTCGACTGTCATGCACCCTTAGAGGAAATGCCTTCAGGGTTGGGACTACTTTACCAGCTTCCATCATCCCTGCTGGTGATTGAAGGTTTGACCAGGTGGCACCCGTCAATACCTGCCAATTCCACAGAGCACCATGTCCATGCAAGCCCGGTGAATATGATGTTACCTGAAAAGAGTACAACAAGTGGAAGACAAGAAATTAAGTATGTCCATGGCATGAGAACACATTTCTTTCAGGATTCAAACTACTCACTGTGAAGAAACAATTGTGTGTTACTGTTAAAACTAAACTCTTGTTCCTAAGTTAAGAGAATACCTCGCCACGATTTGTTAAGAATATAACATCTCCATGGCTTCCCTTACGATGCCGATGGCCATCATTTCTGGGGATGAGGATAGGCGTTGCTACCTCTAGTGAACTTGCATCATAAGTGTGACCAAATCCTCTGGAGAATTCACCAGCCTGGAATAAGTTAAAAGGAGAATGACGACAAATAGAAGCATTGAAAAGCTGTTCTCGCACTGGAACACCAGAGGTGGCAACAGCCCAACAGGGACGCAGCACCTCCATTGATCCACTAACAACAGTCTGTTCAGCACCATTGGCCCCCACAACCTGCAAAAGAGCAAAATTAGAAAAGAAAAGAAAGGACATGGTTTTTCCTTTAGACCAACATGCTTGTTCATGTATAAAAAGTGCTCGCATTAGAATGCTGATTGATTTATTAGAATAACAGTACTGAGCCACCAATTTTTTCCCTTCAACATTCATGTAGAGTCAAAATACTTTATATTGCATTCTAATCTGCTAGTTCTTTGGTCTCTGAAATATGGGAGAGATTGGTTTCTCTCCTAATATTGGTTTTTACCTTTCACTTTCAGTTTTAACATCCAGTATCCTCAGATGTGTATTGTTCACTCATTTTTTTTCTTTTTTGTGATCAAGCATAATATATACGCATCATTCATAAAGGCTGATAAGTTCAAGAGGAAAAGAGTGCTCTCCAAAATTATCTCATCCTCGGCGCATATTTTATACTCTTCCTCTATAAACCTCTGTGCTCTAAAGCTTATTTCCCCGAGTTCAATTTTATGCTGTTATTTGGGATCCCCAAGATTTTTTGTAACTTCATCCATCTTATGCTTGTTTTCATCTAGCATTCATCACATGTTTTTCCTGTTGATGGAGCAATCTATTTGCTACTTTATTCTAAGATTCATTATCCATGTTTATTCACATTTAAGCAAAGGCTCTTATTATACCAAAGCTAATAGAGATTATCCAGTACGCTATATTAAAGCCCAAATTTGATAATTGATACTCGGACAATATATTTCATTTCAATCTGAAAAGAAGAAAGTAACTTCAAGACAATGCTTGACAAACATGACCATATTTCACACCTTGAATTGAAACAATCATTTCTATTGGAAATGGAGAAAGAAGAACGTAATACATCAAAAGTTGTATGTTTACCTGGACATGGTCCAACACTCCATCGCCATTAATATCTGCATGAAGCCCGCCTTCTAGGAGGTGGAGCTGGTGAAATCATGACTTCACATTAGACCATGAGCTAACAGACAAGAAGATGGAGGGTGAAAAAAGGATCTAGAGTTCCCTCGAAAAGAATCTTCTGGTTTAAGAAAGTGAGGAGAATCTTTTCTAGGTGTTTATGATATTTTGCATATTCTATGGAAAAATAAGATATTGCAGTATGCTTAGCAATTATTAGACAGCTACTATCCGAGACCCCGTTTACTCAGACAATGCAATCAAGAACATTTATCAACCAGAATGCTGTACATATACACAGTAATACTTGAATCACCATAGTACATGACGTCAGATATGTGATATGCGGCAGTTCATACCTTGCACACAGTACGTCCCGTTGCTATATGAACAGCTTCAATCCCTTCCTTCTCATGAGCCACGACAACGTTAGGGACCCACCAAAGCTGGGTATAATTGGTAATAGTAGGTATATAGGGCGAAGGCTGCACAAAAGAAAAAGCTGAGAATGGATAATGTGATTGAGTGCTGATATGTTTTGAGGAATGCAGAATATTCTCAATTTTACCCAATTAAGTCTAGCTTATTATCTATGAATGATTCTAACTTCCAATTAATTGCCAGATGAAAACAGTTGCTCTACTAGATGGTTCCATAGAAATACAGTTTCCTTCACAAAACAGGCACTGTTTTAGTGAGCAATATTATCTTAACCTTGGAAAAGATGTTACAGTCTAAATGGAGATGAAGATCCGGATTTAATTGTTCATTTCTTGATGCAGTAAAGAAATGAACCACAATCATTTTATGATAACAGAAGCATACAAGGAAAGTAGGTTACAGATTTTAGAGGGCTAGTAGAAACAGTTTTGTTTCAGAATTTCCTTTCCAGATTTTACAGCTCTCTCGCTCAATCTTTAGCAACCACTACCTGGCCTAGAAGTGCTTAATCCAGTTTTTGTATAATCTCACCTCTACTGACTATCTCTACATGCCAAAAAACAGCATACAATACAAGACATTCTGGAGAAAAAAGGTAAGAGCGAAGAGAACTAAAATAACAGTAAACTGTCACCTTTTTGGGTTTTGCCGATTTTGCATAACTTATTGCCTTTCCAATAGCATTTGAGATTCTTTTGGTAGCGTCCTTCCCAGGAGGATGCTGTTCCTCAGGCTTCTGGAAAGGGTAAGTAATGGACTTCCCAGGTACTTTCTTAACCGCCTTCCTTTTGTGTCGTCTGAAGTGTGCCAACTTTAACCTGGTGTCTTCTCGCCGATCCTGGTCCAAAAGAACTTGCCTTATTAATTAACACAACCACCAACATACATCGCAATGACTAGCAGAATGGAAAAATATGATGACATACTCACCCAGCTATGTGGCATAACTCCAAGAAGAGATTCTCTAAAGTCCCGACATTCGAACTAGTATTGCAAACAATTCAAGTTAGCTTAGAGATGAATATGTTTATAGAGTTAAATAAAACATTGTTCAACAAGCAAGGCAGAAATAGTAGGAAAAGATAACATTTGTTGGTCCTTGAAAGTTCTAAGTTCTAACATTCATTTCCACGTAACATTATTGGTCTCAAAACTATTCTATAGAAACTGGCTTCACATTGTTAGGTAATTAAGGCATTCAAAATTGAGCTAGTATGTTGCCATACCTCCCCAGGATGACGACTGTTCAAAGCACGAGCATCAAGTTTGTAATTATGTTGTGGAATCAGAAGAGATTCATCAGAAGATGGCGACTGAATATTCTGCAATATCAGGAGGAAAAAAAAGAAATGGAAGATCATTAATAGATTAAATATCTGAAAATTTTCTCTCAAGTCTAGTCATACCCATACTGACCAAGTTCACATTACAAACTCTAAGCTAGAAAAAAACCAGTAAGTTCAAGTTGTATCAGCATGTGTAAGATTTTCGCAAACAATTAATCTAGCTAGCTCTGACAAGATATTTGATTCCAAATTGACATTAACTCAATGGTGCCCTTTTTCAACAAATAGCAAACCGGCAATGATGCAATTACAAACTATAACATTGGTCTATGGTACAGATAACTGAAGGATATACACACTTAACCAAATATTACACCTGAAAGGTATTCTAGAACCAACGGAAAACAACAAATCACGAAAGGAAAATAAGGGACACTACTAATATCATCTTTATTGCTTGGGAAAAAAACATAACATGAAACAGAAAAGGCTCCTTTTATGGGACGGAGAGTTAGTGGGAAACCTCTATCTTCCTGCTCCAACGTAGTTGGCCGGTCCGACCAGCAAGTGCATAAAGGGCAAAATGTCGTAAATCCACAACTCCTGAATTCTCAGACGCCTGGTTTAAACAAGTATGTCAAATTTTAAAACTAAATAAAAACGATGCCTAGGAATACCTTATTACCATAAGTATATATATAAAAAAAAAAAGAAACAAAAAAATTCATGAAAAGAAGATAACAATAAAACTGAATATAAACAACCTCTCACAAAGGAACTGATGCTTCATTTTCAGCATTCCCTCCCCCAACAAACTAAAACTCCATACACAAAAATAGGGAATAACAGGCATATTGATTGTGATTTCTCCATCCTCCTTAATTATATGGAGGTACACTAACACATGTGAATCACAACTCATGAGCACAATCATCTTAAAAGTCGCAAGTTTATAAGTACTTCATCAAGGACCCTATAATTCTATTTGGAAGAGTGTGGTACCAATAAAGGTGAAGTGCTTCACCTGGCTGGTAGCCAGGACCCAGGAGAGCCTGTCTGACTCATGAGGCATTACAAAAAAGGGGAATTTGCATTGCTTCAAGGTGCTCATTATGTAAGGAGGCCTTAGAGACGAACAATCACCTTTTTTTCATTGTAGAGTGACAACATGAGTGTGGGCATAATTTATCAATATGGCTAAGGTGAACTGATCTATGCCAGAGCATACTGGAGACCTTCTAAGTTGTTGGATTAGAAGGGAAGAAAGCAAGAGTCAAAAGATATGGTGGAAATAATACCTGCCTGCATTTGGGGGAACATTTGGAAGAAAAGAAATGAAAGAATTTTTGAAGGCAAAGAATGTTAAATACAGAAGATCAAGTGGAAGCTTATCACTTCTTTATGTTTTTGGTGTAAAGAGCAATATATAGAAGAGGAAGTTCAGTTAGTGGACTTTATAGGACTTCTGTAATTACTTTCAGTAAGTGTAAATATTTGGAGGTGGCCAACATACCCTTAATGCTGAGGAATACAAAGTTACCAGTTTTTAAAAAAAAAGTAATTCACCAAGAACCTTAATACAAAATCAGCAGAAGTGGCGATGAATAAGGTCCAAGCTCAGACTTTTTGCACATGGAGAGCTATTAATATTTCAATGAGAAGCAGGGTTATGTGGACTAGTGAAAGTATCTACAATTTTTCTCTGTGATATTTAATTTGACAAAGAGAGTCTTATTTGATCAGACCAGAAATTGAAAGGGCGAAATCGGAAATACGAAAGGGAGAGTTATTTTACAGGCTTAGACGACAAGAACTGATATAAGTCATTTTCAAGTCAGATTCCTTGAGTGAAAGCGACGACACTAAGTTTCTTTTACATCTCTTCTCCACCTCAATATGCAAGCGAAAAGCACATATGCTGTATTCTATTTCTTTCTTCCCCAAATAACAACATGATTGATACAATGATATTATGTTTCTGTGATGATTTGGGAACAAAAATAAAGCATGGCTATGCATAATAGTGACTGTAAGACGAGCAAGAAGAAATGTGTACAGCAAACAGCATGAATATTTACCTCCTTCTCAGCAGCACTTCTTCTATGCTGCTCTGCACTTTTCTCAGCCATTTCAATCTCTTCAAATGGATCAATATGCATCTGAAAAGGGAAAATATGTAACTTAAGAGAAATTTACTCCAGATGTTTTACTTACTCAAAGAAAAACTACAAAAGGGGTAAGACTAGCTAACAAATGCTACATGTGTCATTGAATCATATAAAGCTGTATTTCCATCTGAGATTTACTTTGTAAATACTACCTTAAGTTGTATTTGAAATGACATTCTTACAGGGTTGATCACTTCTAGAAAACATATAGGCTAATTACATACATGAGGCTGCATTTCCATCCGTCCGCCAACAATCACCAAGCCTGAATCTCCGTGCTTTACAGTATAATTACTTATGGAAATTGCTATCTCCCTGTGATGAGCATTGTGTGGAAAATCCTCCTGTATGAATTAACCAGGAAGAACGAATAGAACATCAGTTTATCACAAAGTATATCAGAGGTCACTGTAGGTCAAAATGTGAGAATCTCCATGCATAAAAGCACCTGCAAGTTGACCTCCCATAGCTTTTTGAGATTGTGATCGAAACACATCACAGACCAACCTGAGGTAACAACAACTAGGACCTGTTTCCGAGGCTCCCTGTGATTATAGTTCCTATCTATCACACCAGTGGCCATCGCCACCGCTCGTCTTCCTGAGACAATACGAATTTTGTCAGGCAAGAGGGACACCTCTGCGAGCAAACGTGCTTCACTGAAACCTTCATCAACACGCCTAGAATGTGGTTCCAAAACCTAGCCAATACCCATATGCCATATGATAAGAAACCAAACGACAGACAAGAAATGTTTCAGCAAAAAAATTAGATTAAGCTCCATCCAAAAATTGATTAAGAAGTCTACTCCATGCCAAAAAATGCTGCTCAGTAATTGTTAAGTCTAGCATACAGTCCAGGCACAAAGAATAAATCAAAGACCTAATGCAAGGGCAGATTAAGACTAATTCATCAGTGCAGTGGCAGACGGACCCACGAATTTTTCCCGAGGGTCAGGGTACAAGAACCTCTACTCTCCTAGTTCCTTCTATTCAAATGTCAGCAGTACTCTTCTACATCATAAAACTGGAAAAGTAGGTAGCCGCAAACCTAGTAGTTTCAGCTCAGCCCTTTCTATCCAATTAACCAAACCAAATCGCCTATGTATTATATGTATAGGTATGTAAATGCACGAATCTGAACCCACCAATTGTCAATAAATCCTTAATCCGTATCTGCTCCAATGGGACTGTATTGAAGAAAATTACCTGAATTTTGGCATCATGAGTGGCAACAAGGACCTCTTTCTTTCCATCACCGTTGAGATCGGCAACAATTGGGGGAGGGAGACGCTCAGCCTCGTATTTGATGGGATACTCTTCGAAAAGATGATACCATGCCTCCTTGAACGATAAATCACCTTCGTGCTGGAATTAACAGCCAATAGACAATAAAATCAGTTTAAAGTATGAATTTTTTCAACAAGGAAAAGTGATAACAAAGACGCTAGGGTTTTTGAAGATCGGTGATTTTTCTAGGAGTATGAAAATGGGGTTTTGAGTATAGAAATGAATTACCTGAAGAGAGAAGAAAATAGCGAAAGCAGATAGCATCAGAATAGCTAAATCGCGTTTCCTCATCTTCTTGTTCTTGCTGATCGACGACTCACAGAGTCGGAAGGAGTGTTCTACCGTTCTTAGCTTCAATAGAGAACAGAGTTGTAACGTTTGACTACGGCTTGATTTTTTTTCGGGTCAACCCGCTTCTACATTCTGGCCCAGTAAAATTGGGTTATTCAAATTGATCTTACTATCTCACAGATCTTAACATTATTATAAGTTGCTTGCTATGCCTATAACTATCACACAAATTTTCTATTCGCATCACTCTTCTTCCAAAAGAATTCCCAAATACCTTTTCCCAATTTGACTGTTTTGTTTATAAATTTTTCTGTAGTTACGTTTTTGAATGGAGGACCCATGAAAAACAGTTTCTCTATCTACCTCACAAAAGGCAAAGTTAAAGTCCACGCGTTGTACATCTTATTGCTCCATACCTCACTTGTGAGATTACATTGACTATATTGTTATTGATGATGTTTAGACTTGAGTAGTTTTTTTTTTTTTGTTGTGTCAATCTCTTTAAAAGAAGTTCATGTTATTTCTTGGATGGAGATGGTATTAGTGTATTAGATAATAATTGGTTATGAAATAAGTATGGTGAAGAATAGTGGTTGCTAACTTGATATCAAGGCAGGGAAATGTTCCGTAGAGCGTCTCATAATTCACCATGTATCAATTGTTAGAACATATTTTCTTATATATTAGTACAAAACATTCATTCGATCTGGCTCACTTGTTTTACCATCTTTCCCTTTATTATCATTGGCTCAAGGAAGGGGATAGAGTACCAATTTTCATGAAACTACATTTGAAGAGGACAAACTATATAACGAGTTTTCTAAAGGATGCTTGTTAGTAGAAAAATATGATGGGAGTATCATAAAAGGTTTACCAGCAACTTCTCAAACTTATTCAAGTCTAGAAAAACTTTTAAATTCAATTATATTACTGTGCAACTTTGAAATCCTTAGCTGAATTGTTCAACATCTCCTGTCAAATGCAGCCAACACGGCAGAGCTATGCATCATCTGCATATCATAGTATATCCTAATATTTGTTCCTGTCCTAGACATTTCTCCAAGACTGATAGTTAGCTCAATGTAGCCATCAGCTACTTGGTTTATCACTTCATGTGTAAATCTAAAAAGAATGCCTACAGGGTAATGTAATAGAAATTGAGGATTTTTAGATGATCTGGGAGGCGTGCCTTTGGACACAAAATATGTATCAATGCTATGATAAAGCTATTATGCCTATGTATACCCCAACTTTAGGTAACATCAATAAACTGGTGGCATAATTTGGTGCACAAGGAATGACAAGATGAGGAAAGTTTCCAGTGAATCTAAGTGGAACATATTGTTAGTACATGAAATTTAAGCAAATGGAAAAGAGTGTTTTAGCGAGCACAGAAAAGAATCATGTCTGCAGGTAAGTTGTTTCACCATTGTGTCTAGAGAAAACATCACCCAAATTGCAAATTCATGGAAGAGACAACTGGAGATTTGCCATCGCGGTTCTGGAAAAGCTTGTCATATAGCAAATCTTGGTAAATGGAAGGTACGGAACATGCTCCTAAGCTAGGAAACAATACGAAACTAACGAAGGTTATTTGATCAGAATGACTCTGTACTAGGTATCAGCGTGCTATAGTCACCAATACAAAAGAACTTGCTGACCTGAGAAGCATTCTCTTCCACCTTTACTTCACATACTCCAAAGAGTAGAACTTTATTTATCAAGAAAAGGATTATTCATATTTTTTTAAATGAAACCAAACTTAGAGGGGAGAAGGTTTTCAGTTTTCCTTCAAATGTAAAAAATGTGTAATTGAAGAAACACAAACCAACTTAATAATTCACTCATCTAATGCGCCTTGTGTTGATGATAATTACTTCATCCTTTTTCAGGGGGCGAGGGTGGGGCAACATAAACTGAAATCATCATACAAATGAAACTAAATAGTACAATAATTCAGGGGACTTATGAGCCTATAGAATTTGCTGTATAAAATTCAAAAGGGAATGCGGGATAAGTTAAGTAAAACCCCATGTATAAAATTCAACAAAAGGAGGGGGGAAAAGGAAACCAAGAGATGAAATTGAGGATTTCCTGGAAGAGGCATTGAGAGGCCTACGGTTATCAATTCGTCATGGTCCAGCTGAATGCATACAATTCACAAGAGGATAAGACCCTTTGCTATGCTTTCTGTCCAAGTTGTTTCAAAAGTTTAAGCTTTTTCTGACTTTCCAGACGCGAAGAAAGCTCAGAAGATTTCTTTTTAGTGTCCTCTAACTCTTTCTCCAGATCCTCTATCTGTATCAAGTATGTCAGATATAAGCTCACATAATTTCAAAAGCATAACATAGAAGAAAAGTTAAAAGTATCAAACACATGCTCCTCATGGAAGTGCTACATACTGTACGTTTCAACTCGGTTTCTCTCTGGATGAATGATTCACACCTGTGGAACAAAGATTCAAAATGTTACCAACTGCAGAGCCAATCAGTTTAAGTAGCTAAAGGAGGCCAAAAGCTGGAAGATACAAAATAGAGAAGGAAACTGGAAACAAGGATTAGTCCAGACACTGCATTGAGACTGCCTGAAAATTTTAGGCTAAAATCAGAGATTTAAGAGAGATAAAGGCTAGCTTATATCATTTAAATCTCCTAAGGCAAATTTAAGTGCAAAACCAAATTCAAGAGAAGGCTGAAAACATTAATCATGTACTCATATTGGAAGGCCCATCCCACAAGAAGCAGCATGTGGTGGTTGTCACTCATCCATTAATCAACAAACTCGAGAGGAAACAGTAGCATGAATTCTGCAGAATCTTTTCCCCTGAAATTCAGTTGTACACTGCAATGCTTTTTAAAAAAATAGATGTGGTGTCTAGGCCACCATACGCGCACCTCAACTAATTCATCGGTGACCTGCCTCCTTATACCAACACAAGTGCGGGTAACTCTGTCCACCAAGGCTTAAGACATAAGAGAAGAATCACCTGCCATTTTCTGCCTCTATTGGGATTCAACTTAAGCCTTCCACGACCCATTCCAGCTTCATTGATTGCTAGAAAAGACACTTTGTGCCACTACAACCATTGATTTTTCTGCCACTCACCACGTCGAAGGCTTCTCTTCAATTCTTATGAAGGAGAAAAAAAGATGACTTTTTGCATTACATCTAACCATGTGCAGCTCCTGCGATGTGTTCTTTGACCAGGTTTGACAATACTAGCTAAGTGGGATAAAGATAGTTCATATTCTGTTCTGTTATATTTAGTGGTTATAATTGTTTACTTTGTCTTAGCATCAGGTACAAGGTTCGCCTGGTAAGTCAACCCAGGTTACACCTTACAGTTTTTGGGTTGTGACATGTCGACAGCAAGAATGAGTAGACAAGACAATCAGAAGATAAGCCCAAAAGGACTAACAAAAAGAAGAAGAAGACACACACCAGAAGAAGAACGTAATTATTAAAAAGAAAAATGAAAGATTAGTAACATAACAAGAGCAAACAAGCCACAGAGAACACGACAACAATTACAATGCATACTTAGGAGAGTCCTACAGTAGCAAAAGAGAGAAAGCTTCAAGTATCTTGGGTCTTTAATCCAAGGAAATGGGGAGATCGAAGATAATGTCTCACATCGCAAAGGCGCAGGGTGGACAAAATGGAGGCTCGTCTCCGGAGTCCTGTGAGACAAGAATGTACCACTAAAACTTAAATGTAAGTTCAATAGAGTAGTAGTTAGGCATACTATGTTGTACAAGGCGGAGAGTTGGCTAGTTAAGAAGTCTCATGTTCAGAAGATGAGAGTGGCAGAAACGAGGACAATGAGATGGATATGTGAGCATTCTAGGAGATATAAGATTAGGAATGAAGATATACAGGACAAGGTGGGACTGCCCTCCATGGAAAATGAGGCTAAGATGATTCAGGCATGTGAAGAAAAGATGTACAGATGCCCCAATGAGGAGGTGTGAGAGGTTGGCACCAGTGGGTTTGAGAGTTAAGAGGTAGACAGAAGAAGTATTGGGAAGAGGTGATTGGACAGGACATGGTGCATCTTCAGTTTACTGAGGACAAGACCTTAGATAGGAGAGTTAGGATAGAGGTTAGTAGGTATTGGAGCATTGTCTCACTTTCCTGCGGGATAGGCTTGTTGGTAGTTTGGTAAACCGATACATGTTTCTCCTTTCATATAGGTAGTATTAGCAGTATACCCGTAGTTTCTTTTCTACTACTACCTATTATTTCTTGTGCTTCGAGTATCACATTATTTTGTTGTTGTTACCTAGGTTGCTCGGACTCGGGTGCGGGTGTCCGATATGGGTGCGGATCTAGAGGTCGGATCCTTCATGATCTAATTTTTAAGATTCGGGTATATAGATCCATGTATGGATACGGGTGCGGGGATTCGCCTAAAAATATCTAAAAATAGAGTTATAAAACCTAAATTATGAGATATTATGTGGAGAACTTGAGGAGAATCCTAGAAGGAGATTAAAGGAAAAGGAGTGATATAGAAATTTCTATATAAAAGGTATTCCATTTTCTTCAATTTCACCTTAGCTTTTGTATTGATTACAAAAATCATTAAAACAGTCCAGAGTTTCCCCATCGATTTTGGTCAAAGTACCCAAAATCAGTTGACCAAATCGGACACAGATCCCACACCCACACCCATGTCATGTCAACACGGGTGCGGCACCAAAAGTGAAGAGTCCAAGCAACTTAGGTTGTTACTGGTTTTTTCTTCTAAATGTTATGTTATGCTTTCTCTATTGTTTCTTATGTCTTCTTTACTTCTGTGTGTTCTTTTTCATATTGCTTTAATATGCATTACTTGCTCCGAGGGTCTTCCCAAAAAACCTCGCGGAAGTAGAGGTAAGGTCTACATACACTCTACCCTCTTCAGACCCACTTGTGGGATCACAATAGGTATGTTATTGTTGCAGTAACCTTTGGGTAACAAATCTGTGAAATTGCTAAGCATTGTCTAAAGGCCATTTTTGTACTAAGATTTTATCCACGAGTTCCAGCATAGCATACATAGGACAGATATTTCAATTTGGCCTACAAATTCCCTAATTGATATACAATATGGATGGATATAATCCCACCTTATCCAATATGACAAAAGAATCCCGTTATTAACAATCCAATCTGAGAGGATACAGTTCCACCTTATCCTATATGAGGTATCAAATGACTCTCAAGTGTATAAATTCATCATGATTGATCAATCATGCAAGGCAAAATGTATGCCGTGCGGCTGTATCTTAAAGAGAGCTTTAAAAAAAACATGTACCTCCTAAAGAGTTGGATATTTTCTTCACAAATCTGATCAATTGACATGCAACTTGAACTGGTTTGTGTATCTTTTTTAACAGACCCCTGCAAATATACCAACAAAGAGATGAAACAGTCAACGCCATTTTTGTATATACTCTAATAAATTAACACTAACCCATTAGACGTTTAATATCTTTAGGAACATGAATGTAGTAACATTAACTTCTCAACAATGTAAAAGCACATTAAGCAAAAAAGTGACTCAAACAAACACCGAGAAAAGAAAGAACCAGATCCTACAATTGCATTCCCTGTCATAGGCTGTACAGCTGGCAATTCCATGTTGCAGTTGGTTCTTCCACTGTTGCCACTCTGTGCAGAACGGAAATGTGGCCTGGGTTGAGCTGCAAAATCTGTAGCTGTTTGAAAGTTTGTTGGCGACGGTGTTTGAGCATTAGCCACTTGAACTTGGGGTGGAACAAAAGATTCTCTCTGAAGGTTTAGCAAATGCGGTTCAAGAGGCTTCAATCCTATCAAGTGACAATGACCTTTCCTGCATTATGATCACAAGAAATATGCCTATATCACAAGTTGAAAAGTACTACTATTTTAATGGCTAACAGTGACAGAATACCGTGATGAAACATACCAATTTGGCAAGTAAATTTCAGAGGTATAGTAGCCTAGTAGGTAGGTGGAGACGGAGAGGAGTAGAAAAGTACAGCTAAGGCTACCAGAAGCTAGAAAAATCAAGTATAAACTCCACATCCCCAAGCCCACCCACTGTTCATTTGATGGAAATTTATATTTTGTTCTCAGTAAGCAAGAGTGGGAGAGGCTTTAATCTTGGGTGGGAGAAATGACAATCATGACTGGCCACATGCGCTTTAGCTAACTCATGACTTCAACCAGGATTTGACAATGAATGAATTCTAAAGAAAAAGTGACAAAATTACTAGATCTCCATTAGTTTAACTTTTTAAAATTCTCAGCATGAGCCTATTGGATATTAGCCAACAAAATGAATCAGAACCATCTGAAGTCAGAAGTGAGGTCAAAATTACATGTTTCAGTATTCGCTATTTCACATTTTGCAGTATCTGTTCTACAGAACAAGCCATCCTTTGAGAGCCACTTGTTAATTCAAGGGATAGTAACCATTGAACTAAATCTATTCCCCCTTTCAATTTTATATATATAAATATATTGACCTGTTAAAGCTTCGTGGATTTATGTTGTACTAAAGACTTACAAATGCAAACAAAGTACAAGCAGAGCCTCTATTCCACAATGCCCATTTCATCCAGAAAAAAAAAAAAAGGGGGGGGGGGGACCTTAAGGGGTCGTTTGCATTAGTTATGCTAAGATTACTTCTTACGCAGTGTTTGGTTTGGTGTATTAAAAATAACATGTATTGCATAATTTCTAAACATATGTTAATGCACTCTAACAAATGACCCCCCCTCCACCCCAAGGGTTTTGAGTGGAGATTTAACTGCGGCATCGGTTCTGTTTAATTAAAAATCAAAAAGGAATTGAACATATGACCTACAATTTTACATAACTAAACAAACAAAAAGATGATGAACTCCGTTAATCTGAAATTACAGCACAGAACATACCAGTAATCCATCACCATTTGCTTTAGTTTAGTCTCCAGCTTGAAAAACAGAGAAGATCGTTCAAAATCTTGCTTGTCATGTGCAGGTTCTATGAAATTTGCTTCCAGAACACCTGAGTCAAAGAGCAATTGAGTACATCATCGCCATCCCATAATGGTAAAAGTGGGTCTGAATACTTAAAATACATACCAACAACACCATTTCCTTTGGAAGAACCATCTGCAGTAACTTTCCAGAATGGCTAAGAAAACCCAGAAGAACATAATCAGCAATAGGCAATTTCAAGTTACTTAGAAAAAAAAATTATTAAGTAATCTCAAGTCCAGCAAAATTCTCAGTTCAGGCCAACAACTGCAATGTTTGGATGCCCCTACATGCCCGCATAAATCCCAAACTTAAGTCAGAGGTTCAAGGTCTATTCAAATGTTTGTCCTGTTTTTTTTTTTTTTTTTTTTTTTTTGTTAACTTAAACCAGGCCTAATCAGATAAGCTTTTTGATAACATCTTCAGCTAAGATGAACAAGAAAATGTTGCATGTGACATTTTTCTCCAGTCACAACATCGCATACCCTGATGAGGCGATTTTTGTGGTAAACATTGAACCCACAAACTGATGATGGAGTATCCTTGACGAAGCCAAGACTTGTTTCAACCAAAATCTGCATCAGAAAAGCTGTTTGAATCCACAAATTTAGATGATAAGCAAATATAGCCACAAGCCCAACAACATATTTGCAACTAGTAAGTACCCACACACAGAAAATCATATATGAGGAGAACTCATTAATACTATAATGGTAAAACCACTGTTTTGTTCTCATTGTGAACATTTGAATCAATAAACAGTTTACAATCTAAAGTGGAACTTCTAGTCTAATTTGAACATACAGCCCTCTAAGCAGGAAAATCAAGAACCCATATCATTCTGTACCTCCTTTGATGTTCCAGCAAGTTGTGGCCTGTAAGTGATTACTTTTGAGAGCTTCAACTCATCAAGAATAGTATACTGCTCAACAGGCTTCCCTCTTAGTATGATACTGAAATTTGTAAATTTTTTGAGGTATAATATGGATGCGTATGCCTGAGAAGAGATATACGGAAGCATTAAAATACATTAGCAAAATAATCGCCAGGGATGTTTATAGAAATTAAGTAAAATTAAGTGGTTACTCTTAGAGAGTATCGTAAGCGGTAGGAAATATGGGATTGCAGTTCACGCCCTCTCTTGTTTGTTTTTGATGTATTTCCCTGATTAGCTTCATCTCTCAACGTTATGTCCTGCATGACCAACAAAAGAAAGAATAAGACATCCTTTAAATAAGAAAGAGAAGGATGAGGCAGAAAAAGGAGGAAATCTTCAAAGAGCATTGAGAGAGCATAACCTGTGATTCCAAAAATATAACACAATACCAAACAGTATTATAAGAGGAGTTGTCATTAAGGTTAGAGGAATGAAGAAAAATTATAGCCCAATGGAGATGACATTTAGCTGTTTATCATATGAAGAGAATTATGGGTTTTGTACTACTTTTGGTGTAAACATGAAATATTGAAGATGTAGAGTCTATTTTTGATCTCTTAGATTACATTTAGAATCTGTGTATGCTGCATCCTTTTCATTTTTATAGTCTTGTAAATTTAAGGGGTAACTTCACAATTTGTGCAGCTTACTGTTACCATTTTATATATGACTCTATTACCTTCTTCAAACAAACAAACAAAAAGAAAAATGAGTTTCCTCCATTATAAGAGCATTTGACATAGACAGGATCATCAAAAACCATTTGTTTATCGAAACCTTCTTATCAACTTTTTTTTCCTATGTCAGGATTAAGGACTCGTTTGGTTAGGGAACAAGTTCTCCTAGGATTGTTATCCCACCCTCAATGTGAAACAAAAAAAAAACTACAATCCCGGATAAGTTATCCCGCTATTTTTCCCAACCAAACATGGGATAAACTCATCCTAAAATTAATCCTTGGATTAGTTATTCCCTGTACCAAACGAGCCCTAAGGGCAGCTATAGACACACTAACCTAAGGTTTGTGCTTCACAGGAGTCTGAAAGCTGAGCCAAATGTTTACAAGAAATAGGCATACCTCATCATCGTCATCAAAGTTCAGTTCATAAATGCCTTCATCGTTTAGCCATAGGTTGAAGACAATAATCCTAGTTCCATGTGATTTTATATCATCAAACTGGAGAACATATAAGAGAAAAGACAGAGCATTCAGTAATAACAAATAAAAATAATTCTGGTAACAATAATTACAGGTGGAATCTATTCTATAGCTGATTCTTCTGATGCCCAAAGATGGAATCTATTTCTAAGAAAGAATTTAAATGATTGGGAAATTGCAAGATTTTGTTTTCCATAACAGTCCCTTAGCACCATCATCCTGGATCAACCCAAGGATGATTCAATTATATGAAGGTATGATACAGGTGAAATCATCTCTTTTAATTCTTGCTAAAAGTCACTGACTTCTTCCGACACTGACCATTGACCTTGAAAGAAGATTTTGCACAACAAAGCACCTTGAAGGTTTCTTGTTTTTTGTGGCTTGAGTCTAAGGAAGCATGCCTTACTTGATCAAACTATTCAGAGAAGACGAATGCAATTGTGTAGCAGGTGTCCCCTCTGTGAAGAGAACCCTGATGATACTTTTTATCTTTTTCCTACTTGCAAGATCACTTATCAGATTTTTGATATGCCTAACATACTAAATATGTAGATAGTACCACCTCGCCAAATGTCCACAAAATAGCCTAACAACATACCCAGTGTGTTCCCACAAGCGGCGTCTGGGAGGGCGGGGTGCACACAAACCTTATCCCTACCTTTGAGGGCTAGAAGTTGTTTCCTAAATAAAGCGAGTGGACCTAGAACTAAAAGTTGAATACTTATTGCATAATCTAGAAAGTTATCTCAGCTCCAATTGGAAGTGAAATTTTAATATGCTTTACATAATGATGAAAGTTAAATGTGCTCCATTTTACAGTTTTCCGTTCAACTTTTTTCTCCTCCATCCTTAAAAATCCTGAAGTAACTAATAAGCTACACATGAACCCCAATTTAACAGGAAGCAACATACAATTTGTCAACTCTAACTTTAAAAATATGTCATCTCAAATGTGTATACCAAATTTGAGATAGAGTAAGTATATGTTCGCTCAAAGTTTAGCGGGTTTGTGCTTGGTATGCTTCATGAGTTAATATACATGGATATTTTAATATTTGCTTGTTATATTATGACCATAGCATGTTCTCATAACAAAAACAAGAAATTCAGATAACACATCAAAGCTCAGAGTCTGCAACAAAGAATTAGTCTATAAAAGTAACTTTCTAGAAACGACAATTCATACAAAATAAATTTATGATATAAAAATGTAGCTTTAAAGTATATGTACCAATTATCCAACCAACCTGTTGCAGAAGATCCATCTTTGTTGCAAAAGGGGACCACTCAAGGATTGTTTTCAAGTTAGTTGACCAATCATCTTGAGAGCCATATACTATTGGTTCAGCCCAATGGTCGGAGATATCATAATCGATCTGAATTCATTTTCAATTAAAAAAAGAAAAACTGAGAATAGATGTTCATGTTTAGAAATAGATTACAAACTTCAAGTGCCAAATATTACAATTTTCAACATAATGTAAAGACTTTTTACCATCGGAACAATCACATCATCTTGCCCTGTTCTCCGAAGAAATGTATAGGACAGAAGGCCAACACTTTGAGTTGCTCGGCTAGACCATAAAAGTGCAGAAAATATCAAAATTCACCAACATTCTCAAGCACAACATCAATTCTAGCAACATAACTAATTGTTTGGTAACACCAGTGAGCAGTTTACTTCAGAAATAGCATGTTGTTACATATCAAGCAGCACATTGCAAACAAACCCCCGTCAATCAACTTCTGGGTCGCTCCTTCCTCTTTTATTTTTCTCCAACTCATTCGGATTCATTCTATACAAGAATTAGTATCTGTTCAAACATAAGCCTGTTCTACTCCAGAGCTGCCTAGCGATCAAAAAATTGGAGTAACCATCTTGAAAACCAAGGTTCAAATCCCAATAGAACCAACACCTAGGTGAATTCTTATTTGCTTCAAATCCCAATAGAGCCAACACCTAGGTGAATTCTTATTTGCCTAAGTCTCGATAGGCAGAGCTACTCAATAGTTGTACTGGTTAAAAATAGCAAATACCCAGTGGATTAGTGTGCACAAATTCCCCCGAGCACCACTATTATCCAAGAGAATAATGATAATGATAAGCTTGTTCAAGCACTTCTAAAAATAAAAGTAGTCATACAGATTGTTGTTTAAAAGAAGTACACTAAAATAAAACGAAAGAAGGAAATTAACTATTGACAAACTTGGCAGTCATGAGAAAGTAGTAAAAAGAGGGCTTCCCTTGTTCCCGAATGTGAAACACTTGATAACCTGAATAGTGCTTTGACAAATGTGATTTTCACAACATCATACCTAGTGTAATCTCATAAGTAGGGTCTGGGAAGGGTAAAGATTACGCAAACCTTATCTCTACCTCGTAGATGTAGAGCAGTTGATCCCGAAAGACTCTCAGCACGAGTAATGCACATAAAAGCAGTTAAAAAAGAAAAATACAGAAGTAAAGAAGACATAGCAAATAATAAGGAAAGCATAACATAGATTTCAGAAAACAAGGAGCAACAAAAATAACCAAATAATGCGATAACCGAAGCACATGAAATAACAAGTAGCATCAAAAATCATAGGACAGACAACTACGAGAAAGATGCTACTATAACTGGTATGAACGGGGAAATGGGTAGAGTACACCAAACTACCAACACGGCTATTCCGTGGGAAAGCGAGACAACGCTCAACTACCTATTAACCATCGACACTAATCTGCGACCTTCATACCCTCCTATCAAAGGTCTTGTCCTCGGTATGTTAAAGATGCTATATATACAACAACAATATACCCAATGTAATCGCAGTTTCAAAAAAAATTATTTTTCAGTTTCAAAAAAATAATACCCAGTGTAATCCAACAAGTGGAGTAAGGATGTACGCAGACCTTGCCCCTATCTTCAAGATAGATAGATAGATAGATATATGTAGAGAGAGAGGTGGGAAGAGAAGGTACCCTGAATGAGAGGAACGGCTGAAGACAATTACATCAGCGCCTAACCGCATGGTACTTGTCTTGAATCCATTACCATCTAAAATCCAGGTAAAAAAATAGCTTTAAAAAATTATTCAGGCAGCTTATTCATCAAAAAGAAAAGTCAAGTAGCATAAAATGCCTCAAAACCTAACAGAAGTATAAGTGATTCCCAAGCACCAATGAACGCAAAAAACTGATTATGGCAGTAACACAAATTAGTACACCAGACCCAATTATTTGTAACTCTAGGAAGATGCTTACATTGTCCAATTGTTGAGTTTGATGTTTTTGAAGAATAACCCAGGCTCATGCATTTGCGAAGGCGGTCTGGATCCATACCACCCCCATCGTCTGCTCAATATGATATAGTACATGTTAAGGCAATTGTAACAAGGTAAAAAGTATAGTATGATAGTGATGAAGTTTAAGTAACAGCAATACCACACCCTGGAAGAGCAATGCAGGAGAGTTGTCCCTTGGGTTAGAGATTCTGTCAACTTTCACGAAAGTTGCACCACTACTTATCTAGCATGCAGATAAAGACATAGAAAAATTGCCATTAGAAAAAAGAAAATTTATGTAAGTGCAAGAGAGATTGGTTTCAACATAAAATCTTGATTTTTATTCATATTATCTAAATTACTTAATAAGATATTACATGAAAGTGAAAGCACAGAATCTACCAGTGCAAGCACAGAATCTACCAGTGCAAGCAGCAGAGACAGATTTTTCTTTTTACAAGAAGGCATGGGGGAGAAAGATTTCATCCATATAAATCATAAGACCTTCGATGTCGAAGGATGGGTAAGAATGGGCTGGCTTCAATGAGATGATATGAGTTTGTCAGCATATAAGCTTCAGTAGAAGGAAACTTCTCCAGAGAACTACTGATAGAAAGATGTGATGGGTTCAGGTTGAGAGAGCTAAATTTATCAGCTAAGTTGTCTGCATGTCATAATGAAGAAGAAAACACATCAAGAGATCTAGGCATTTATACCCTAAATTCAACCAACAAACAATTTAGGTAGAACCAACATAACAATTTCTATTGTAGGTCTAAAAGAAGAGGAGAACTTGTGAAGCAAAAAATTGAAGAGATCTCTAGTCTAGAAGAATGGAGGATAGTTACGCACATATTTATTAAAAAAAATCAACATAAGAATGTTGTAGTGCTTTTCTTTACTCAAAGAAACCATAAATTCAAGGCCCGCTTTTTCAAGACCAAAAAGTATAAATTGAAGAGGGAATAGCAAGCGATTCCTTAGAATAATAACAATTGCAGTCCCTACTTTGTAGCAAAACAGTAATACTACATATCGAATGTGTCTCACAGCTCTTCCTTGTCAAAAAAAAAATGTGCCTCAGTACTCTCTGGCACATTAGACACCAATATACGGCAATCTCAACTTAATGATGTTGTGTTCGAAACAACAATCGAAGATAATGCACTAATTGTGAGTGAAACCTTATCCATCCAATAACAACTAAATTTATTCTGACCTTGCTAGAACAAAAAAGAATGAGAGAAAAAAATATTTACAACTGCAATTACCAAAACGTTGGGAGCTGAACGCGACGACCTTGAAAATTAGAAAGTATAATTGAAGGAACCAAAAGTTAGTGAGAATTATTGTTAAGACATTTAAGTCTCTAAATAATTGAATTTCTATCAAAATGGCAAAGGAGGAAATGAAACACACTGAAGGTTAGAAAGTCAATAAAGTTGTGAAGGTACCCAAAACAAACCCGCATCTGACCTAAAATTCTAACCAAAATGGACCTTCCATTTCCTACTATACAAGGGGGAGAGAAAGAAGGGTAAACTTGTGCCCTTCTTATTCTAATTACTTGATGCCATGGTAAATTAGAAAGTTGTTAGTAACAAAATTTACAAAACCCAATCAAGCTTCCCTATGGAGACCAACAAACTCTTGGCTGAAAAGATGATTGTGATACCTCATATGTCTATCTCTGCAAAGAAACATAGACACAGGAACCATATTCTAATTGTAAAACCTCTGCGGATTTTTGATCTCTGAGAAGTACCAAAAGAAATGTATCCACAACAAAATCCGAGGGCCACGGTCCACTTAGACAACAAGAAGTCAAATGAAAATAATAATAGTAATAAAAAGAGAATGGTTCTCTTACAAGTAGTGATTTCCACCTATCCAACTGTGAACATCTCTATAAGACCAATCAAATAAAAAATATAAAATCCGTAAGAACAATTAAAAGCTATTTTTCTCACCAAAAACCAATCCAAAGATGCCTAAATCCTAGGTAGTACAACTAACTTGGATGCAATTGGCAAACAGGGGAAACCCATTATACAGCCCCATATCAAGGACACTATATGGTTAAGTTAACTCAAGGAACCATCCAACTATCTTTAAAAAGGGTAATTTATGTTTGCTCCAAAATACACCAAGAAGAAAATGTGCTTTAACTGAATAATCATTGAGCTTTGTTCGTCCTGCAAAAGTTCTTCTATTGCATTACTTTCAAACTATCAAGAAGACAGTGTTGGACAACAAAATATAGCAGAACTCTCAAAGACATATGGATGACAAGCTTTAATTCAATAGATACCAGATTTCAAGTAGAATCGATATATTATACATGAAATACTGAACTTCTATTTCCACCTCATAAAACATAATATAACAGAATAATCAACATTACAGTAAAATATACCTCATCAACAGCATTATCCAAAAGCTCAGCTATTGCTGCAATGACATATCAGTGGTCATGCTTCAGTACTAATTCTCAAAAAAATTAATATCAGTGGTCATGAAATAGTAAGAGCAGAATGGATTCACGCGGAAATGTACTTATTAATTAACTATCTCCCACCACCATAAGACTACGACTAATAAGATTGGCACTATGCTCTTCTATCAACCAAAAATAATCCAAAGTTTTATAATAGATCAAAGTGCCACATGTAAATGAACAGCACACAATAATTTTTAGACAACCTTGAAAGAATCCTCGGGTTAGTTTTTATGTTCTGAAGTAAAGGCACTTGCTTCGGCGTACAAGAAGTGTCATGCAGGTTTTCTTTAACAATCTAATTAAGATAGATAGAAGAGGTTTTCTTTAACAATCTCATTAAGATAGATAGAAAATAGTTCTGATTATAAGATAAGTACAACCAACAAAAGACAACATTGTAAGTAACGTGAATAGAACCTTGCAACAAATACAACAAAAAAGCAATTGACCTTAACCTGATAAACCCTACTCAACCATAAAATTTACCTCCAAACGCCCATTTATGAGAAGTAGCATTGGAATGCAGAAATTTGGGATGAACACGCGCATGTTCCAATTCACCTACAGGTAACCAACCAACGTAACTCTTAACTCATGTTGCAAGTAAAATTAAACCCTGAATTGCGAAAAAAAATTAAATAGAATAAAAAAGATGAGGAATGAACCATGTATAGCTGTTGATTTGATACGGCCAACTTCAAAATTGCCAGCTTTCCAGAAACTTCGAGAATCCAGTGGCTTGTAATTAGAATCCGGTGGAACAGCGGCGTTGGGCTTTTCTATTACCGGTGATTTACTCAGCGAGTTACCACCGTGAGGCGTGCCTGATTTTATCATTCCGACGACGGGAACGCCGGTGTCCTCGTCGTCGCTACTATCGAGTTCGACGACATCGATTGGAAGCTTCTCTTCCTTAGGCGGCATTGAGAAAGAATTAGATTTGAAGGAATTGGTGATCCGTTTCTTGAGATTTCTTGAGGTTTCTTGAGTACCGATTGGCTTTGATCATTGAGAGGTTTCTTGAGGGTTTTACAAGACTACCGTCTAAAGTGTGTGGCTTTTGGATACTAAAATCTCTCTCTCCTTTTTATAATTTATAATGTCAGGGTTCGTTTGGTGTGATGGATAAGAAGAGTTAATTTGGGATAATTTTTTAGTGTCCTTTAATCCGTTGTTTGGTTGCAAATGGTGGGATAACTTATCCCAGGATTAACAATTAGTCATGTCGTCAGTTATCCCTCTCTAGGGGTGAAATAGTAATCCCCAAGATAAGTTATCCTGGGATAAAGTATATGAAATAACAAAAATACCCCTAAAACTATCTTTTATACACCACTTTTACATTCATGTATATTAATATAATTTTTAACAACATTTATAATAACATCCACAACTTTAATTATTCGTTTTTTTTATGATAATACATTTTTCTATTAAAAAATTACATTTTATAAATACAATTTTTGTTTATGAATATATTATAAGTTGCATTTATTTGCCTAATTCTTGTGTTTATTTATATTTTGATTTTTGTTAAAATGTTCACTCTACTACTAAATTACATATTTTTAATTAAATAGTTTATTACTAGTTTAAAAATTATATTTTATATATCAATTAAAATGTACATAACTTTAATAATAAAATTTCTTTTACTTTAATAAACTTAAAATTGAAGTTTTATTTTTAAGCTAAATAAGATGGAAGTTTTATTTTTAATCTAAACAAGATGAAAGTTTTATTTTTAAGCTAAATAAGATGGAAATTTTATTTTTAAGTTAAATAAGATGAACGTTTTATTTTTAAGTTAAATAAGATGAAAGTTTAATTTTAAAAACACACGGCACAATCATGGAAATGCACATACTAAAATATTTAAGCTAAATAAGATGAAATTTTTATTTTTAAGAATGAATAACTAAAGCTTGCAAATAAAATGTATAATAATAATAATAATAAGGTGGAGGGTATTTTTGTAAACAAACAACTTATTCTTATAAATTATGCAATGAATATAAGTTTGAATATGACAAACCAAACAAGCAATAAAAACTACTCTCAGCATAACTAAACTCAGCACAACTTATCTCAGCATAACTTATCTCATCATAACTAATCTCATCATAACTTGTATTCAAACCAAACGACCGCTCAGTTCTTTATTGAAATTTATATTTATCACAAGTTGTGTATCTCTTTATTAAAAATTTAAATTAATTTAGTATATGCGTTTTAATTAAATTTAGATACAACCCTTCTCTCTCTCTCTCTTTTTTTTTGTGATTTAACTATATTTCTGGTGATTAAATATTTTAAATCTTTAATGTATAATTTTATTCTTTGTCCTAGAACTTTTAACAAGATAAAAGTATAAAATCTAATTAAAGTCTAAATTATCAAAAATATTTTCTTTTTCCTAACAATACTAATCATAAAATGAATTTTAATAGTGTTTTCCTTTCATAATTTGATACTCAAATACCTTTTTTGAAAAAAATGATTAAGTATAATTTATTTTCAATTTCTTTTAGAAACATTTATTTATCCAAGCACTAAATACTTTTCTCTAAAATTACTTAACTAATTAAGAATTTTTGAAAACCTAAGTTTAAGTTCTAACTTTAAGTATGGTAATCATTTTATAAAACTTACTTTTAAGTCTTGGTTATATATTCTTATCACACAAAGATAATAAATGCAACCCTCCATTTCATTCATTCCATCCTATATACGATGCATAATATTGTCGTCGATCTCCCAAATGCTTCGGAGGAGTTGAAAATAAACATAGATCTAGAGATTTCTAAATAGGGCAACCATTCGAACTGCCTCTTAATTCATGGGCAGGCAAGAGATAATATGGCAAACTGAAACATCGTAGTAGCTAGAGGAAAAGAAAACAAAAGCGATTTTTGTAGTAACGAAGAATAAAATGAGAACAATCTAAATTTTTCTTGATTATTGACCAAAGATACTTTAAACTTCCTATCTTGAAAATTACTACTCCCTCTGTCCAACAATAGTTGTCGACTATTAACTTGGCACACCCCTTAAGAAACAATAAATAATAGAGGTAATATTATTATATTATCCTTTGAATTTATTAAATTTAAAGCTTTGAGAAATGTGTTAGATGATAAATAATATTTAATAGCAGGGTAAAATAGACACAAACGATAAATTATCTCTTAATTTTTTAAATTGGACAACTATTTTTAGTATTGTGAACAATTATTGTTGGACAAAGGGAGTAGTATGTGAATTCTAATGTCTATATCTAACAAATAAATCATATCACCAGACTTGCATCCTAAATACTCTGTTGTAGTCCTGCCCAACTTGTATAGTAATCACTTAGACTAATTTTGTTAGAGTAAATTAAAATAAATAAGGTAATCATATAATATATGAAATCACTAGGATTTGCTTGAGCTTTTAAGTTTTAATGTTCAAGAAAATATATATGAAAAAATTAATGTTCATTCTAAAAAATTAAGAATATTATGTTATAAAATCAAAGATCTCAAAAAAAAATGAAAATGAAAATTTTGTTTATTCCATGGGCCGGGAAAAAAAAAGTCCGGGAAGGGGCATATATGTAAATCTGTAGAATCTTATTGCTTCCACCCTAAGCTAAGCCCTATATAACACGGAGAGGGCCGATCGAAATGCGCAGAGCTTTCTTGTTTGGTAAGCTAAATTTTCAAAGAAAAAAGAACAACTCAGAGAAATGGCAGAGGAAGGACAAGTCTTTGGCGTCCACACCGTTGATGAATGGAACCAGCATCTCCAGAAGGGCATTGATAACAAAAAACTGGTAACACTTGTCTTTTCTCTTTTGTTATTTTTTTGTCCGGATTTAGTTTTTTCTTTCTTGTATGATTAATTAATTTATTCGTTGATCGCTGAATTGTTTGCTTTATGTTATTACGGATCGAATCTTGGATTGATCAAGATCGGGAACTGTAAACTGTTAAAAAAGAAAATTTGGGTTCTGTGCTTTATATGATTATATCAACCAATTGCACATAGCTCTGTTTCGTTTTGAAATTAGAAAATCGTACGTTTTTTCACATTTTAGTTTCTTGTTCGGTTTGACGGTCTGCATTATGACGACACGACGAATAGTGGATTAAAATCTTGACATCGTTTCCCAATTTATTTTTATTTTCTTGACAGAGGATTACAATCTTGACATCGTTGCCCAATTTATTTTTATTTTCTTGACAATATTCTATCTCTGGTATTAACCTTTATGTTGTTTAAGCTCACCCATGTTTAACATCGAGGGCGTTCTAGGATGACAACAGATGTTTTTTCGAAAAAAGGGATTTTACCAAATGAATAAATGACTTCTTTCTATCAAATTACTATCTTCATACTTTTTAAAATCTTTCTGTTCTTAACTCTTGTTCTGTACTTGTGTATGAGATAAAATTGTGAAGCTTCTGGTTTATTGATTGATTCGTATGACTATCGTTTGGGTGATTGATTTATGCATCATATACCTCTCCATATTCATGTACTATGATACTCCCAAAGAACTAATTGATTGGTCTAATTCTTAACAGCTATAATACTCGAGATCTGCAGCACCATGTCTTAGTTTCTTGCTAATAATAATAACAATTTACCAATCTGCTTCAGTAAATCACAATTCACTAAATCTTTCGTATAAGCCAGACACGTTAGAAACAATGGTCTTAGTAGCTCAGTTGGTTGGCTATTAATCTTTTACCTTGTAATCCCCTCCCCATTTCCCCTTCCCCTTCCCCCCTCCCACAATTTTTTTTTAAAAAAAAAAGTGTTTTAACTGTTTAAGGCTTGTTGGTGACATAGTTTAGTATACCCATAGCCCTCTCCTGCTACTTTATTTTTCTCATATTTACTAATGTTGCAGATAGTTGTTGACTTTACTGCTTCTTGGTGTGGTCCCTGCAAGTTCATTGCCCCATTCCTTGCAGAGTTGGCCAAGAAGATACCCACTGTTACCTTCCTGAAAGTGGATGTGGATGAATTGAAGGTAAAATTATTGAGCCAAACATTTCATACGTTTGGTGTCATATAGCCAAGACTCCATTAATGTTGACCTAACAATATGATCCAACATATCAGGAATTAAATTTCTTAGTACGAATGGTATATTATAGTAAGTATTGATGTCTTGTTTACTTGTCACAGTCAGTAGCTACTGATTGGGCTGTGGAGGCAATGCCAACCTTCATGTTCATCAAGGAGGGGAAGATCGTTGATAAGGTGGTAGGAGCCAAAAAAGATGAGCTGCAACAGACCATTGCCAAGCACATCAGTAGTACCTCATCAGCCTAATTAATATGCTTTATCTATGTTATATTGCACTTGGCTGAGTGACATCTATCTTTATATGAGCAAGAATTAATTTAATTTCTGTTGGATATTGCAAGTTCTTTCTATTAACTCAAATATTATTCTATAGTTTGAACTATTCCGTATCTAATCAAAAGTGATTTCTCGCGTTGAATGATAAACATATTCATTAGTTATTTCAATGGGTGTTATTTCATTTGAATTATTTATGCTGTCCGTGTTATAATAATACCCAAGTGTAGTGTAGTTTTATCAAGTTCAATTAATGAACTTGAATCGACTCCTGCCATGGTGAACCACTTGCCTCGAGTGACACAAGTGTAACCTAATAAGTCGACTTCAGTCTTCAAAATAGCACATTCAATGTAAGTTATAATTGGGGAATTCTGCTATGAAGAAAGACATCAACTAGCATGGAGTAACAGCTCAAGATTGATGGGTAATGGAAACCAAAATTTGAACTGCAATCTCAGTTACAAGAACTTCCATTCAGTTTGTTGTAAGAAGTGTTGAATAATCCAAGCATATAGAAACAACATCAGCAATCAGAAGAAATGGATGCAGGGTTCAAACTCAAAAAGGAACTTTGGTACCTTACAAGAAAATGCTCTGGTGAGTCTATGTACTTCTCTTTAGGCGTAATTAACATGCTCAGTTCATATGGCGCTAGTTACATGAAAATGAAAGACAATTATGGATGCAAATACACTTTTCCATTGAATTCTTTCTGCCAACTGCACAGCACAGATAATTATAAAGGGTCATACTAGGATCCGTTCCTAACATGAACCTAAGGGGTTTGATTTTCCCAGGAAGACAAGCTTTCACACCGACTAAACAAGTACATAAACGACCTTATCTGGTCCACATTTCCAATTTAAAAGCAGAAAGGGACCAGACTGCACTCTAAGATGGGAGTTGCATTTTGGAACTCCCAAGGATCTACAAACTCATGTATAAATATGCTATCTTCACAGAGTCCCCTCCGGCACCCCAAAATTAAGATTATACCTAATGAATGCATATCAGGAGTTTTCCTTGACAACATTCATCAACCAAACTACTACCTCCTATTTCCTTTGCCTAGTTTATTCTTACCTCACTAGCCTTTTCCTCATGGGTGTACACTAAGTTATGCAACATTTGAACAACTTTTTTTCTTTTTTACTCTTCAATTCTGAGTAGGTGTACAATGTGCTTCTACAGACAACCGCTTCAGTACGTTGGGGCAGGGATCTTCTCCAAAGTTGCTATTTGCTATTGTCACAGAACATGTTTGGCGTCCTAGACATTTCTGGCAAAGTTACAAGAACAAAATGTGAGTCAAATGAAATTAGGTGGCCTAGTAAATGGCTGAACAAAAGTAAACAATTTATTCTTGTCCCTTCAACACTGCAAGCAAAACAAAAGGGTACCTTTTCTACAACGGCGTGTGAGTTAGGAGCATGGCAAGTTCCTTGCTTGAAGCTCCCACAGGTTCCAAGAGGAGTTCCGAAGCTTGCAAATTTAATGGAGGAAATAGATTGACCAGGAGCACAGTGAATGCGGACTTTAGGTAGGTGAAACTCTTCGGTTTTGCCAGAGTTCTCAATTTGCCAGTTCTTAATGTTTGGATGATATTCAGCAACATTGGAACATACGTTAGTGACTGATCTCTTCACAAGAGAAATTCTTGTGGGATCTCCGCCAAGTTCTTCAAAAAGTACCAATAGATTTTGAGCGGGTTTTAACCAAGACCGAGGAACATGGTACCTGAAAAAATAAAATCTTTAAGTTGCCAGTACAAGGACCTCCAGTTTCCAGTTATTAATGGTGTTGTGTGAAATTATCAGGAAGCAGTGTATAGCTTGGAAGAAGTGGTTTACCATTTTTGAGTTGGTTCCCCACATCCCAGTTGACATTTTGCAGGCCGAAAAGTTCCAGAATATTGGCAACCATTGCAATCTCCAGTAGCATATGCAGTCCAATATCTACCAATACTCTGACCATTAATCCATACTTGACCTTTACCCATACTGCTCATGTCCAAAGCCAATGGCTCATCTCCTTCGGGTGTATTGAAGTAAGCCTGCAATATGATGAGTTGTAAGATACGACTACCATCACTTGCATCTTTGGAACTTATCTCCTAATTTCATACCTTATGCCATGTTAAAGGTTGTTGTTTCTGTGCAATTAATGAACCCTGCATCCAGTCAACGGCAGAAATACCATTTGTTGAAACAAGATTCATGGCCTCCCCTTTAAGCCCAACCTGTTAGTAAGTCCAAATCAGTATAAAAGGTTGCAGTTGAAATAATCGACGATTGATTGAACAATAGTGCTATAAGTTAGCCTACCTGATATGTCCACTTTGCCCAGGACAAGTCCCATTTTCCCTGGTCAAGTCCATGAATTGCAACAGGACCTAGTACTCCAGTGCTCCATGTTTCGAAATGTCCGCCCATGTTCTTCAGAAAACAAACAGATATATTAAGAATTTAGAGTACATTGAAAAATGTATATATTGTCTCAGGACTGTAAATAGGCTACAAATTGTTGCTTCAACATATCAGTGATCGTGATAGTAGCTAGAGTTGCACAGATGAGCTGGTTTCCTATCCCTTCTTTTCTGATAAACTTTTACCTATACCTTTATGCTGGGAAAGAAGAATTCACATTATCTTCCTTTCACACGGGTATATAGTAATCAAAGAATGCACGATGGCCTTCTTACACTGCAAGGTAAGCAGCATGAGGCCATATTTGTCTTGTGCGGTTAAGTTTCAAGCCTTTGCCAATCCCAGCGGAAAAAAGGGAAAAATGTTGTCTACCAATTATCATTAACTCTACCGAAAGTAGCCATTAACCCATGCTCAATAGTTTTAAGCTATGCATCATTTTAACCCCTCAGAATCATTCTTTTCTTCACTTCCTGGTACCAGCATTTTGTTTTTTTCACTAGCATAGTAATCAGTGATACTATAGCTGATTAATGATTCTGATATATGTAAGTGATGGTCAACACTTATTGCTGACTTTAATTGAACCTATTGAACCGTAGAAACTTATTTTATTTTCTTCATGAGTGATCCGAATTTTGAGTTGATCTCAAGTATGCATGCTATTTGGAAGACCGAAGGTGAGGATTTAACTAACCGGCAGTCCGACAGCCACGCTGAGCAGTGCAATTCTGTTTGAGCCAGCACGAAGATTGACTTTTCCTTTAAATACAAATCTCCTATTCTTCCTCGTCCCAAATGCAGAACCTATAACATGTGTAGGAGCATTCATCGAAATTAGCCAAGTTTAAGCATACATCGTAGATAACTTGTGATGAAGTAACATTGACTGCATTACCTGAGAGCTGACCATTAATAAACACATGCATAGCATGGCCTGTTGTCTCAACTATAAGAGTAGGGAGCTCTTCGCCATGCAAGAAGGACTCAGTTGAACCAATATCAACACTGTGCACAGAGGAAACATCATACATGTCACATAAAGCTAGAATTTCAGCTTTCAGGTCACAAGTGTTAAATGCAAAGAAGTAGGAGAGGTCCCAAGGATGAGAAATATGAGAACGGAAAGTGACAATTCATCTAAGAAATGCTACTCAAGTGAGCGGAAAATTTACTTAATTTCCTAGAGGATCAAAACATATTATTCTCTGTAACGGAGGTACTTCAAGACATCTGCCCTTCACCCGTAACACCCCTTCCCATTCTTCCCTTCCCCTCAGACACGTCTTGCAGGAAAAAGAAATAAGCAAAAAAACATTTGCACTGGCAGACAATCCAATTCCTTGT
Organism: Solanum appendiculatum; assembly: GCA_018342035.1. Taxonomy (NCBI): domain Eukaryota; kingdom Viridiplantae; phylum Streptophyta; class Magnoliopsida; order Solanales; family Solanaceae; genus Solanum; species Solanum appendiculatum. The sequence continues at coordinate 2,921,423 of JAGDQO010000422.1, forward strand.
GAGAAGCAAATCGAGGAAACAGGTTAATAGTCAGATACCAAACCAAACTCACCTGGTTATGTACCACAAATAATCACTTGTATCTCTGGTTACATTTATTTGCTCCAAGAGACCAAAAGACCTAATTGATGAGCTGTCATCTAATGCAGATATATCTTCATTGTAACTCTCCCAAGATAGCATCTCAGAGTTAGTCGGTAGCATTTCCATCTTTGATGTTTGAACTCCAACCTACACATGGAATTTAAAAGCTGTTAAATCCTTGCTTTCAGAGTTGTTAGCGAGTGGCATAAATGAACTATTAACTTTCGGAAGATACTAAAGCAGCTCATGAGTACTATTGAATGTACAGAAGTTCCCAAGCAGGTGTATTACGTACTTTGGCTGTGTTGAAGACTACATTTCTGCAATCAGGAAGGATGCTAATGGACCAAGGAGGCAAATTATAGTGCATGTTATTGAACATTACTCTAGCAGCAGATTTCCCGTCATTGTTTGACAAGAAAGCTGCACAGCCCCCTGTCTCAGAAGAGTACACATATGCCTACAGCAACAGAAAATATTCAATGAGAGACTGATTGTAATGAACCGTGGCGACAAGATTACAGATGCTTATGCAGAATTATATACTTGTTGAAGGTTTCCCAAGGATGTGATAGCTGGATCTGCGAAAACTATGGATTTCTCACACATCTTGATAGCTCTATGAAGCTCCTTGAGATGGCCATATTTTGGCTGTCTGATCAGACCTGTCAAATGGAAGGGGAGTTTAAAGGACTTCGCTCTTTTGGTTAAGCGGAACTGAATAATGACTTAGGCAAATTTTTATGCTACAAAGCTTTTTAAGCGCACACAAATTAGAGAAGGAAGCTTTGAGAAATCCTTATAGAGCAAATATCAGTGAAGGAAACATGGTCTCACTGAACCAGTCCATAATTTCAAAGACCATCACAACTCCTTAAATAATACTCAAGACTTGTGAGTTTAAATCTACAAGAGAAGAGATAAGTAAAGAGGAAACAACAGCTCTACACTCACCATACTCATCAATTGGAGCATCATAGTCATAGCTAGTAGTGATGAATGGCCCCCCCGCAGTGCGTCCAAAGTTCGTGCCCCCATGGTACTGTTAGGCAAACAGAGGAAATGTTATTACTATAGGGGACTTCATACATGCTTTCGATTTATAAAGAAGTATTATGACTTTTCTACATCAGGCATTTGCCGAATTAGTGAAATGGAACTAACCATGTAATAGTTAACAAAAGACCCTCCTCTTTGTATAAATTGGGCAACAGCAAATGCCAAATCCTGAACTGGCCTCTGATGAAGGGGACCGCCAAATTCCGAGAACCTTAAATTTATTGAGAAAACAAGTCAAAAACGACCCGACTTCAAACATAATCAAAAGTTAAAAGGAAGAAACGAGATTACATACCAACCACTCCAAGCTTCAGTCCAAATTGCAGGTTTGTATGGTTTGTTTGGGAAAAAATTATCACAGTAGAAACCATTGCATGTGTTGATCTGTTATCAACAGTAAAAAAAGTTATTTAAGTGGTTATAGAACTATTTTAAGAGCCTTAAGAGTTAATCAGTTGTATAATTTTTGGATTTTTATTAGAAACTGAGGCGAAATAGGAGAGGATCAAGAGGAGCGAAACTGTTTGGCTCATACTAGGAGGAAGTTAACTAATATACACTTACAGTGTAAAATCAGGTCATTTAAAAGCTAATTACAGGTAACTTTTATAGCAAGCATGAACTGGCAAATTGTCATCTAAACTGATAGGTGTATGTAAGTTAAACTAAACTAGAAAATGCTACATAACAATGCCAAATAGAAGTACGGGAAGCTCTAACAACTAAGTTTGCTTACCACAGGATCTGGGGCATCTTCTTCCTTGCACATCACCCATGGGACGCCTGTGTCCAATCCAACTGCCATATTTGCAGCCCATGTTGCATACTGATGGCCCGGTGCTCCGAGTACCTTGGCTTGAGGCCCATACTCATTCTCAATCTGCATTACCAGATCAGACAGAAAGGTTACATGAGAATTGAACTAGTTTTAGTGGAATTTGGCTTCAGCAAACAAAAGAATAGAATAATGAACTAATTGGAATAAAAAATCATGAAAGATAAACAACCTGGGAGAGTATGATTGGACCACCCTGAGACTCGAAAAGATTATGACTCTTCATCAAGTTAACAATTTTCTCAGCATACCCTTTCATTGCATTCTGCCGATCCATAAAACAATTAAAATTTCATTAACTATCCACCATTTAAAATGATGAATCTTCTTAAAATGGTGATTTTCTTTTAAAAAATTTCTCAAGAGAAGGCTGAGACCTTGAAAGGTTCATTATCTGCTCTGAAGCTAATGCCTGGTACATACTTCAGCCATACTGGAAACCCTCTGTGGAATTGACAGTAAAATTAGTACAAATATGAAATACCACTTTGTATGAACATGTTTGACGGATCAAGTGAAGAGCTAAAAAAATAAAAAGAAATGTACCCAAAATTCCACTCTGCACAAACATAAGGGCCAATTCGAAGATGAGCATAAAGGCCTGCTTTCTGAATTGTTTTTACAAACCTCACCAGGTCATATCTTCCTTCAAAATTGTACTGAACACCCCACACAGAACATGAAAAAAGATTCAATCTTTGAGCACAAAACATGAGACTAAACAAGCTAATTGAACAGAAATAAGAGAGAAATGAAGTACATTGCCAGGAGAAGGCTCATGAACATTCCAAAAGACATAAGTCTCAACCACATCCAAACCTCCTTCTTTTGCCTTGTTTATCAGATCTTCCCACATCTACAAAACCACATTTTAAAGCTCACTTCATAAACAATTTCACAGTAAAAAGAAAAAAGAGAACATAAATGATCAAGAATTGGAGTACCTCAGGGGTACTTCTAGGGTAATGTATAGAACCAGAGAAAAGTAATCTTCTTTGCCCATTAATCACAATAGCTTTCCTATCATAGGTAACATCACAGTGAATCAACTCACAACTGATAAACAACACTATACACCATAGCAGAACCCACTTCTGAACTGAGTTAACCTCCATGATTCCACCTCCTTTTTTGCTTTTTTATCTTACAAACACATCCAAGAACACAACTTTTCTTTCTGGGTGGAGGGAAATTTGAAGTAAAATCAAGAATCTTGGAACAAAAAGCTAAAAAAAAAGTGAAAATTTATGGAGGGTAGGCTTAATTGCAATGTGGGTGCACTGCAAGTAAGTCCACTTTTGCTTTGAAGAGCAACCACAGTGCTTGAGTCCAAGTAATTGCCTCTTCCTCCACCTCAAAACTCTAATGTGCAAGTCTTGGAAGTGATGGAAATACAAGTTTATATATAGAGAGACAGTTGTAATGTACAGCTTTTATTTCACTATTGCCAAGAAAAAAAAGGAGAGAGAAAGTCTGTGGGTGACTCTAAGCTCAACACTCAAAAAGAAAAAAAAAAATATTTAGTTATTCTTCGTTTCAATTTACTTGTCTAATTTTGATATGAGAATTTTTATAATCTTAAGCTAAACATATACGAATATATTAAATATTATTTAATTTCGTAATCTCAAATATGAAAAGAGATATTCAGTACTTAATAAAAGCACATGACAAACAGAAAAAAGGAAACAAGAATATCATGTGTAAATCTAAGAAGCTTTCCCACTATTCTCTTTTTTCATTTTTTATTGGTTGAAAATTGAAAATAAAGTGTAAGGTTTAGAATGGAGGGAGGGAGGGAGTGATTTTGGCGCATTAATGAAATAAGTGCAGGTTTAGCGGGGTCATTATTTAATTAGTGGGAAACTTATGGCTAGATTTTATTTTCATAATCTTTGTTTAAGCCTTGTTTAATATTTTACTTATTTCTTACAGTACAATTTTATTTTTATTTTTGACCTGTTTTCCTAGCTGTCACTGCTGATGGTCAAAATTGTACACCTGGATTTATAGATTTTAGATCCACCGAGCTGACACACGAATATATTTTTCGGGTCTCATTTAATTGTGATTAATTGACATTTAATTAAAAATGAAATCTTTGATTCTTAATCTGATCTAAGGAGAATATTTTAAATGATTTGAAAATTTTAACTTCTGAACAAGTCTCGTGAAAGTATCGATCGGTTCCATTTTGTTTTTCTCGTCAAACTAATTGATGTGGAAGTTTCCTCTTAATCCTCGATATATTTTGAAGAAAAAAAAAATTATATTTAGATAATTTTTGAGTTTAATTTTTTTTTAAATGCGAAAAAAGTATAACTTGACCTCAAAAGTCAATAACAACAAAAGTATTAATGAAGTGATAAGTATTCTTTCATTTGAATCAGTCTCAAATTTAAATTCTACTAGATATGAAATCACTTTTGTTAGAGAACTACTACACAAACATCGAGTGATAGTTCATAAACAAAGTATTTGTGTGTCACTCGTCGTGATTCACCAGAAGCAAAAGCACGTAAAATGTGAAAAGAAAACGACAAATATTAGAGTTAAATAAACGTGAAAGCTTTCGTATACTGTGTATACGTAGCATCTATTATTACTTGTCATATATACAAAAATTGGTTATTGAGTTTTGAAGATCTCAGCTCACCGACACAACAATTAGTAATAGTACATACAATACAAGAATTTGATTTGTGTCAAACAAAGAAGATGGTCAAGTGTCCAATCTTAAGATATTTTGATATGGTGAATTAATGTCACTTTCTCAACTGATCATTCAATTCACATGATTCCAAATTATACTGGGGTTACAAGCTTAGCTAGTTGTTTGATAAAAAAATTGACTAATTTTAAAATGTTTTAAAAAAATAAAAGAAGGTATTTTATTCATTATATATACTACCTTGGAGTCTTTTGATATGTTCTTTAATGTTTGGCTCATCCACTAAGAAATTCATTTGATTATACCAATAATACACTTTTTAACTTAGATAACTCTTTTAAGTTTTTATCTTGAGTGATAAATGCTTTTCATATGGTTTGCTAAAATGACGATATAAATTTTTCTGGTTAAAGTGGCAAATTAATTACAAGGATCGGAAGAACTGCAGTTCCCGCATCAATTAGCAATGTTAATTAGGTAAAATGTCACTCTCTCCATTTCATTTTACTTAATCCATTTATTAAAATAAGAGTATTATTTTGCAGGTAAAAATTAAACGAAGGAAGTACATAGTAGTAATTCAAATTTTCAAAGCATAATTAATAAAGTCAATCTAATAAATAAAAAACACTAAGGAGATGTTTTATGCATCGAACAGCCTTTTTCTAGTTAAAAAAAAAAACCCAAACAATGTTTTTTAAGGGAAATATCAAGTAACATGGATCAAATAAAATCAAACGAAAATAGTATTAAACTATGGTAGTTCAATAAATACCACTACAGAAAAAATAAAATTCAAACTAAGAAAGTTGTTGCTAATTTGTCACTAATATAAATAACCCATAGATAAATGATTACAAATCCATCATATAGTGACGGATTTTTATTATTCAGCAACATTTGTTGTGCGTGGGTATTTTATTTTATTTGAGTGAATAATAAATGTGCCAAATTCGTATAAGACAGGAAGTACTAGAATTCATTCACAAAAATGTTTAGACTGAATTGTGACACACCACAACTATATATAATCCATATTGAAGCAAACTAGTAGTACGTGTGAACTGAAGTTTTTTGGTCAGTCGTTTTCATTTCAGAAAGAGTAAAGCTCAATAACTTTCTTCTTTTTTTACTTGACAATAATCCACAGCAATTGCAGGGATATATAGTAGTGTTACAGCTAGGCCATTATATATATTTCAATTTCATGGATGTCGTTTTTGATATATCGATGCAGTAGTATTGTCAGTGTCTCCCAAAATTATGTCATTTTCTAGTGCCATGGCGTTTGCCCACAACCCCCAGCTAAGCTTAGATATACTCATTTTTTACTAATTGAGTGTCAAACTTGCCTACTATTTTTGGTTTAATCTCTATAACACATGTCAAGATTCAACAAGAAAATGCCAATTCTTAATATAATAAAATGGTGGAAATAACTAGTTGGAAATTGAAAAGCTACTCCACTAATTAAAGTTTCTTTCTTGTTTTTGTCCCTTATTAAATTTATTTTTTTAAAAAAAAAAAACTTTCTTTATAGCACGTTTAAAATTACAAAATTAAAAGATATTTTGATACATTTGACAAATCTTTTATTTTAGACCATAAGATATATTACAGGTCAGTAAATTTGAAACGAAGAGAGTACTAGAAAAAGAGGTCCCCTCGAGGGGAGAACTAAGGTAATTTGTGTCAGTCAAAAGTAATAGCAACACTATATATATATATATATGGTTGGACTTCAATATTCTAGTTTTAAATTTGCTTTAGCGTATACAATGGAGCAGAATTTTATGTTTATACACTGAAACTTTTACATGAAAATGAATATATCTACATATATATAATATTCACCATTACCCGAAACATAGCATGAAAATTCGCAATGATTTCATGCTATAATGCTTTTCCTATCATAAATGTCAGTTGTGATAACATTATCAAACATTATATTTAAATGAGCAGTAAGAGTAGCTCTTTTTGCAATAAGGAGAGTATTCCTAATTATCATATTCTGGCCTAACATATCACTTCATGTTATTGGAGTTCAACAAAACAAACAAATAAATAGTCAAAGTTTATGGGTTCAATTACACAATGTTTTTTTTTGTATGCCAAGGTATGTCAAAGTTACCAAGGACGTCAAATGAGTACTTGGGTTGAATTTGGATGATTTACATTTTACGATAGCCTAGGTCAATAAATAGACCTCACATTTAGACATATAATGAAGTTAAAAATTTTAATTGATAAATGCGACATCAACTAGTTGACATTAATACTTAGTTGTGAAACAGGGCAGATGTTATTAAGAGTTCTATTTTAGTCTTTTTAATGTCTAATATTAGAAAACTTGTGAAATTATTAAATATTGAGTCATGGCTTAATTAAGTAACCTTGTAAGTTGAAGTTTTTCTTTATTGTCAAGTTAACCTTAAACTTAGTTGTGAAACAGATCAGATGTTGTTAGGAGTTCTATTTTAATCCATTTAAATAGTAATAGAAAATATAGAGAAGGTCTAATATTAGAAAACTCATGAAATTAATAAATATTGGAATATAGAAGCGGGCTTAATTAAGTAACCTTGCAAGTTGAAGTTTTCCTTTAATTAAGAGACTTTAAGAAGTGGTCAATCTCAAAAGAGAAGTAAGATTAGAGTGAAGTTACAACATATTAGTTGTTACAAGAAATCTATACATGACTTCTAATTGTTTCAGACAAAAAAGTGTATTTTTAAATCTATCCTTGGTCAAAAGAAGCAAGGCAAATTGAATTGATTAACAGGGAGGGGCCAATTCTTTTCGTTTTTGTTTAATTACTAATTGTCTGGTTTAGAGTGCAGATTGTAAACTAAACTAATAAACATTGGATCCTAAGTGGTTGCTGCAGTCTTTTGGGAGTCAAAATAATAGTAGTAAGCCTTTTTGTTGCTTTTGTTAACTTTTCCATTACGCTTTTTAAGCTTTCGACGGCGTGATGAACGGGCAGATTGCAGATTCTGTCTAGCTAATGCTTCTTTGCTTAACACTAAACATGTCAATTAATGAAAATTAAACTAATTTCATTAGAAGTCCACTAGTTGCTAAAAGCTCATTTTTAGGTATTTCTAAAATAGAGTTTGTTCACATTTTATGTTAAGTTGGTACAAGAAATTCAATAATTGTTAGTTATAAAAGAAGTAAAACAAAGAATTAGTGGGATGAATGTGGAAGAGAAAATGACACAGATTTTCTGAGCGATTAAGCATGGGATTTACCTAATTATATCATGCTTTGTGGTTAATCACAGGAGATCATTTCCTCAATTATATTAACTTAACTACTATGGTTAAGATATTTAATAATTAACTATGGTTAAATGAAAAAAAATGGTATGTCCGAGTGACCGAGTCCATGTCATCATCTATTAATTTGATGTAAACATTGTTTCTTATTCTGAGAAAAAAAGGTCGAGTTTGTAAGCATGAATCAAAGAAAGATAGAGTTTATAGAATTTGAAACACATTCAAATTTTGTGTGAATTGAAATCAATGTTAGAGACTATATAATTTGTAACAAATGTATTGTTCTTTTTGTTTTCAATTTTGTGTGAATTGAAATCAATGTTAGAGACTATATAATTTGGAACAAATGTATTGTTCTTTTTGTTTTCTCTTTATTGTAAGTGATTATAGAAGATCATTTTCTCCTTGCAAAATAAATAAATTTAAGCGGTCATTTGAGACCTTGTTAGTGACCCAATAATAATAAGTCATCAAACATCATAAATCCCGTAAATCTCAACCATAACTAACGCTTGGGACCATCCAAAGGGTCATAATTTAAGTTTTAATTTGCACATGATCATACTCCTACTAATTAATTTCAGGTTTGGAGTAAAAAAGAAATTAATACTATGTAAATAGGTCCTATCCTATAATAAAAGACTGTTCCCTATTTCAACAAAACATCAGGGTAAAAGCGATAATTAACTTAGTAGGGTCTGCTCATAAAAATTCCATTTTAAATTACACCTAAAAGAAAAAGAGACCATTCATCTTTTTTAAGTACTGATTGGTTCTCGATGACCATTTTTTACATTACCTTAATAGATGAACATACAATAATTAGAATTAATAAAACTCAATATGTCATTTTAAAAAAATACAAAAAAAGAGTAATTAAGCAATTATGCGTGGACAAAAATGAATGGTTGGTCAGTCTTTGTCGAATTGACAATTGAATGAATACTCATTGTGTTTCTTTTATTTTGTTTGAGGTAGTATTTTTTGCAGCAGGCAAATCTTCCCTTGTTGCATCATTGCAAATTAAAACCAATATATACACTACTTCGACACTATAAATATTTTGTATATCATATTATTTTATTTAAGTTTTTAAAAAAAGTTTATCAATACACAAGTTAAATTTGTGATTTTAAACATATTACCACGTCTACTATATTATTATTAAAGTATTAGAATTAGATAAGATTATATGTATTGTATAAAAATAATCAAATGATAAATTATAATTCTAGAAAAGACCATACTCCGTATGTCCAATTTATATGATTTATTTTCCTTTTTAATCATTTTAAAAAAGAATGTCATATTTTATATTTAGTACTTTCTCCGCTTTTATTTATATGAGTTAGCTTAACTTGACACGGACTTTAAGATAGAAAGAAAGACTTTTGAAATTTGTGATCTAAAATAAGTTATAAATATTTGTGTAGTTATAAATCATTTCATTGAGGGTGAAACTGACATTGTAAACTTAAATTGTTTCTAAATATACAAATGTGTCATTCTTTTTGTGTTACTAAATATAGAAATGTGTCATTCTTTTTTAGACCGACTAAAAAGAAAAGTAAGTCATATAAAGTGGGGTAATAACAATTTAACTTTAAAATACATATTTTATTCTTAACGAAATAATTTCTAACCATATAAATATCTTTAACTATTTTAGACCTTAAATTCTTTTAAAAAAAATTCTTATTTTTTAAATTTCATATGAAGTCAAACGAACTTATATAGATTAAGACAGAGAGAGTAGTGGCTATATCCATCATTTTGATGCATATATAATTGGAGTAAACCTCTCGTCTATTTAAGCGTGATAGTGCAGGCTTATGCGTGATTGGTGATAAAAGTTTACAAGCCTCCCCCCACCCCCCCAAAAAAAAAAGAAGAAGAAGTACGTTAGGTTGTTGAGTGGGGGTCCACTTTTAAAACAAGGGGCACGTGGCAGTCATAATTGGCGCCAATAATTATTAACGCCGTGACCCCTCCTTCCCATTTAATTACCATTACCCAACTTTTGTGTCTCAAAGAAGGCCCCCCATTCTGTTAGCGTCGGTGGGATGAAGAACCGTTAATTCTCATCCTTAATTGGAATGCATCTTTTTCCTTCCAAGTAAGTATCGATTATAAGACCACTCTTTACTCTCTTTTCGAATCTTCTTTTTCCTTTTTTACCAAGCTATTATTATTTTTATTTTGGAAAAAGACTCAAATATGTCCGAACTTTGAGAAAAAATTTATTTATCTTATCCGTTAAAAGTTTGATTTATCTATGTCATTTTCATTTGAGAAATGACTCATCTATGCCATTATTTGTTAACAGAAAATAGTTCCAATTTGGCAAAATCATTTTTTACACATGATCAAATATGATTCGGCTACGTCATTAATTAAATTATTTTTTAAAAGGAAAAAGGCGCAAATATATTATTGAACTTTGAGAATAGGCTCATATATGCCATCCGTTAAAAGTTTGGCTCATCTATGCCATTTTAGTTAGCAAATAATGGCATGGATAAGCCTTTTGTCAAACGGAAATGGCATAGATGAGCCAAACTTTTAACGAATGACATAAATGAACTTTTTCTCAAAGTTCAATGGCATATTTGTGCCTTTTTCCTTTTACTTTTAATACTCAGACATAAATAGTTTTGATCTGTTTTATTTTATGGGATATTGTTTGACTCGACACGATTTTTTTTTAAAAAAAACAACCTTTGATTTTTATGGTGGAAAGATGATATGTATTTTTGATCCTTTTCTTCATACAACTCCAAACCTATCAGTACTATCTTTTTCATGATTTGGATCGTAGAGGTATTTTTAAAAATATTATTAAGAATAAAGCAAATCATTTTATTTGTGAATGCTGCAATTAATTAAGGATTATATGTTAACTAAAACTTTGGTCGGATGAAGGAAATAAAATTACCTAAGGTAATAATATATGCACAAGTGAAAGACCCAACACAATGATTTTGTAAGAGGCTTTTATTCAATAACTCAATGACTCTTGTATTTTTGTACATTGAATGTATCTCTCACTACATTGAAAATATATAATAAGGCACCCCTATTTATAAGACTAACAATCAAAGTAAACTAGGACTAGGAAACTATTAAACTAACAAATCATAATAAAACATAAATAAGTAAATACCATAAATAACAAATCCTAAATTAGTAAGGAATCCTAAACTACTTAGGAATCCTACTCTTGGTTTATTTCCTACATAGCCTCCCTTAAACCAAGATCCTCAAATGTGATCATGCCCAGCATCTTCTTCAACTTTATGAATAACTCTATTTTTATTGGCTTTGTGAAAATATCAGCAACTTGTTCTTCAGTCTTGCAATATTCAACCACTATCTCTTTATCTTGGACCAAATCACGAATGAAGTGCCATTTGATGTCGATGTGTTTGTTACGGCCATGAAAAACAGGATTCTTTGTTAACGCAATTGCAGACTTGCTATCACAAAATATTTTTGTAGGACTATCTTGCTTGTGTTGAAGAAACCCAAGCATCCTTCTCAACCACAGTGCTTGTGTAGCACTACTTGTTGCGGCCATGTACTCTGCTTCAGCAGTTGATAAAGCAACAACTTGTTGTTTCTTTGAAGACCAAGAAAATACACCAGATCCTAAATAAAATGCATAGCATGAAGTACTTTTTCTTTGTATCATATCACCAGTTCCATCTTTAGTCAACTTCCATTTCTCTTCAATAGGGGTCAAGATTGGTTTACCTTTGTTCATATTAAATCTTTTCAAAATATCACTCGCGTATTTTTTCTTTTGCTTGTATCCTTTAACAACTAATCTTGCCTTAAATCGATCTACTTCTCTAGATGGTTTGTATTTGGTTTTGTATACCCACTTGACTCCAATTGATTGTTTTGAAGACGGTAAATCTGTCAACTCCCAAGTGCTATTTTTCTCAATAGCATGAATTTTTTCATCCATTGCATTCATCCAATGATCATCTTTGGCAGCTTCCTCAAAAGTAATTGGATCACAATCTGCAAATAGTGCAAAGTTCACAATATCTTCGTTGGATAAATTTTTATTATTGTCAACAACATAATCTTGCAGAAGGGCTGGTAGTTGGCGATTTCTTTGTGGACGAATCGATGTTTCTGTTTGAACATGATAAGCTATTTGTTCCTCTTGATCTCTGCTAGAGCTTCCTTCCTCCATAATTGAAACGATTGGCTCAGACCTAGGTAACTCAGGATTTTTCTTTGACCATTCCCAAGTATTGTGTTCTTCAAAAGTTACTTCTTTACTAATAATTACTTTTCCTGTATCTGGATTAAATAACTTGTAACCCTTTGTCTCATGACTATAACCAATAAAAATACACTTTTCTGCCTTATCATCTAATTTCTTTCTCAAAACATCAGGAACATGAGCATAAGCAAGACAACCAAATACTTTTAGATGAGAGATATTTGGTTTCTTACCAGTCCAAACTTCTTGTGGAGTTTTTTCAAAATTGGATCGAGTTGGACACCTATTTAGAATATAAATTGCACAAGAGACAGCTTCTGCCCAGAATTCTTTGGGAGTATTTTTGGAATGCATAATTGATCTCACCATATCCATCACTGTTCTATTTTTTCTTTCAGCTACGTCATTTTGTTGAGGAGTATATCCAGTAGTCAATTGATGTTTAATGCCATATCCAGTAGTCAATTGATGTTTAATGCCAAACTTCTTCAAATAGTCATCACAAACAAGAAACTCAGTGCCCCTATCCGTTCTTAATGTCTTAACAAAATATCCACTTTGCCTTTCTACATAAACTCCATTGGAAGGAACTTCAACTGAACATAAGTCTGAGTGGATTAGCGCAAATGGTGCATTAGCCCTGCAAGCTGTCTTTATGAAAAGTTTCTCTATACTTCTTTCCCAAAATGCAAGACTCACACTTTGTATTAGGAAAATCAACAAAATCGTGTGTGCCATTTTTGGTCAACTTCAATCTCTCTTCAGCAGAATTCAAGATCAATTTGACTTTCTTCTTGACTTTCTTCATATTTAATATTTTAACAATATCATCATCATATTTTTTTCTTTTCTTGTATTCTTGAATAACCATTCTTGCCTTAAAATCGTCTGCTTCTCCAATTGATTTGTACTTGATCTTGCATGTCCATTCATCACCAGTTGATTGTGTATATGGTAGAGTAGGATCCTCAACAAATAATTTTTCATCCTCTTCAAAACTTATAATTTTAAATAATGATTCAGAGTTGATTGTATCTTCACTATTCATAGTCATGCACTTTAATTGCGGATCTAGAACTTCAATTGTTTTTGCTTCAATTTTGACATCTTTGATTTGTCTTAACCCAGTTTGATATCTCTTCTCTTGGATTAAGTTGACTCACCTTTTCTGGCAACGCTTCATTAAATGTTTCTGTCATCTGTTGATTCAGGGACATCTCATATGTCACCAATTCACCTTATAGATCATCAAGCTTCAAGGTATTCAGATTTCGAGTAGACTCAATATCTTTCTTCTTGATTAGAAACTCTAAACGTAGAGAATTTAATATCTTTTCAACAACTTTAACTTCTTCTAATGTTTCTCCATTGATCCTTATACCATTGACAATTTCTTTAATTCTTGTAAAAAAATCTTTGATTGTTTCTGTTGGTTTCATCTGAGCCAACTCAAACTGTTCCCAAAGTTCTTGAAGTTTTTCTCTCTTCACGTCTGAAACACGTCGATATATTTTTGTTAAAATTGTCCAAGCCTCCTTTGCTGACGTAGCATATAAAATTTTATATACACAATCCGACAGTTCTATCAAGGTAAAACCATGCCTTATAATTCAATTTTCTATTTTTCTCTAATTGTTTTGCAGCTTCACCAATCAATGTTGTGCCCTCTGGGGCATCCACGAATCCAATATCAATAATGGACCATAGTCCAACAGTTTTGAAAAAATTCTTCATCTGTTGATACCAACTCTCAAAATTATTTTTGCCATCAAACACAAAAACAAGACATTCGGGTAAATATGGAATATCCAGATTCTTTTGTATATGTTGGATCTCACACACGACTATTATAAGGATCTCACACAAGCTTTTATAAGGATCCCACACAAGTTTTTATAAAGATCTCACACAAGCTCTGATACCAATTTGAAGGAAATAAAATTACCTAAGGTAATAATATATGCACAAGTGAAAGACCCAACACAATGATTTTGTAAGAGGCTTTTATTCAATAACTCAATGACTCTTGTATTTTTGTACATTGAATGTATCTCTCACTACATTGAAAATATATAATAAGGCACCCCTATATATAAGACTAACAATCAAAGTAAACTAGGACTATGAAACTATTAAACTAACAAATCATAATAAAACATAAATAAGTAAATACCATAAATAACAAATCCTAAATTAGTAAGGAATCCTAAACTACTTAGGAATCCTACTCTTAGTTTATTTCCTACATCGGACACTCGTGGTTTTGCAAAAGAAATTAAAGGTAATCTTATAATCTTTGTGAAGGGCAACGTGGTTAGATTTGGTACCCTTTGACTTCTGCTCGAGTTGCTCTTTATTTTATTTAATAAAGGAGGAAAAGAAAAAGTAGTATTACCTTTTTTTATGCTTTCTAATTGCTACTTATTTTGCTTTAATACTTATCTTATAATTATGATTAGGGTGTTCAAATTTCTTTTCTAACTCAAAAGGCTAAGCATTAACGGATAATAAACATGCATAATTATTTACCGGAATTAGTGACGTGATTACTTCCTTTCGGTAGGGGTAGGACTAATAACATAATTTCGTTGTTCATTAATCATTATGTCTTTATTTAATCCACAAATTACAAAATCACCATGTCTGAATTATTAGTTTTCGACCATGGCGCAAAGCGTTATTATGCAATTTCAACGGTAAAACAAGAAATAAGAGGATTTAATTACTAATTGTGACATTTCAACGGTTAATAAACTTTTGATCTTATTGACAATATAACGGTTAATTAATAGTAGTAGTAGGTTTTGACATCTTCAATGATTTATAATTCATAATTGGTGTTATCCACTTCCCGCATTCGTCGCTTGAACGTTGGTCAGATTATTTTTTTCCCCCTTCAAGTATAGCAATCATTTTTTTTTCTGTTTTTGCTAAAAATCGACACTATAAACTTTGACATATCAAGTGATTTAAGGGATTCTTGACTTTAGGATTATTTGACAGTTGATAATAGTATGAGACGGTAGGTTTTGGATTGTTATTTAGGTTGTAATTCTCAATTATTATACCATTATTATACAAGTTACTGCTAGTTTTTAAACTTACCCAAACACCTTCATTATCACTTATTTGATAATTACTTCAATTTAAATCGTGTTGCTGATGTACACCATATTTACATATATACCTGTTTAATTATCTACCTAATTGTACATTAATTAATTACTATTCAAGAACCAAAGTTTATTGTTGTTAACTGTTAAGGTGCATAAACACATGCATGGAGCAGATTAGCAAAACAAGGACAAGTTCCACAAATTTAAGTCTTGCCAAGAACAATTATGATTATTTTGACTCTTCATGAGGGTGGTACATACCAACCAACAATAAGATATCTAAGTAATTAGGACCTAGCACAGAGCCACGTAAGGTTGAGTTGGTTCATCCGAATCTTCTTCAATGTAAAAATTATATTATTTGTACATTATTAATATTCTTTATGTATACATAGTAAATATTAGATTTCATTAATTTTTTCATATTTTTAATTTCTTAATGAAAATTTAGATTCCGCCACCACTGATTAGGACTTTGCACGCCCCTAGTCCCCTACACAAGATTGTTCCTTCATATAATCGACTCGTTAATTACGTAAGAGATTTATGCTTGCAATTACTCTTTTACTTGTGATTGCAACTGTCAATCTCCTAAAATTTGGGCCTGGGTTGTTTCAGCCTTTTTGTCACTAGCACAAAATTTTCACATAATTTTCTGTCCCCATGTCTTTAGTTTTTTCTTTCACTTTTCACTTTCCACTTTTTTTTTTTCTCCTCAGCTTCCTCTTTAGCTCTTTGGTTCTCTACCATAATTATCATCTTAATTAGTACATACTTTCTGACAATGCCAGTTTACTAATTTAACTATATCTGAACTATGAATTTACATATTCCTTCCCCCACCCCCATTTTTTATTTTTTTTAATAATTATACTTGAAACCATACTAAACCGTAGGGATGAAGCTACATGGTACGTACCAAAAATATGTGCAAACCTTTAAAGGGGCTGGTTGAATTGAGTTTTTATACTTTTATTAGTGTAGCGATAAAGGTGATTAAAAATTGCTTCTAATAGCAGGTTTACATAGTAATTATTAAAGTGTGACAATATATCTTGCATTTTCTTAAAAGTCTCTTTGTAAAAAAATTCAAGGTTTGTCACTGCTAAACTGGTTTTAAATTCATCTTTTATTTCTATGATGAATGATGATCGATGGAGGAATAATTTCTTGTAAAATTTAAAAAGAGAATGTCTATAAGAATTATTAAGCATGTCAAGTGATCGAGAGTTGATGAAACTAGCAATTTGGCAATGTAAACTTTAGAGGTTAATGAGATATAGTTGAAGAATGGGACCAGCATGGAGACACAAAATATCAAGTATGGGTACCTTCTCCAGTACGAAAGAGTTATGGGGACTTTCTTTTTCCCTCAGAATAAATCACAAAAGTGATTGGTCTACTACCATGCTTCCTGTCCTCTTTGCTTCTTCTTTAAGAATTTCTAGAGGCAAATAATCTTATTATTCACATGAAGTATATAATATTATACTCCAGTAGAATATGTCCAAGTAATTTTTGTGTTTTTTAAGCTGGCTCTCTTGGTACCAAAAATCTGATTATAATAAAATATTTTGTCAATTTAGGTATTATATACCTTACAATTGAAGGACTTGTTGTCCAGAAATAGCACTTGATTATGTCCAACTTCTGTCCTTTATTGATGATATGGATATTTGCCACACGATTTGATTTGTTTCTTTTCTCTTTTGACCTCACATATACTTCCAAGTTTTTCGTCCTTGTGTGATATGTGTACTCACATTATAACAGCCTTGATCATCAATTTTTACCTTCTCTTAGAAATAAGAGTGTGTTACTATTGTTTCAACACCTAATAATTTCGAGTGGTTTTCCAAATATGTCGCAAGTATTGCATTTAAAATCTGTGATAGTACAAATATGATTTGCGCATTATTAGCACACCAATCGAAAAAAAAAATGAGTTGCTCTTAAGATCTAGGATCGGATACACATTCCAAGATAGCGTTAATTAATGGAAACATCCCATGAGTTTAATTATCAGATCTCAACGTTCCTTTAAACGTACTCCCTCTGTTTGATAGGAGTATTACCTGGTTCATGATTCCATGTTGACTTGACACACTTCTTAAGAAATTTTTTACTTATTAGAAGTATTTTTCACCTAAATTAACTTTATTAATGATGTTTTGGAACTCTAACTTTGAATACTACTACTCTATTTAGTTACTATTTAATAATAAGGGTAAAATAAAAAAAAGTAATAAAACTCTTTTGATTTGATAAAATGGATAAGTAAAAAGAAAAATCTACTTATAATATAAGGGTCAAGTAAAATGAAATAGTATAGGAGCCAAGTTAAATGAAACCAAGAAAGTACTCAGCATCATTTTCTATAAAATTACTGTCATGTATAATTGCAGATCTATGGGAATTACGAAGTCCCATCTTTCTATAGATTGCTAAGGAATCCTACTCAATCTTATCCTTTATTTCCGGAAAGAAGAAAAGAGAGAAAAAAAAAAAGGTCTTAATTTGCAAAGAGTAGTATTGTAGCAAAACACTCTTGAAAGAATATTACCCAGACAAAAACGTGAAGTACATTATTAGTAGTTGAGCTCAGAATAAAAGAGATTTAAGGGATGTTTTTTGCTTCTAAATTAATACAAATGTATATATGACATAATTATGTGAGCTTGTTTGTATAGTCATAATTAAAAGCCATAATTGGAAGGTTTCAATTTGTGACACTCTAATTAATACCACTAGCACTGGCCGGTATGGACTCCATCAAAATAATTGTTGTATATTAGACTGATCTTGAGGAATAATATAATTACGGGACATCCATGCCTTGTTTAGCAGGATTTAATTAGAAAGTAATCAAATGGAATCATAACATTAAAGTTTTTATATCTCAATTTTATGTTGTTCTTGTGTGACCTGTAGGTCAGAAGTTTGAGCCATAAAATCAATCATTAATATTTACATCAAGGTAGGTTGTATACATCACATTCCCTTAGAATGCAGCTGCACTGAATTGCTTCTTTTTTTTTACATCCCCAACATGATCATTCTTGCCCTAACTCATATCATCATCATCATAACTATAAGCAAGTACACAACTAAAAGATTAAAACATTATGGTAAGTATTTACATTCAACATATGACATAATTGAGTTAATATCTCGAAAGGTCACTCAACTTTGAAAATTTATCTTGTAAAATCATTGAAGTTTGTTTTGTTTCAATAAAATCACTCAACTTAGACTTTTGTATCAATAAAATCACTCTTAATGCTTTTTGACTAGTCTACCACAATATACCTCTAAATGTGAATTTCCTTCATCTTCCTTCTTCTTTTTTTTCGCTCATAATTCTCGTCAAAGCTAATGAACTGACTAAATGTATTGACTTTTAACAAACATAAAAATCAAAACTGTTCAATTCATACTAATTAAGGACCATTCAAGTTAATAAATTGACAATCTATGACGAGATCCATTCCCAACTCCATCAACAAAGATCATCTCCAAAACAAGTCAAATAAAGCTCTTATATATTACTCTTAATTTTAATCCTAACACATTTTAGTTGAACTTCACAGCATCTTTTATTTTCTTTTTGGGGTCTCTTAATTTTTTTATTTTTTAAAAAACTCTTTATAACTAAATTAATCATAAGCAAATCAAAAAAATATTAATTCCATGAGCTGCCTCAGTGTGGTAAAGTTTCAACCAACATACAATAATTAAGGTAATGATAGCTAATTACTTAATAGATGACTTACGTAAACAACAGATTCACGGGATTAACTAAAGAAAATTTATAATATTGATCCAATTCTGGAGGAAATAATATTTATATTGCAAAAGTTGTCAAATCGGAGATTTCATTGTACGGGTTATCTGGCACTATACTTGAAAGAATGAATTTATAAATTCACTTTTAGTGCTTAGAATTAAGAGTGATTTTATTTGACTAAGTTTGAGTGATTTTATTGATACAAAAACCTAAGTTGAGTGATTTTTTTGATACAAAACAAAGGAAATATTAACTCTGACATAATTATAAGTAGAGGTGTTGCATAATGTTCCAAAGATGTATTTGGACCTTTTTTTCCATATTAGACGGGCCAAGGCCCAGAGAAGTAATTTGCTTGGGCTTGGCCCAGATATATGAACTGACCTGGGACCCACCCTACCATCCTCTTTTTTTTTTTTTTAAATTAAATTTTCGCTGCTGAAACTTGAAGTTGATGAAACTCCCTGTAATTCCCGCTGAAATTGAGAAGTCTCTTCAACTGAAATTTTCAAATTTTCACCATGCTTCATCATATCAAAATTTTGTCGAGCAAACTAATCATCAGCCAACATTTTCTCCGGCGAAGTTGTCGTAGGAAGTCGACTCGCCGTTTCAACAACGTCGAGGATGAAGATGAAGAATATCACAAAGTCCGAAGAAAAACTGAAAATGAAGAAGCACAAATTTATTTGCTTAAGAGTAGAGGTCAACATCTTCTCATGAATCCTCGAGTCCTTAATTCCATAGTCCAAAAATCCAACATACTTTCTACTGATACTGTTCTAGAAATTGGACCAGGCACCGGAAATCTCACCCTGAAGCTTTTAGAAGCTGCCGAAAAAGTCATAGCCATTGAGATTGACAGACGTATGATAGAGATTCTTCACAAGCGCGTCTCTGAACGAGGACTTCAAGACCGTTTAACGGTAAGTTTATATGCTCGCATATTGTTCGACGAAATGCCTCGTGACTTGTTGAAAAAATAATCATAGTATAAAATTCTGTATTATTATTTTAATGTGTTGTTTCCTGTTAAAACTAGGAATAAACTAATACTAACATAATATACCGGGGTGGAGTCAGTAACTTAAAAGGAGTAGAATCCCAAATCCATAAGCTTTAAATCCTGTCTCCTCCGTCTCTGATTTTATATCATGATTGAATGATATAAGAGGTGTATTAGTAATACAAGGATTAAGGAAATTCTTGATTTTGGTATGGGCAGTGTTGCATTCTCTATTATGACAATCCGTGTTTGATTATTACACTGTATAACAACCGTTATATTGGGGAGCTATGGTGTATCACATCTGGAAAGCTAGGAACTGGAAGCAATTCAAAGGAGTACAGATACTACATATAGACACAGTGAGGAAAATTACATGAGAAATTGTAGAGAGGATAGAAATGTATAAGAATACAAAAAGAGCAAATAGATGTAGAAATTTTTGGCAAAAATTATATAGTTAGATGCTGGTCTTGCTGAGGTCATTCCTCATTAAACGTTTAGAGGTGATGAGGTTTGGATGCTCTTAGTTTGTAACTGGTTTTTGTTAATGGTAATATGCACATTGGTTGCCAAAAAACAACCGTTATATTATAATCCTTGTATAACTTGTCATAGAATGAAAGGACTGTTTAGTGCAGTTGAGTCTGACACGTGTATGACTTCATACTTGGTTCAATTGAGTAGTTGTCATTTGGGTTTTGCAGGTTATATGCCAAGATGCTTTAAAGACTGAGTTTCCAAGGTTTGATCTTATGGTTGCCAACATACCTTATGGAATTTCCTCGCCTCTGGTTGCTAAATTAGTTTATGGAAAGAACTCATACAGGAGTGGGACACTACTGTTACAGAAAGAGTTTGCAAGGAGGCTATTGGCAAATCCAGGGGACTCGGAATTTAATAGATTAGCTGTGAATGTGAAGCTGGTGGCTGACGTAGAGTTTGTCATGAATGTGAGCAAGAAGGATTTTTTGCCATGTCCAAAGGTTGATTCTTCTGTTGTGAAGATATATCCTAAAACTGAAATTCCAGAGGTGGACTATGAAGAATGGTGTGCGTTTACGAGAACTTGCTTCACTAAGAAAAATAAAACATTGGGTGCGATCTTTAAGCAGAAAAGAATGTTGATGGAGTTAATGAAACTTCAAGAAACCAAAGGAGATGAAGAGAATAACACATTGTACATTGATGATCATGTTAATGATACCGAAGATGAAGATGGGCTGAGCAATGAAGACAATGTTAATTTCTCTTCCGATGTGGGGAAGGACCTGAATTTGTTTAGAGAGATAATCAATGACATTTTAAGAACTGGTGGATTTGAAGACAAGAGGCCTTCAAAGCTCTCGCATGAGGAGCTACTGGACTTGCTTTCTTTATTCAATCGAGCTAGGATACATTTTCATGGTCAAGAAAATCCCAAGGATGAAAGTGATGCCGAACTTGCTTCTGCTTTTGGTCCATTATAGAGCCTTAATGCACCTATGCTTGTGTAAATACATGCAGCATGGTTTCTTACCTCATTTTCGTAAATGGAAATTCAACCAACTTCATTGATCTGGCCATAGCCGCGGATTATCAATTTTTTGCAAGAATTTTGCAGAAGATGTCACTTCACCCTCAGAAAGTTCATACTTTGAAGGTGATTGATTGGTCCGTGCCTCTTAGTCATATCATGACTACTGGATTCTGGGCAAAAACTTTATGTTTCCTTCAATTAAATTCGATTGGTGGAATGCCAAATGGGACCTCATAAGGTGGTGTTGTTTAATCTATTTAGTATCTGTTCTATTTAGCAGATGGATTGATTCCACTGGAGCCCAATTTCGAGTTGTGCATTAGGGAAATGAGTTTCGGAGCCTTGAGACAGTTTATTCTACTCATTTCCAAAATACTCCTGTCAGGCCTGAGAGTATCCATTCGTTTGCTAGCACCTTGTTAGCCTCCTCTACCAGTGCAAAATTGGAGCTCCGGCTGGTATTTGGCAAACTTCACACTGAGCCTTTCATAAGATTTTGCAATTCAATAGTTTACAGCTTAACCTAGAGTCACCAGCGTGGGAAGGGCCAGCAAGAAGCTTCGCGTGAAAAGAACCAGCTTGAAACCTCCTAGTCTACATTCATGTTGTTATTCCACTCATTCTGGAATATTGGGCTTTTGGCTACCCTATGTAACTTTCTTCTTCTTTTCTTGAACTTCTTAACGTTGTCTCTTTGATTTTACCAAGGCTATGTTGGATGTATTCGGAGTTCATATTGCTCAATATTGATTATTTTATACTTGAGGATCGTAGAAGATACCAGCTACTCATTAGAGCCCTAGCATTAAACTTGTTGCACATATATAAATCTAATCTCCCTTGTATTACTTGTCAAAAGAAAAATAAAATAATCCTTGCATTTTAGCTCCTCGAAGTGATCAGAATACGAATCTCTTTTGATGTCAACAACTGTTTCCTAAGATAAGTGAACTGTAGCCAAAGAGATAAAAATCATTTTCTTGCATGAATTTGCTTAAAAGAAAAAGGAAATTCTAAAGTTTATAGGAATAATTGCAACTTTTTTGGCTAGCTTTGTCAATTGGCAGAAGGTACTTTTCTTGCGCTTTCTTTTGTTTGCCTTCAACTTAAAGACTAAAGTTAAAGATACCATAGCATTTCAAAATAGTGGCTATTCAAGAAACATTACTTCCCTTTCTACAACAAGATGGTTTCTAAATTCTACATTCTATTCAAATGTGTTGTTTTTTCAATTTATTTTTTTCCTTTTGAAGGTATAAACTCATTGACAAAACACCTTTGCAAGTAAATGGTTAATTGAATTAAGTAATACTCAAAGATGAAATTCGAGATTAAGGACAGATAAATTGAATCCATCATGACACAAAAAAAGAAAAAGAAAAAGAAAAAAACTAAGTCAAAAAAATAATTTTAAAAAAATACGCCCACCGTGGGGCTCGAACCACGACCACAAGGTTAAGAGCCTTGTGCTCTACCAACTGACCTAAACGGGCAGATGTTATTAGAAAAAATTAAATACTATATCATTGATGTTTAATACATGGTTTTTGGAAGTTTTGTGCACGTTTAAGGCAGCTTGACCAGCTTCTAGTTAATTTTAAAGCAGTTTCTCAATACATTGGTGTAATCAGATAACATGTCAGACACCATTGGAACAAGAGTTGACCAAAGGGATGCTCATATAATAAGCATTCTCCACCTACAACCCTAACATTGTACGCTCGAGTTATCAAGGAAGCAAAAATTTAAAAATCTCTTCGATCATTGACTAATTTTAATATTCGGGATATTTTATCATAGACAGAGAAATCATGACTTATCCACAGTGCAACTCATATATGTGTTGTTGAGCAAAGATAAGACCGACAAAAAGCACGCAATTAAGTAGCAGTGAACTTCGGTTGGTGAACTAAATACAATCATGCCGGCTATAATTGGGATATGAGATTTCCTTTAAATTATTGACAATATCTTGTAGAAATTCTCTACTTTTTGTCTGATTTACCAACTAAATTATTTGTTAGGCAAGTGACACACGTGTGGCAGAAGACCCACCTTTCAACTTCATTCTACATATCTAGTTTACAGCCACCGCATATTGTTAGTTTTTTTTAACAAAAGGACATTGAAATCCTCCAAAAATTGATGATAAGGATCAAGATTTTGAATTGATTTTTCCACTACCATATACACTAGGACTATAATAATGAAATGGACATCCAACCACCCAAAAGAAAATTAACAATAGGATGACACATTTGAGCTAAATATTAATCTATTTTTCTTTCTTAAAAAATATAAAACCTTGTACGTGGTTTACTACCTTAACATAAATATGTATATTTGGATGAGATAATTAAAGATGTTGATTACATAATAATTATTTTTTTGGTAGAGAAACAGCAGCATGTTGGAGAAATTAAGGATGGAAATAATAAAGAACAAGTTAGTTTTGTTTGGTTTATATTAGTGGGTTTTGCTGAAAGGGCAGGATGTTGATAGGCTGTTTGTTCTTCATCTTCACTGTTGGAAAATAGACAATCTCATCCTTCTCTGCCACCCATCTGTTCATCAACACAATAGAAAGTGATTGCTCATTAATTATTACTCTTGTATTATTTTCAAATTCCACTAACTTTGGTCCTTAGCTACTTGGTAACAAAATAACAAAAACAGTACTATTCCCACTTCTTCTTTCTCAAAAATATATTGCGCGTTTTTTACCTGTAGGTGGTGACAAAATGGTGGAGGAAAATGGAGATTTCAAGCCTTGAAAGTTCTAAACCAGGACATAGCCTCTGTCCTCCACCAAATGGTGTAAATGTATTGGCAACTCCAACTTTCTGCCAAGCCAAATAATTAGTTAGAATCTTAATTACCAGTGACAATTTCACATATTTAATTGTATAAAAGGAAAATCTGACCTCCCATCTAGATGGATCAAAATTGTATGGATTTTCATAATTTTCTTCATCCATGTGAACTGAAGTGAAGGATGCCAAAACACACCATCCTTTTGGTATCAAATACCCTGCATTCGCAACGGCGCAATATATATTAAACACTACAATTTTGAGTTTCACTCAACTTTTATTTTACCGCAATTAAATTAAATTATTTTTTGTAACGCATAAACAAATAAGTAAAAATGCTGAATCATAAAGAAAAGAAAACAGACCTTTGATTTTGACATCTTTGAGAGATTTTCTCCAAACTGCATTAATGATATTTGCCAATCTCAACGTTTCACTGATAACCTGTCATTCCATAACAAGAATTTGCTCGAATTTTCAACCCGTTTTTATAATTTAATAAAGACGGAATCAAAGATTAGTATTATTTTTTGCGACGTTTTTTTTGGGTATAGGTGGCACTATGAGTACATTTATAATAGGACTTGAACCTACATGTAAATAGTGCAACACTAGACTGAAAAAGTTTGACAATTTATTTATTTATATCATAAAAATGGAAACTAACATTCTGAGTGAAGGGCATTGACAAATAATCTGTCCAACTATAATCCTCACAGCAACTTATCTTCTGCTGCTTCAATTCCAAATTCTCCTCCTGCAATTATTCCAGGAAAACAACAAATTTGTGATAAAAAAATTAAAAGGAGAATAATCAAGGGACCAATGTATAGAGCTATGCCTCAACTTTAGTCTTCTCCAAAAACTGAGAATAATCCCTGGAAAAATGCTTTGGGTATAACTAGAATTTCATTTCAATCTCGATATTGTTGAAATTGGTCCAGAGTAACACTACTTTGTATTGTAATATTTTTTCAACGCATATCCTACCCCAACTAATTGTCACTCTTATCAGTAGAATATACACAAAAATTAACAGGCGAACAAAAATGCTCCATGTCATTATGAAAAATAATAAATATAAGGTCTAATTTACTAAGTTACTCCTATTTATCAGGTTTTTTTAGAATTGAGCACTATAAAAGATGTAGTTATTTAATATAAGAGTATAATTGGAGACATTTACGATTTTCGGTCTTAATTTCTAAAGAAAAACTTATTTAAGACAATTTTATTTTTTACTAAATCAACAATTATTTTGAAACGGAGCCGCCACCCCACCCCCCACGCGAAAAAAAATTGTGGGCACAAGTTTCAAGAAGAAGAGCACGGGGGTTGTAAATAAAGTTGGTCCACAACCGAAAGCCGTTAAATCAAAATCGTACGGTTAAAAAACATAGTCTTCCATACTTATTTAAAATTTTTTTGTGTGTCCCAGTTTTGAAAATGACTTGATAGAAAATGTCAAATAGAGTAGATAATATAATAAATTAACTAAAAGTTAAAAGATCATGTGACTATGACATATAATTCCCCACCACCCACACGTGGGGGCAAGCATCATTGCTCCCAACCGTTAATATTTTAGCCCAAGCAAAGCCTATCCGTCCATTTATTATATCCAAAACAGTCACTTTTACTAAGGTTTGTTATAGATAATAACTATTTTTAGCTGTATGTTGTTTTAATTTGACGACTTTTATACCGTCAATACATATAAGTTAAATTCTAGTAATAGCGATATCATACCAGCAAGCGAGCTAGAGCGACGGGGTTGTCACTTAGAAATTTGACAGCTAATGTGATCGCCGTTGGTACGGTCTCTTCTCCTGGGATCATCATCTCTATCAAGTTGCCGCTGATGCAATCGTCCGGTAGAGGTTGCTTTGGCCCATCAGCATTACCTAAAAGCACATCAATTGCATCATTTGGGAACTCCTTTTCTTCTTTTTTCTCCATGCTCAATTTTCTCTCCTCTACCATCTTCCCTACCATTCTTGTTAACCTTTCTTTCGCCTAAACAAACACTTAAAAATAGCGTTACAACTCACACATACAAGCAAGTGGTAGATTTAAATTATATATATACTGGTAATCTAAATACATTTTATATGATGTCATGTCAGTGTATACAACTTAAATTCAAGAAGAAATTAGTAATTAGTAACCAACGAAAAATTACCTTTAAAGATTTGTAGAGAGTGGTTCCGGGAAGCTTAATGGGCAAACAAATCAAGCCTTTGGTGAGTTCTTCAAATTCTTTCTTGAGCAAGTCCAATTCTTCTCCAGGTCCCACGCTAAGTATCAGCTTGACTAATACTTCAAATGAAATCTTCAATGGACAACAACAGGAAATGTTACAAAAAAGGACCTATAAAAAGCAATGTCTGCGTATATTCTATACTTTTCAAACTCAATTTATAAAATTATACTTGAATATGTTGCTGTTAGACAATATTTTGATTAATATAATTATTACATATAGGAGATTGATAAAGAATAAAATACTATTACATTTGCGTGCATCCTGTTATGCATAAACATTTCAATTTCTTTTATACATAAATGGTTCGCTTAAAATAATGAATTCAATTGAACCTATACAGATTCTTGTTATATAAGGTGCCCATACAACGTGACATTGAGCGGAGTGGGCTCAAATGATATATTTATATGCTACTAGTGGTAGTGTGGTACGATCAGACATAATATAAATGCATGCATATGCAGCAAGAATTTAGAGAGAGACCTTTTTGGCTTCATCTTGTACGTAGACAACGCTGTGTTGTTTATCCAGCCATGTTGACAAGAAATGGCGGACGGAGGATTCTATGTCCCGTGTAATACGGGCCTTTAGTTGCGGCGATTTTAAGAAGCTCCCGATCAGTCCGTGTAGTCTTCTATGTACTGGCCCATTCATTTGCAATATTGAATTCTTCCCAAATAATTCTGTTATTGATTTAGGATAACATGGTATAAATACATCCCCATTGTTCTGTAGAACCACTTTGTTCACCTCTGCATCTGTTGATACTATTATTCCTTTTCCTAGTATATTACTTTTGAACACTTTCCCGTACCTTAAAGAATTAAACAGAAAAAAAAAGGAGTTATAGTGTATGCCTGCAAATTAACAAATACTCAGTATAATTTCAAAACAGTTTACGATAAACCTTGCCACGATTATCAAAATATATGTGCAAATAAAGGGGTCGGTGAATTTTAATGAGGAAGTCCGATTAGGGTCTGCAATTGAGTTCTTAGGTACTAGCTAGAGTGGAAGAAAGGTACAGTTAGCTGCAAAAGAGTGATGTGGCAGCTTTTTGCAAAATGGCTACACAAAATTGATTGCCAAATCTTTTTTCATGATTTTGGTCAAGGCATATGACATGGTACCATTGGTTAAAAGAGCGGTATCAATAATGATTCTGCAATAAAACGATACTCCTTTGTCTCAATTTACTAGTAAAATTTTTCCTTTCATCTTTAATGAATGATTTATAGGCACATAAATATTACAAGTTTGTTTTAGATTATAAATTAAAATCCTTTTTTGTGTCAAACTATACAGTATCACATAAATTGAGCGAGCGAGTATATGTTTCTTCCTGCAAAAGCCAATTGATCTTGGAAAAGGGTACGGAATATACTCGAACTTTGATCGAAATTGTTGTAACAATCTCAAACTTTGGGCAGGACCTATTACCCCCTACACTATTTAATAGTGTATTTAAAAGATATATAGGTGCCCACGTGGACATCATAAATATTGCATCATTATAAATAGTAACTTGTCCAGCTAGACACTTATATATCTTTAAAATACACTATTAAATAGTGTAGGGAGGTAATAGGTCATGCCTAAAGTTTGGGATTGTTACAACAATTTCGGTTAAAGTTCGAATATATTTGAGACCTTTTTCCTAGATGCTTTATAAGTTATCTTAGAAATACAATTAACTATGCAAAAGTCTAACATTATAATGATTATGTAAAAAAAAAAAACTAATATTGTTGTAAATTTTAATTTGTGACAAGGAGTTGTATGTAATTATGTAAAGGAGAACCACTTAAAAATGGAAATGATATCATCATCATCCCATCAGAATTCTCTCTTCAGTCAACAACGGGTGCTTAGGAGTATTATTACTTATTACTTTTTCAATCCTACTTTTTATTTTCAATTATAGAAAATTTAAAAGACAGCTAATTATTCTAGTCGTAATATTGTAATCTTTTATCAAAAAAGGTATTCCTCCTATTTAATTCATTTTTTAAGAAAATATTTTTTTCCTTTTCATTAATTCTTTAATTCTAACTTTTTATAAGTCCTATTTAAAATTATAAAATTTAAATTTTTTAATAAATAAATAAATTAAAATGGATGGAATAATATTTTAATCAAAATGCCGTGCAGCTGCGTGACCACGCCATGACCCTTATTTAAGAGAAGAAAATTCCTTTAAAGAATACTCCCTCGGTTCCAAAAAGAAAAAAAAGGTTATTTGAAAAATAATTATCATTTTAAGAAAATCAAGACAAAATATAGCAGGAAGTTAGCTATTAAATATCTAATAAATAGAAATAATTTGATACTTTATTATTTTCTGTGTTTAAAAAAAAATAACCTACTTTCCTTCGTAGTGTTGTCAAAAAGAATGACCACTCTTTTTTAATATTTGATAAATTTGACATAATTCTAATTTTTTTTAAGTTCTATGCCAAATCAAATTTTTTTTTAAGCTCTATGCCAAATCAAATTAAAAAATTCTTTTTAAAATTTTTCTTAATAGATAGGAAATAAGTTTAAGGATACTTATTTTAGAAAGGATGGATGAATGGAGTGGCATTGTAAAAACATTTTAAAAATGACTGATCTTAGAAACCAAGACAGAATGTGGTGCTGGATAAGACTTGTTCTAATTCGGATTTAAAAACAAAATCAACCAGAAAACTTGAAGAAAGATAGAGAAAAGTGTGCTTACAGAGACTTTCGTTTTTCCATGAAAGTGACGGGACGAGAAGTATATCCAGAAGCAATGAAATCCAGCGTTTCTCCTAAAAGAGGCCAACCAGAATTTCCTCTTGGAACTCCACTTGCCCTTTCTTTCTCTTCCTTTTCATTTTTTCTCATCTGATAAATTAAGAACAAAACAGCTACCCCTGTTCCGATACATATCCAAATCCAATTTTCTGCTTTCTCTTCCATTTTCACAACAATAGAAAAGATTTGCGCTTTTTACATAAAGTTTGAAGTGTATATATACCAAGAGAGAAGAGAGAGCGGTGATGGACTGGTGGGGTTTTATTTTTGGAAGAAATATAAACAGAGGATCTATATTCTTTGTATATGCTCTATTCTTTTTGTTCGAGTCCACATATACTAACCATAACTAAATTACTAAATTTTATACATCTCATTTTTAAACTTTCGTCATTTTTGAATTATTAACAATTTTAAAATATTTTTTTATTTGATTAACTAAATTTAAATATATTCTCAATCTTACAATAAGTGAAATATACTTTTCTCGGTTTTTATTAAGAGTCATATGCTTCTATAAGAGTTTAAGAACACTTGTTATGTCATGTTACATATCGAAGATGTATCTAAGTTTAGTTAGTCAAGTAGATGAATGTTTTTAATGCTGCCAATAGTTCGGAAATAACATTAATAATTTACGTTAAATTCAGAGATATTTTCAATACTTTTCTCCATTTTTAATTTTCTTAAGATTACTTGTTAAATTTTAGTGGATGGAATAATTTGATATTTGTATTGACAAGAAAAATAGAGATACATAATTTCTGGGAAAAAATCAAAAGGGGAAAATTATTTACTCTTGCTTGATATATTAATTTGTTCCCTTTGTTGATCAGATCTAGTAAATATTATTAATCTGTTGATTCAGACTGATATTAAGTACTTTCTGAATTTTAAATGCTCACAATATTTTTTCCTAATAAAGTTTTTAATATAAATATTTAGATCAAGTCAAATTATAGCCTTACCAAAACATATGAAAAATGTCCGATTATAGTTGTTTATTTACTAATTTTGAGCAAGTTGTTGACTCAATATTGTGAAGTGTTATTTTTAATTACAAATCAGATTATTAATATACTGCAATAGGATTATGTACACCAGAATAACAAGAAGAAGAAAAAAGAATGCTTTGTTTACATATAAAGTTATCAACATTTTCACGTGTTATTCAACAGCTGGTTTTTACCAGCTTTGTATTCTTAATTACTTTAATACTACATCATGGCATATGAAATTGCGCCTAATTATTCCTTCTCCACCCAGCATACCTTAATTATGAAGGTTTGGACATATAAAAAAGGTGATCTGGGATACAGTTATCAATTAAGGATCGTTCAATAGAAAATATTAAAAATTAACGCATATATTAATTTTAATATGCTAAACTTAACACGAAATAATTTCAATATTACTAATATATTTTACTAACGCTATTCTTATTTCTTCTACCAAATAACCCAAGTTGCCAAAATCCAGGGATATGTGGATCCAATGAGTCAAATCATCATTACTTCTTAATAGTAAAAAGTAGAAATTTGGTCAAATGCTATCACATGTCATAATTATAATTTATGAGACGTAATCTTTTTTTTCTTCCAAATACCACTACACGGTATACACCCCAATTGAGTATTCAAGGGAGATTACGAAAAACTTTAGCAAGTCCTCACGAGCTATTTAAAATAAATAAATATTATTATTATAAGTACTTGATGTTTAAAAGAAAATCATACTAACTTGAATAATTCAGATTTACATTGAGTATTATTAATTAAAAGAGAAAACATTTTCTTTCATAACAATTTCATTCCTGAAATTGGAATTCAAAATCAGATGAAAAAATATTTTTTATCAGAATAATTTATTTTCAAAATTTAAATTCGAAACTTCTAGTTAAAAATCGGGAAGCTTCATCAATAATCCCACCACAGATCACACTTGAACTAGTAGCATGTACAAGTTTGGGAGTTGGGAGCGGAGAGGACAATGATGATCCCAAAATTACTTCTGCTCTACCTAATTATATCTCACCTCATTACTATTTTTTGAGTCCAACAAATATTTCTTTAACTAGATGCTATCTCCCGTGCGCTCCAACTTTTTAAATTTGAGAAGTCCATAATAAAATAGGGATATACAATAGTGTCTTATATCACCTTTCACGCTTTGATTAGTTTGAATTCACGCAGAAAAATCTCATTTTAGACATAAAGTTTAGGTGAGGAATGATTACCCCACTCCATGGATGCATGCTGCAGGTCTTAAAAAAAAATAATAGTGGGCCTACAAATCCCCACAAAAGAGAGTAGAGACGAATGACAGCAAGATGCAAACCTAACCTTAACATTATTGATCACTACCAACTGATAGCATATAGTTGTAGCTAGTACATGTAACTGTCCACATTGCTCCATCTTATTTTGTGTCGACTGAGCTATATTTTACTCGTATGATGTGCATTTTAATATTTTCCTCAACATTTATGAACCTTATTTTTTTGCCGCTGATTAATGATCTATTATACACAATATTAGACAGCCGAATGAATAAATCGAGTCTAATTTAATACGTATTTCATGGCAAAAATGGGTTATCAAAAGTGGCTGAGCTAGAATTTGAAGCTTATGACTTCGATATAGTTATCTTTTAAATCATTGAGTTCTAAATTACAGTAATAATTTATACATTTTCAATGAATTTCTTAAAACAAATACCAGAGATACTTGGTTCGGCCAACCCCATAACCAACACTACACCTGGTTATCAATTTAGTTAGAGAAAGAAGAGGGCAAAGGCTTTGTATGCGACATGTGAAGACATCATAGTTCAGTTTGATGAATATGTCTTTAGTTTTTATCTGTAAGGGACTGTTAATGGCCAGACAAAGTTTCAACATGTGAAGACAGTTGATAAAAGGTTACCATAAATAGCAATAGATTTTCAAATATTATTAAGCAAACAAGAGGCACAGGGTTTTTGTTTGAAGATTTGGATCCTGAAAATTAACCAGCTCAAAAATGACTGATCTCTGCGGCCGGAGCTAATCTGGAACAACCAGATATAAAACTCCAGTATGGAAGCAAAAGATCTTTAAGCTACCAAGAATGCTACAACTATTAGCAATACTCTGTGATTTCAAAAGAAAGGTAAGATGGAAGAGCAAACCGTAGTCCTGATGCTTTAATAATAGCTTAAGTTCTGCTGGCAAAGGCAACAGCTTCTTCATGTAAGGTGTTGTAAAATGAGCTTAATTTGGTTATAGCAAGTGCTTCTCCAAACAGTGATGCCCTTGTGGATTTCGTTATGTGTACTTCAACATAATCACCAACCTTTGGATTGCGCTTTCCATTATTATCAACCTTATCGGGGATAGGCAGGTTCGTAAATGATACCCTATGGCCTCTGTCACTCTTACCAATTAACTCTGTGTCGGGGGCTCTCTTATTGGGCCCTTCAACTAAAACAAGTTGGATTGTGCCAATTTTAGCGTCATAGCACTGACCGGTAATCCCACGAAAAGCTTCTATTAGTTCTGTGAGCCTCCTCTGCTTCACATCTTCAGGAACATCATCAACATATTTTCTATGGGCATGTGTTTTTTCTCTCATGCTGTAAGCAAACATGTATGCCATATCATAACAAACAGTCTTAACGAGGCTTAGTGTGTCTTCGTGATCCTCTTCCGTTTCTCCACAGAAACCTGAAAGAAACATGTCAAAAGAATTGAAAGCCAAAAAAGTGATATTGTATAGCTCCCATGTAATGCCATCTGCCTATTAACTATGAAAAGTTTGTCCTCTCATGACATTAGAATAATTCAAGAACTCCAAGATCAATTTCTCAATGCGAGAAGTCAGGAAGCAAGAGTCGTCAGCTCATCTTATGTAAATATAAAATACTGTAGCAGCTCTTTGTATAGTCAACACTTGTTCTTGGAAAAGGAATAAATAAAACAAGGAAGTATCATAAAATAACTAGAAAA
Organism: Solanum appendiculatum; assembly: GCA_018342035.1. Taxonomy (NCBI): domain Eukaryota; kingdom Viridiplantae; phylum Streptophyta; class Magnoliopsida; order Solanales; family Solanaceae; genus Solanum; species Solanum appendiculatum. Next base: position 2,954,863 of record JAGDQO010000422.1, read on the forward strand.
GAAAATACAAACAATCCCAAAAACCTTAAGTAGCAGACCATGTCTGATTATATAATACTGTGGCATGCGTGGTTGGCCTCAAGTGAGGTTCCTGTAGTTAAGAAAACACAATGGAATGAGATCTTACCACATATGAAGTCGCTGCTTATGCCCATATCAGGTATTATATCCCTTATCTTCTTCACAAGATCTAAGTATACTTCGCGCGTGTATCCACGACGCATTCTTTCAAGCACTGCACTGCTGCCTGATTGCGCTGGCAGATGAATGCTTTTGCAGATATTGTACCTGTCCCGCATTACGTACAACAAATCATCTGGAAAATCTTTAGGATGTGGGGAAGTGTATCTGAACCGCATTTCAGGAAATTCTATGGCAAGTTTATCTAGGAGATCAGCAAACCGTAGACCCACATGTTTTACTTTACACATGCTGGAGAATCCATCACTAAGTTCCCAACTGACTGCTGATTCATCCGGATTTTCAACTCCAGATGTATCATTATAGCTATTTACATTTTGGCCAAGAAGCGTAACCTCTTTAACTCCCTCTTTCCAAAGTTCAGCGACTTCTTTCACAATTGATTCCACTGGGCGAGACCGTTCTCTCCCTCTAGTGAAGGGAACAATGCAGAATGAACACATATTATTGCAACCCCTCATCACAGATACAAATGCAGATATTGAATTTTTGGAGATGCGAACTGGATTAATATCTGCGTAAGTTTCTTCAAGTGAAAGTAGAGTATTGATACCTTTTTGACCATAGTCCACTTCTTCCAACAGGCGTGGCAAGTCTCGATAAGCATCAGGTCCACAAACTACGTCAACCATCTTATCAGCATCCAATATTTTGTCCTTCAACCTCTCAGCCATACACCCCAGCACAACTATTTTGGGAGGATGTACGGACTGTGACCTTCCAGAGGCAACATTGCTCTTCCATTGCCTCTTAAGAAACCAAAAATAATTGAGCCTCTGCCAAACCTTAAGTTCAGCATTGTCCCTTATAGCACAAGTATTTATAAATATTATCTCAGCATTTTCTGGGACTTCCACACTTTCAGTGTATCCAGCATTTTTCATGATGGATAAAACAATCTCCATATCATTGACATTCATTTGACATCCATAAGTTTCATGATAGATGCGTCCTCTAGGCATAACATCAGATATCATCACAGGCCTACAGCAAAAAAACACCCAATTCTGATAAAACTAAGATTACTAATTTGGCACTATGAATGAAGATGACGTTATAAACCCTATGGTGAAACAAGAAAAGCAGAAACATAAAGAATCATTATCATATAAAATTACTGAAAGATCACACTTCAGTCGCTCTACCAATTAAAGTATGAACTATCCCATTGAAACTTTTCTGCATCCCTTTAGTTTGAATAATTGGATTTCCATGCAGTTATTTAGTTTTTGTGGAGCCTGATATATCAAAGATAAGTGGCAATCACACGACGGCATTACAAACAAGCCGTTCAATACCTTTATTCTGCTCTAATAAAAAAATTGCTCGCACTGATGACCTCATTTCTTAGAATGAAGGCATAATAAACTTGAGAAGGAGATGGTCTCATAATTTCCCATGCCCCTCTTTTTTTTCTTTTTTCTTTTTTGATGACCTTGGTGTCCGGACCAGCTTTCGTGCACCTCGACTAATTCCATGGGATACCTATCACCTCCCACCAGCAACAGGTACCAAGTAACTCTGTCCACCAAGGCTAGGACAAATGGGAAGAATCACCTAGTGTGTTTTTTTGTCACCGCTGGGATTTGAACCTCGTGTCTCTCAAACACTTCATTGACCACTATGTAACACCCTCGGGTGCCATGCCCCCTTTTTTTCCCTTCTTCAATTCCTATTCACAACTTTCATTTCATCACTATTTCTATGATACTTAGTTTCAATTTGCACTAGCAAATGTGGACTTTGATGGAAAATATGTACATTAGGATGAAAATCTATATCGGCACTAAGCGCAAGATGATAAAGAAGAATTAACATACATATTGGAGTTGCTGCATACCTCCTATATTGCCTTTTAAATCCTTCCAACATTGATCAGAATGGAATAAGGATATCAGTTAAGGAAAGTAAGTCATTAATACTTCACTGGAGCATAGTAAATCAGACAAATTTCTCTTTGTTATCTTTGCCTCTCCTTCCTCCAATCAAACAGCCTCAATAGTTCCATTGGACCAACTATGCACCCTTCCCCCTCCCCTCCACCCTTCTTTTGTTTTTATCAGGTAAGCTAAATTTTAATTTATATCAGATTACAAAAAAGAGTAAGTTTCCTGCAAATTTCTAGCATCTCAGGGAGCTTATTCCTTCCAAATGATGCATAAGGGATCATCTAAGCCCTTTAGCCCTCAGAACATAAAGGTGCTTAAAGTATGCCATTCACATTGTAGTGAAGTAGTGAACTATCAATCCTAGAGCTATTAAGTTACCATGGGTAATCAATAACTTGTATCTGGTGAGTTGAGTTCACGCCAACTTGCTCCCCAAGAACACTGAACTGTTATGGAAAAAATGGTTGGCAACAACAAAATTAAAACTCAAAGTTTACAGGTTTGGCAACAACAAAACTCATGTCTAACTTTAACAACTCAGTGGACGCAATGGACCATTTCTGACTATGTGAAATGCTAAAGAGACCATGCTTATTAAATGGATTGACTTTCCACTCAGACATGATCTTAATATGTCTGCAATCCAAAAATAAAAAACTTGCAATGCGACATAAGGCTTGTACTTTGATCTAATAATGAAAACGAGAAGCAAATCCAAGATTTTAAACCAGTGAGTGCCGATTACTTCTCTTAGTAACATAACTTTTTTGAAGAAATTGCTCGACTATATCTATAGATCAACCGGAGGGGTGGTGCAAGAGGTGAATGTAAACACCACTCCCTGCAATTCCATCACCTAAAACCATTTTAAATAGTTTCTCTAGCAAACATAGAATGGCAGCACATTGATCACACAAAAAGGGTGTCAAAATGAGACAAAGGAAAGAAAAGAAACTTACTCGTGCTGAACATCGGAAGCAGGAACAGTCTGAGTAGCTTTGGGTATGAAGTCGCGGAGGGTTGGAATTTGGTCCTTGCTTGTTAAAGAAGTGCGAGAGTGACACTGCGAGAAATTCCTGGATATCTTGATAGAGAATGTAGAGCTCCTTCGAAGAGCGACTGACGTGCGGCGGCGGCAGGAGGTTGATTGAACTTCTAGAAGCTTCGAAGAAAGGAATCTGACAGAATATTGTTTAGGGAATTTGATGCGCACGGCACAGTAAGGTTGGCTCAACATGGTCGATAGAGAAGACGCCATTTTTGGTTTGTGTTTGTTGTGGTTGAAGACTGTGGATAGGGCTACGAATGGCCACAAGCCAAACCGGCGAGCTGGCTTCGGCGGCTTTGGAAGGGCAAAAAACAAACCGGTCCTACTACTATTTCCTTCGATATCCGGTTTTGGGGTTCTCTTTTAATTTACTTTTTTTGCATTTTAATCATTTTAGAAAAACAATTGAATTTAAATTAAAATTTGTCAATTTAGTTTTCTTTTCTAATTTTTATTTGTATATTTGGCGGTTAAAATATATAAGTACCGAGTGTTCACTTCTAACCAACTAATAAATAAATACAAGAAATGTATGTCTTATATATAATTTGTTTTTAATTAATTATGATTAAGTGATATAGATTCTTACTCTAATGTTAATTGAGAATAAGATAATTGGTAGAGTATAAATATTCTATGGGTATAAACATTTGCCTTAAACATGAAATATATGCAGCAACATAAAGTATACAAGTCTCTCAAATTAATCTAATTTTACTATCACGATCTTAAAATTCTCGTGTGTTTTAATATCATTGAACCACTGCATAGTAGTTAGGAAAATGAAAACTATGATTACTAACTTTAAGTACAAGTAGCCATCGATGGACGTGGTTACCATAGATGAGGTTGTTTTTTTCCTCAATCAAAAGTCTCGATTTTGAGTCTTAAGAGGGCGCACTTTTCTTAAATGGATCATAGATGACATGAATCTGGATTAATCGGACTTCAATATAAATAATGAGATATTAGAAAAAAAACTTTAGTTACAAGTAAGTAATTGGATTCCATGTTTGCCGTACGAATATTATACGAAAACTTACATAAATTAACTTAGTGTGTATTATTCCGATTCCTTACTTCCTAATGAAGTGCTAAAAGACGCCTAGGGGTCACGCTTAATGAGAAGGAATTTGAATAAATGGCATCATATTGGCTTGGATACTTTGCAGTTTCATTTTCCTTTAAATAGCTTCTGAGACATCTCATCCGACGTCATTTTATGTTCGAAAAATAATTAAAAATATCTTTAAACTATAGAAAGTTAAATAAAAATGTCCTGGAGTCTAATAATGTTTTTACCGTCAATAATTTGGTCCAAAAATATCTTTATATAAATCCACACACACTTCCTCTTCATATGTCTGAACTATTTCAGTTTCAATTCTCTTATTTTATTTTTAAAAAAATTGGGGGTAAGGAAATGAGGAGGGGATTACAATATGGGAATCGAATTCTCACCAACAAGATGAAAGTTCAGAGCCAACCAACTGAACTATTAAAATCACTTCTCTCATCTTATCAACCCATGATAACAATTAAAAATATTATACTAAAGTATAAACCACCATAATCCATAATTCAGAAGATATATACGTCTAAACTCTTTTTTTTCAGAATTGTACCTTGAAAACTTCAAGAAAGCCTAGTTTTATCTAGATGAAGCAGAACAGAACATACACTCTACTATATTCTACTTTCTCATTTCACTGACTGATACTCTATTTTCTTTTAATTTATTTATCTAATTTTAATTGATGCGATATTTGTGAGAGTAAAATTTTTTTGTTGAATTTTATAGTTATTAAAGATATGTCGAAAGTATTAAAATATTATTTTATTTTATATTTTTAAATATATTACACAGAAAGCTAAAATAACGAGTTATTACAAAAAGAAAATGACATTATTTTTCAATTGAGCTAAAGAAAAAAGTATGTTTTTATGTACACAAAATAGAAAATGAACTTGTATTTATTAAAATGTATATTGCTCAGAAATTCTAGAAAAGATAGACTCTCTTCTCATTTTCTGGATTCAGATGCTTTTTTTTCTTTCTCATCTTGTATACTTTTAAAAATAAAAATTCCTTGGTTTTTTTATCTGATCTAACTAATTTAAATTCACAAAAGAGAAGAAAAGAAGAGATGTTTTTCTTCCACTAAAAACAAGACCCTAAGCAATACAGACGGGTCTGCGGATAAATTAATACTTCTCTTATTTGTTTGTATTATTTTATTTTTATTAAACATAAATCACACCAAAAAATCACTACTTTATCCCCAAAGAACATAATTTTACATTTCAGTCTCTTTTCTTTAACTTATTAATTAATTAATCATTAAGAAATACCTATTACATAGGAAAATAATATGCATTATACTTTCATAATTAAAAAGAGTACAAAATATTTAAGTATTTTATAAAATGTTACCTCCTTAAAATAAAAATTTATAATTTAAAACATATCTTAATAGATAATAACCGTGACAATAAATCATAGTAAAATTTAGAAAAAATGACGAATTTTTTTCTATGTAATAACTTAATATATGGTTAGATATTACTTGTCTTTCACTTTAATTTTTAACTATTAAAAGTTCTTAGCTACTCCACTAAATAAAGGAAATAAAACGTACCAAAAAAAAAGAAGGAAAAAAGAAACTAAATAACGGAAGTAAAAGGTGGAAACTAATAAATATAAATAGTCCTAGTAAAAAAACAAAAATGGAAGCGGGGCCAATGAATACATGATTTTTCAAGCCTTTTCTTTTCTTCTCTTCTGTCATCTCTGTGTATAGTTCTCATCGATATCGTTGTCGTCGTTGACGCTGCTGTCAGCCATGTCCGCCTCCTCCGCTTCTTCTGGCAAGGTTCTTCTTCTTCATCTTCTTTCCCTTTTCTTGCTTTCTTTTTTTACTTTTTATGATCTTTTTATCTTCTTCTCCTTTTTTTCTCCGCCTTAATTTTACCTCTATTTGACCCTTTGTTTCTGGTAATTCCGATGGGGGTTTTGCTGTTTTCGTTGGATTCTTGATCAGACATTAAGCAAGATAGCATGCAATCGACTCCAGAAGGAGTTGGCGGAGTGGCAAGTCAATCCCCCTGCTGGTTTCAAACATAAAGTTACTGATAATCTTCAAAGGTCTCACTCTTTCTTGTTTGATTTGGGGTTTCTATAATTTTTTTTAGGGTTTTCAGTGAATTTGTTGGTTACCCTTTTTAGCCCACTGGAATTTATGATCCGGGGTACAATAATTCACTAAAGATTCTTGGTTGATTTTTTGCTTTCTTTGGAATAGAGGGTATTTATATAGTTACATTAACTTTTTGATTGATGTGGTTCTTTGGTGAGATTGATTGATGTGGTTCTTTGGTGAGAAGGTGGGTAATTGAAGTGAATGGGGCTCCTGGAACACTCTATGCGGATGAAACCTATAATCTTCAAGTTGATTTTCCAGAACATTACCCCATGGAAGCTCCGCAGGTGGGTAAAATTTTGTGTCCTTTTTGATATGATAACCCGCCCCCAAACTCTAAATCTCCCTACTCATTTTTTTCACTTTACTCTCCTGGTGATTTGAATAACCAACCTCATAGTTGGATATGGTAGGGCCCTCCACTATGCTAACACTGCTTTGTCTACGTGATGGTTGATACTGATGGATGTTATTCTCTTATGGGGGTCTAAGGATTCTTGTTTCTTTTAAAGATTGTAATTGAAACTCATATCCTACTTATTTTTGCTGACTACCATATTGCTGCAGGTGATTTTTGTGCCACCGGCTCCGTTACACCCTCATATCTATAGCAACGGGCACATTTGCTTAGGTAGTTATATATGTAACCAAATATCTTCCATTCTCTTACTATCACGAGACGTTTATTAATTTGGTCATTGTATGTTGTTCAAATGCTCGATTTTCTATGCATTGTCACGTGGTAAATGATTTGTGGTGCATACTTGTTTCACTGTTAAATATTAGATGCTTGGTATTATGGTGCTCGAAGTGCTTTTATGAGTTTTAACCAGTTTTTTCTAAGAATTGGTGTTAACAGTATATCGCTGGCCGATGTAAATGACATTATTGGATGGTCTCAGTGTATTTTATTTTTATTGACTGATTTTGATTCAAGTACAATTCTATTTTTTATACATACCCTCTGAGGGAGCAATAGTCAACACGGATAACAAATAAGAGATTTTTTTCTTATGTAAAACTCTCTTTGCTAAGGGTAGTGTGCATTATGCGGTTTTAACTGGAAAATTACAACAGTCTGAGTAGAATGATAATTTAAACTTGGTCAAACCACCATCGCTTAGGTCACGGGGAAGGCTCTTGCACTTCTTTTGAACAGATCCAATTTGGCACTGAATAGGCTGAGCTTACTATTCTAAAATTGCATAATCAAAGAGAAAGGGGTTCTTACGTCTTATAAAGAAAACTTATGCCTTTTCATTGGATTGAGGGTGTAGTAAATGTTTTTGACTGTGATGCTCTTTCTGGAAGGAACTCTTTTTCTTTCCTTCTTTTAAATCGAAGGCTGTGCAATTGTTTAAGCTCTTGACAACAAGATATCCTTCTATACGAGCAGTATCACTACCAAAGACAATGTGTACATTCTTATTGTTATTTCTTTTTGATAACTGCAGTACTCGGGCTAGCTCGCGCACCTCGACCAATGTGTACATTCTTATTTTCAGAGTTCGTTTATGAGAATCCAATTTTTTGGTTCATTTTCGATTTTCTGAAAGAAAGAAAAAACCCCACTACATTGAAACATATTTTTTGAGATATAATATGGAAATTTATCTAGGATTACTTGATGAAGGTGTAAGCTGGCTGCCCACATGATTCTGATCATTGTCCTTGTGGCTTGAATCACCAACAAGATGTGGTTAAGGCTTCATTTTATTAAGTATCCTAGGTTCCCAACACTACCAAAGATAACAATTGTCACATTCTTATTTTTGAAACATTTGTGAAACTGAGGTTTTCTGTCTAGGTTATCAGTTGACAGTAAAAGGGGAAAAAAAGAAGAATGACTGAATAAACCAAAAAAACCAAAATTTGAGGTATCATCTGGAAATTTACGAGGATAACTTGAGAAGCGAAAGTTGGCTACTCACATGAGTCTGGTCATTATATATGAAGCTTGAATCACTGTACAAAATGTGCTTCAAAGCTTCAAGTTGCTTTCTTTTCTCATGGCTCCCAGATAAGATTAGGAGGTCTGTGTTTTTTTTATGAAGTAGGAGGTCTGTGTGTTTTAAGTTAAAAAAGATATGAGTAGATATTCTTTAGCAGTACCTTCTTGGTACTTGCTTAAATGAAATTACCATTACTTATCAAAAAAGATATGAGTAAGGACAACAGGGTGTTGCTCGGATTGTAACCACCTTCCACCTCTAACACTAAGGTTGTGGATTCGAGTCACCAAGGGAGCAACAAGGGTGAGAGCTCCTTGAGAGGGGTAAAAAAAGAAAAAGATATGAGTACGTAATTGAACCCTTTTCTTTACTTTTCTTTGATGGGTACACAACATTTGAACATTAACAAATTGCTCCTTGGTTTTACCCTATCCTAATCTCACGATCCCGATAAAGACAACCACATTAATATCTAAATAAGATTCTCATGTTCATATACCTTACCAGGGATTAAGCCTAGAAACATTAAACTTCTCCTAGTCAACAATCCACTTGGGTAATTGGAAGTTGATGTGAATGATTACTGCACATGGGAGTGTGCAAGGACAAAATTTAGGACGATGGCAGATAAGAAGCCCAGAAGAAACAAAATTAGATACCATAAGAGGCCCAAACTGGAAAAGAGAAAATCAGAAAAACCAGACTGGATGATGATCGATTTTCCTATCTACAGATTGTAAACAAACAATCTTAACCAAAATAGCTCAGAACAGAACTAGAGCGACTGCATGCTGACTCTTACAAATTGCATGAGTAGAATAAGCACTGTTTCTTTATTTTGTCTGTTTTCGGGTCCATTCTATTGTCGTGATTCACATAAGTAAAACAGAAAAGTCATATTACTTTATCCTGAAGTAAATTTGAATTTTCCTTAGTCTTATTATAAAAAGCATAGCTGCAGAGTAGCAATGTTTTACAAAAGCATCAATCCCTTTATCCGCCCAAAATAAGTGTCTTTTTTGCATTAATATGCCTCTAGTTTCTACTTTTGCGTGACATAATTGTGGTAAATCTTCTTCTTACTTGCCTAATTGACAAAGAACCTTATTAACTTAAAGTTGGGCTATTCACTTTGATACCACATAAAAGATTACTTTATTGGCTCTTTCTATAATGGTTCATTACACACCAGTTCATTCTCGTTTGGATAAAAGTTTCATACTTTGTACTTACTAATTACTATCAAAATCATGACTTCCACCAATTCCTTTCCTTTCTCTTAGGTGGAGTTGTGTGCTAAGCGAATGAGCAGTTTAGCTTCGGAAATTAGCAGAAATAGATATTGCCAATTAACATTTTGAATTCGGACGTGAACAATTTCGTCATTAGACAAATCAAAAGGTGTCAGTGTTGTGCTTAAATTCGGCACAATAGATTGAACTAGTGTATCAATGTATAGCAAGGTTTGCCAGCTATCCTATAATGGTTAAACAATGATTAGAATAAGTTTTGAGAAACTGAAAGATGACTGTTTGGCTTTGAATATGGCATACGATATCTGGGACTGATGGAGATCTTTGAGTTGTTATTTGCTATGTTTTCCCTTTTCTGGTGAATATTTTTGCCTTAAATTTCTTGCTTGGAATAGTAATTAAAGTAAGTTACTGTGCCATATCAGTTTGTGAAGTCTATATTATCAAAATCTTTCAAAATAGTCTTAGCTTTACCATAATGACTGTTGTTACAGTGTCTGTAAAAGTTGTATGAGATGCAATAGAGGGAGATGCTATTCTTATCTCAACTAAATGGCCCTTGTACCCTAGGAGAGCATGTTTTTGGAGGGTTCCGAACATAAATGCGCACACGTTGAATCTAGACCTACAAAGTATATAAAACCTGGCATTAGAGATTTAACCTTCATGACGTATGTTATGATTTATCAGCAGGAGTACCAGGTTTGCGTGTATCTGCTATCAATTCTTTTTCTGGTATCTGGTAATTTGTTAAGAGGTATGAAAATACCCATATCCATGCCTATTTGTTTGACTTCAGTGCATCAGCAGACACCAAGAGTTTGCTTGTGTCATTAGTGGCAATCTGCACTCAGTTTCTTTGTGAAGTCCAATTATCCAAAATCAGTTCCAACTAGGAGAAGAAAGAATTGGTCATTTGGTGAACGTTTCATTTTGTAGGAACTGAATCATCATGAGAATAACTTATGTTCATCTGTTGTTTCTAACTTATGTTTCATCATGATTTGGTCATTTTGTTGGAACTTCCTTGTGCATATGTTAACTAAAATAAAAGTTCATTTCCTGAAACTGAATTTTGTACCAAATAAACTTCAAGATCTATTAGAAAACCATTCACCTACCTAATCTTATTTACCTCTAAGTTAAAGCTGTTTTTGTGTTAGCAAATAATACTGAATTGGAATTTGCTTGTGTTGACATGGCAATTGACCTCATTATCTTATCACATATTGCCCTATTCGAACTGAAAGGACTTTCAGATACACTGGGCAGGTTTGTAGAAATCACATTCACATAACCTCATCCTTAAGTGACCTCTGGATTAGGATGGTGCTGAAGAGGGGAACTTTCGAATGCCATCTTCTTCACTTTTTTTCCCCTCTTCTATAGTTTCTTCCTGTCACGTGAGTTCGCAGAAAGAATATTACTTAACATCTTACCTAAGAGACCTTTGTAGAAGAGAACTTTGAAATACTACGTTTAGTTTCTCCTGTTATGCAGATATATAGCAGATTTTTGTTTATTCTGTGGGTGAAAAGTGAAAGCATAAACGTTCCATACCATATTTTGTTTTTCTTTCTCTAGTTTTTCTCCTGTTATGCTGTTATATAGCAGTCATTTTGTTTATTCTGTGGGTGAAGTGCAAACTTAAAGGTTCATGCGCAGTTCGCTAATTGGTCTGCTAGTGCTAAGCTTCCATCTCAGGAGAGATTTTTCGACATCTAATAAAATTGGACATGCATCATTAGAACCAGCAGTTGACAACTGCTACTTCATGTCTTGCAGATATTCTCTATGATTCATGGTCTCCTGCCATGACAGTCAGTTCTATATGCATCAGCATTCTCTCCATGTTGTCAAGTTCAACAGTGAAGGTGCATTTCCTGTATTCATACCAATGTTAATTTGAGTTGCTTTTATGAGATCCACCATGAGAAAAGAACTTCTATTCCAAATATGTCAGAACCTATTTCTTCCTTTAACTGTTTAAATATGTAACACACCACATTGTTTTGCCAATCTGCTCGTGCTTTATTTTAGTTCTTATTGGTTCCCATCACTTGTGCAGCAACGCCCTGAAGATAATGACCGCTATGTGAAGAACTGCAGAAATGGCAGATCTCCCAAGGAAACCAGGTGGTGGTTCCATGATGATAAGGTGTGAAGGGTGTCCATCTGACCCCTAAGGCAACATTGTTGCTTTGGCTTATTTGAAATCAAATGCTAATGGAAAAAAAATTCTACATATGCATGGCCACTGCCAGCACATAATGTGCAGCAAATTGGCCTTAACTGTCTAATATTTGTAAATGGAGATGATTTTCCTTTTGAGCTTCTTGTGCAACATTATGTACTCTTATGAAAATACACAACAACCTAATTGATAGCTCATGAAGAGTTTTCTTCTGGCGTCTAAACGACAAGTTTGCATTTACTTCGCATTGTTTTTATTGGTGACTTCTTTTCCTTAGCCTGCTGAGTAACATCAGGTAAATGATAGGAATGTATCTAGTTCTTTGGACTTTCTGCTCCTTCTTGTCGGTGCTTTCTGCAATAAGACAGCTATACTTATGGGCACCCAATAGTGTGGTCTACTTGTCGATGAAAGGGGGTAAAAATTGTTGGAAATTAGGGTTCAAGTTTCAATAAAGACGAGAAACACTAGGTGATTTCTTCTCATTCCCCAAGTCTTGGTGGGCAGGGTAATGCTAGTCAGAGGTAAGCAAGTATTCGGTGAAATAGTCGAGGTTTGCATATGTTGATCCAGGTACTGTCATTTTCAAAAAGGGGAGGAAAGAAGAAAAAAAGAGCCTTTGTGCGTGTTGACATCTGCACATATGCAGATATGTACAACTTTTGTTAATTGTTGAGGTCGAGTCAGCTTTAGGATTTGTGATCTTGACGTCCTATAATATGCAATCATGTCATGAGTTATTTCCGCAGAAACTCATCTGAATTGTTTGGCCTTCTTCTTACTTGTACTCGTGATTACATGATTAGTTTGATGTCTCTTTATTTTGTTTGATAGGTTAGTTTGATGTCTTCTTTTTATTGATAGGGTAGTTTGATGTCTATTCTTTTGCCACATTTTAAATGATAAAACCTGTCATCTTAAATCCGAACAATAATTTGTCAAGGTTGCTAAAACATGCGTGCTTCTGTCTATTCCATTATAATACTACAGTTACTTTAGTCAGAATCCAAGAACATAAACATTAGAGAACTGGCAAAAGTAGTTTTGAAGTTGGGCTGAAATTATTCCCTTTATTTATTCCTCAACACTTTTTCCCCCCCAAAGAAATTGGTCGCATGTACAATGCAACTAAGACTTTCTTCCACAGGGTACCTGCTACCTTCCACCAACACAAGTACCAAGTAACTCTATCTATCAAGACTTGGACAAATGGGAAGAAATCACCCAGTGTGTTTGCCAACAACTAAGAACATGCATTTAACTAACAAGGTTCACATACGACATTATTAGATGTCAAAGCATAGCTTCCATCAAATATTGTTGCTACAGAAGCAGCTTCGTGAGTACTTGAACAACGACTCAAAAAGTTACTGATTTAATATCTGATAAATTACAAAGATAGATATATTGTACAAGTACACCAGCCATAAAATTGTCCACTTTTACATACTCTTAAGCAGCAGCATGGTGATTCTATTTGTACTTCTCTAAAATCTGTGAGTATTCTTTTTCCAGATATAGTCTCACTAGTATAGAGTCCTAGTGCTACAGCAGGAGTGGGAGGCAAAAAAGATGTAAAAGAACTAATACTCTCTCCTAGACAATTTTAGCAGGTTTAGGACGTTCTCATAGACAATGAAGGTAACAGAAGCTGCAGGGACATTTTTCAGCATGTTTGGCGTGATACCTCTGTAGAAGCCTCGTATGCCCTCAAACCTGTAAGCTCAAAAAAAAGGAAGATAGAAAGGAAGATAGAAAATTAAGGGGTAATTTTACCAAAAAGGGGGGGGGGGGCTTTCTTCTCTTATTTTACGATTATGATGACTTCTATTGTATGTATTAGATGAGAGGAAGAGTCAGGACGGAAGAAATTTAGGATTGAGAGACGAAAACCTTTTTCTAAACTCAATGGTCTTAAAGAAGAATTACACTATCAGAGTAGAAAAACTAATCAAGTACTTGATATTTGTGTACAGTAAATCAAGTGCATCAGCTGTAAATAAGTCTGAATTTCATCCTGACCTTGCAGTTTCCTTCACAACATGCCAGCTATCAATGTATCTCGGAACTCCAGTTGTACTTGGTCGTTGCTGTTCAAAGAGAAGATAGACCTTTAACTACTCTATAGAAAAACAAAATCAAGAGCCACTAGATGCTTGTCTACTTGGAAGAGTTGTATCAAGTGTCGCATAAAGCAGTAATATGAAAAGCAGTTACCTGCAATCGAGATCGTACAACCTGAAAAGGTTTCATTTAAATACATTATTAGTTAAAGAGAAAAGTGAGGGGGCACAAGGTAAAAGATTGTTAGAACAAATAGGCGCAATTAGGCGGGTGCTCCATCTCTCAAAACCTTCTGTCCCCAAACCCTTTTCCTAAGAATAGAGAAAAGAACAAACTTATCACACCCCTAACACACCTGAAATGGGTATGTTGTAAGAATGGCTGCCAGCTTAGAAGAAGCTCCTAGTGTTGCATAGTCAACTGAATCCTGTGAAAGAAATGTAAGAGCAAATACTGAGGCGTTTACCAATATCACTTCAAGGCTAAGAGAAGTTAACATGCTCTCTCTTATTGGGAACTGAAGTGGTCAATTTTCTACAACATAGTATTCCATATGAAAGAACTAATCACTACAGTGATCACAATATCATTGACATCTGATAGTGCTCTTGAGTAATAAACCTCCAGACATGGTACAACGAATTCACCCTTCGGGGAAGCCCAATGGTTTGGGCTTGGGACTTCCATGTTGGAGGTCTCAAGTTCGAAACCCCTTGCCAGCGAAAGCAAGGGGTTTGCCTTCTGGGTCGAGCTCGTCGCACCGGGCTTGCCTAGTGTGGGTTACCTCTCCTACGTGGTTTGCGAGCTATTGCATAGGAGTGGGGGTTTTACCCTGTGCGCACCCAAAGGATAGCGGTTGCGAGTTTCCCTTTGTCATAAAAAAAATAAAAAATGGTACAACGAATTCTTTTGCATTTACATTGAGCCTTAACGACGTCTTATAGCTTTTCAGACAAAAAAGAAGATACAGTATATCACCACTTAGCAGCAAATAGGTTTCCATTAATTGATCAATGAGTGGCAGTTCACTAGTTCAAAATAAATCACCTCTCACCACATAAAACAATAACAAGAACTACATAGTCAGTTCAGAAAATAATTCAAGCATCCTTCACTCTGATATGCTTATCAAAGAGAAATATTCCATTTTACTTTTCTTCTAGTAGTTGGAGCTTATCTCTTTTTCTTTTTTCTTTTTATATTACGTTTCTAATGGGGAGGGGAAGGGGTTGAGCTGGGTAGTGTCACTCCGATGCAGTAAATAGGGGACTGAAAGAAATCTAATGTACCTTTGGATAATCCGTATACATGAAATAGAAATAATATCTTGCCTGATCAAGGAGAAAAGGTTTGAAAAGTTTCTGCTTACAAGATCTCTTAAGTCACCTACGTGATGTATCTGCACAAGTACCATGACGAAATAACGAGGAAAGGAAAGTGTAATACTAAGGGTGTGCTTGGTATGGAGGAAAAAGTTTTCCATGTGGATTACTTATTTTCTAATGTTTGGTTGGTAAGCCAAAATATATTATCTCAAGAGTATTTATATGTGATCTAGCAAAACACTATGGGAGTGGGATGTGGTGGGGAATGGGGCTTTGGAGATGGTGGGGCTTGGGATTGTCAAGGGGAGGGGGTGGGGGTGTTGGGTGGATGGGGAAGAGATAATGAACTTGCAATGTCACTTATGTAACTTGTTTTCCCTACGTTGATTAAGGAAGTCATTTTCCTCATTTTAAAGAATTTGTTTTCCTAGAGAAAGTATTTTGACCAACCAAACATGGAAAAATTGGAAAATATTTTCCTCCATACGAAGCATACCCTAAGAGTTGGAAGTATTCTCATCTGGGCCATTTGCCCAGTAACTTAAAAAATCCTGCCAAATCTGTACTTGGTTCTTATCCGGCTAACCACATCTGAATTCCAATATCTACTATACATACAGGGATAAGTTTTGCTGGTCATCCAAACATAAAAACAGCTATTGAGTTGAATTACATCCAAAAAATGTAACAGACATTGCTTTTAGAGCCTCACCAACAAGTCAGCAGCTGTGGCAAGTGTGTTCTCATTTTCCTGAGCTTTCGAGCTAACAAGAACTTTGCGAAATTCCTCATATGCCGTGAACTGAATAGCACCATGTGTAACCTGCTGAAGCAAAACAACAGATCAGCGCATTTCATGAATGAAGGGTCAGCATCAAATTGGCTGTATATTGTTTAGAATCTTTAGATAATCTATCCAAAAGGAAAATAAACTATGAGGGTTAACTTCAAAAATTTACATCAAGATAAGAACACATTCATTTACAGAATGAAATTATGGGCAAGAATTGAAGAAAATGTAATTCTAACCATAAATAGGCCTGGCATAAGTCCCTTGTAAAGTGCCCTCCATCCTTCTTCTTTGACTATGGTTCTTAAAGCATCTGAATCAATCCATAAACAACAAGTTCATGTGAAGTTAATAAGTAGGATAGTAAATACAAAAGAGGCCAATTGGATAACTACATATGCATGCACGTACAAAAGAGAGCAGAAGTTGCAATAGAACCTCAGTAAACAGAAGAGGATACAAAACTAATGAAACTCAAGACTGCAGAAATAAAGGTAGAATTCTTATATAACATTAAGATGGAAAGAAATGGTCCTAGAGTGCTCAAAGTTAGATGAATACATAATGAAACATGTTGACAAGTTAATACGAGAGTGAAGCAGACCATGAAACCCGGTGTATGGACGAATCTGATTAGGAGTCTGAAGTTGCAATCTTGTTTTCACAAGCCAAAGAGGGTTGGTGCAAAAACAGACCTGAATTCCGACAAACACACCTTTTAAGATATGGCATAGTCTGCAATATTAGAGGTTTGTGCTTAAAGTTACTGAAGTAAGCAAGCCACACATATTTTGTATACCTAAAGATTTTCATGTCAGTGGTGAACCGAATAAGTCATCATTCTGTTGTCATCAAAACTGAAATACGGGGATAAAGGTTGTCCACAAAAAGATATACACAATCAAATTTGTTTGTCTATAAGATTCTCCAGTTCCTGTATTTATTTAACACCTAAGCACACACATTTGTGGTTTGCCAATGATCAATGGGAATCAATAACCCCCACCCCCACCACTTTTTTCGTGTGTTGGAGTCCAAAAAATAGGTTTATTATTTGACCTTGCCTTTCTTTCAGGAAAAAGGATTTTATATTGGTAACACTTTTTTTGACAAAGACAGTTTTTTTTTTAAATAAAGATATTGGTAACACTTTTAACAACAGTAAAAGAAAGGGATTCATTAGCAGCAAGACTATTACAATTGCACTCCAAGAGAAAATAAAGAACCACATCATCTAACCATCTGTCTTTGGCACTCTTGTCAAAAACTGGTCAATTGAATGCTGAACATATGAACTACACATTGTTCTTTCATTAAAAGCATCAGAAATTTGACTACGGACCAGCGCTCCGGCTTCTGCAGCTGAAGCAAGGTGAAGGCCTGGACTCAGCTCCTCCCTGTTCCTCAGATACCTTTGCTTAGCCTTGCTATAGCTACGGAAGGAAAATTCCAAAAAATTGTATGAGTTAGAGAAAGATGTGTCTCAAGCCTAGAGACGTAAGTAATCAAAGAGAAAGCAACCTAATATGTTGACTGCTTCCTACAAAGAGAACATTGTCTCTTACAAGCAATCCCATGTAAGAAATAATGGCTGTTGCCTCTTAACTAACATGTTATGGATGTAGATGTTAATATTAAGCACCCGTAAATCCAGTATAAAAAACAGTAAAGTAAATAGTGTGTCAAGAAAATCCTTTTTCTTTTAATTGATAGGTAAATGGATTATGTTAACAGAATAATACTTACAGATTGTCAATCATTAAAATTGACTATACCGGATCCAAGTGAAACAATCAATCAACTGATACTGAAAGACCTAATGGGATCTTCCGATGCATCATTTCTAAGTGCAATGGATTTCATACGTATAATAAGAAGCTCTATCAATCGAGATTTGTTCTTTCGCTATATTTCGATGTTGTTGTCTCTTTTTTATTGCTTTACAAAGGGTAACCCAAACAAATATAATAAAATAGGCCAAAACTGAAAAGGGGAAACCCTATCAGGTAGTGAAGGAATCTGAATACTGTTTCACGTACTCATAGACACAACTTGCATAGAGCAAAATCTTCACAAGAGAAAAAAAAGGGCGCACTGAGAGCAGCCTTCTGGAAACAGAATATGTTACTTACTAGAACTTTGTCAACAAAAGGAAAAGATGTTACTTACAAGAAAAAATATAAACCCCATGAAATAGTTGACCCAAGAACAGCAGGGTAAAAACCAGCATAGAGTCCTCTAAAACCCTGATGCAAAGACAGTATGATAACTTAACTAATCGGTCAATTTAGTGGAAACATGAGCACATATATGAGCGATAAGGTAAGCATTCAACAGTCTGCAGCAAGGAAAGGAGCTTCATCTTCAAAAGCATATGTCAGTGGGATGTTTGATTGTGATTAACAAAGTGCGATGGAGTTTCTCACTATGACTATGTTATGAAGCTGACTGAATCAACTCTACCTGTGAAAACAGGTAAATGGAACAAGAAAGCACTCGGTCAAGATCTGGAGTAAAACCGGTGTGTCCAAGCAGGTCATGCACCACTGTGATAGAAAGCTGGTGCAAGCACCACTGCGATAGAAAACTGACACCCCACCCCACTCTTGACATTCAAATAAAGGACTTAACCATATTTATAAGAAACCAAATAACCTATCTTTCCAGTTGGAGTAGCCATACACAAACTCTACTAGGATACACTTCCTCTCAGTGGTTCCAAAAAGATTCTTGCGGGAGAAAATAGATATTGGTACCGTGGATTGGATATCATAATGTGGAGAATTCAGAAAACAGCCATAAAACTCCATAGGTATCCATAGAACCTATTCCAGGGGAACATGGTCTCATATATCCTTAGAAGGGTACTTACTGCAAACATGTCATTTAGATACACCAAGGTCGGGACATCCCCTCAACATTAAACCATGTACCCTTTCCAGATAGAGGCTGGAACCTATTTGGTTAAACATTGTTGCTTATGCATTTTTCCTGAAGCTGATATAACCTATTTCAAAAACTCAAAGTTCATAAACCATGCATATTTAACATATTAGTATGTGATTTATCTTTCACCAGAGCTACCGACTATACGAATTGAAAACCAACTTCTTTATCGAATCATGAACTAGAAGGTGAGTTTTGTAATACTAGCAATGCACATGTAGATAAGCTTCAATATTTGCAGAAATTGGAAAGATTTATAAAAACAAACCTCACTTCGAGCAATGGCATATAAAGCGTGAGGAGTGTTCCTATAGGCGGGGACGTTGGAAATTCTTCCATCGTAAACTGCGATTAACATTTACAACAAATCAAGCTCCAAGGAAAGGAAACAACACGAGATCATCCATTTGCTATAGCAGGAAAGCATAACTAACACTTACCTTGGAACCTGGTACGAACAACGTCAAGAGGATGAGAGAAAGTGACAGTGGCGAGGCCCGCGGCGGCGCCGGCGACGGCATTTTCCCATTGCCAGTCTGCCGACGGCAAAGCTGCCATTTTTTTCATGGCTCCGTCTACCGTTTGCTTCCCTTTCCCCAACACTACGCTTTTCGCCGTTTACTTTAATGAGAGGGACCTTACTACGCAAATGAGCGGCGTCGTATTGACCTGCTGGTGAACGCCCGACATGTCCGCACCTTGCGCCTCCTCAGTAATTGTGGAAAATTTGAAACAGCCAATTTAAATGTCAATTTGTGTTGAGATGTATAATTATTTTTTTTAGAATAAACTCAAGTGTATAAATAATTATTTCGGATAAAATTATATGTCAATTTAAGTTTGTAAAGTCAAGGTTTGTAAATAATTTTCTTCTGATAAATTAAAATGTCAATTTATGTATTGTTAAAAAAAATACAAAATGTATATTGTAACATATAGTGTTTTGGATCGAATTTTTCTTCATAATATTTAATTTAATTTTTACTCCAATAATAGTGCAAGTAGGAGGACAAAGGGGTGATACTTTGGAAAGACTATGAGATCCAATCAATCTGAATATGAAAGAGTGAAATGAAATGGTAAGATATTAAGACCTTTTTCTGGTTTAGTAAAGGCGTGTGTATGTATATGTTATGTTTTAACTTATTTTTTATAGGTGATTAGTAAAGGAAATAATATGTAAAATAAGTTTGGAGCCAAATTTAGGTGTGTAACATTATAGTCTGTAGTTTAGATGTGCTTTTATGCCCAACTATTTCATTTAACTTCAGCTCTACACCTAGTTATGTTTTTTC
The DNA here is from genome assembly GCA_018342035.1 of Solanum appendiculatum. NCBI lineage: Eukaryota > Viridiplantae > Streptophyta > Magnoliopsida > Solanales > Solanaceae > Solanum > Solanum appendiculatum. Next base: position 2,975,020 of record JAGDQO010000422.1, read on the forward strand.
ACTGATTTTAATTAGTATACTCTTGTAGCTTCTCCTGGCTTGGTCCAATGTTAAAATGAAGGTGCTAAAAAGTAAGATTTGCAAGTGTTGCAGGCTAATAATGGTTGACAGTTTCAAACAAAGGGCCAAGTGTTTAAGACAATATCTATGTACCAATGGATTCATGTTTATTACACACTTACAATAAAGAAACTCAAAAGGTGGTCTTTAAGGATGGACACCAGCAGTGAAATCCTCAAAGATGAAAAAAAAAGCTAGAAGATTGTTGGAAAAAGAACAAAAGTAGAAAACACATAACAAATTGATAATACACGCACAATCATTAAGGTAATGTTCTATCCAAGATAACAAGTTGTGCTCTTTTAAGATGAGTTGATCTTCCTGCAATTCTTCCTGATTTCTCCACTGGAACCTGTCAAGGGAGAAATGTTCCCCATCTTAACCATAGACTTGGCGAAGTGGTCGAAGAAAAGCGCATTGTCTTCTGCATATTGCTTCACCAAGGCTAATGATGCTTGACTTTTAGTAGTAAGAACTTGGTCAGAGTTCAGCAGACCCTTTGAAGCCAACAAGAGCTTGAAGTAGCTGTTATCAAATTTTGTGGGAGAAACAAAGTCCAAGAAGAACAAGTTTTGGTCACCACCAGATTTTGGACACCTATTGCGCAATTGGGCAGCATAAGATTGATCCAGAGTTGAGTCTGGTTTATTATTTCCTGACTGGTTGTAGAGCCTTTGTCTGAAGCTGGTACATCTTGAATTTCCAATTGTGTGGCTCCCTGCATCACAATTTATCGGTGTTAACTATGATTTCACGTGTGATGACTAGTCTGGCAATAAATTAAGCAATGTCAAGGAAAGAGCTAACAAAAAAGGAAAAGAGTAACATTTACCAGACAAAGCTACAAGGTCAACAAGATCAAGTCCTTGTCTCTTGAACTTTGAGAGAATGGAATCAAATGTGTTGTTTGGAGCAGGAATATTGTTGTTGGAGCCACTTAAACTGGCGCTTCTGGAGTCTCTCCTCCCCAATGGAACCTCCCAGCTCGGTCCACCAGCCTGTATGAACGAAAAAAGTAAGCTCGTGTTGTATATATTCTTAAAGAGGTACTCTGATCAAACTATATATGACTGCAGTACTTACCAAAACAGTAGAATCCCTTGCAGCAAGTGACAAGATATCAGCGCAAGAAACAGTTTGAGGACATGCCTTCTCCAGTGCAGATTTAATCTCGTCAAGGACTTCGAATCCACGAGCTGAATTCTTGTTGGGGTTTGATCCTTTTTCTGTCACAATACCGTTGCTACTATCCAGAAGCAAAGATGCATCACATCCCTACATCACATAGTGAAACAATAGCTGGCATCAGTTTTCACTTCCTGATAGTCTATAATTAAGAAGTTCAAAGCTGCAAAAGCCAAAAGAAAAAGAGGCTATCTTTTGTATATACTCTTCAGTGCAAAAGTAACTTTTAGCAAGTGTATTTTTGCATGCTAGTATGCTAGTGCATTTCCTGTTCGGAGTGTTTCCAACTTTTAATTACTTACTGCCATGTAGATATCGTCATGACACAACTTATATAACATGTACATTCAACACGGTATAGTCAATGGACTTGAGAGTTTTTATACTTAAGTGTCATAAATATTTAGTCACAGGAAATATATATGTTTTACCTTGACAAAACAGTCGTGGAAATGGAGCCTCAACAGAGAAGCAGCCATTCGGGCTTCTCTGGCAACGGCCTTGGCAACTACAGACTTGACAATTTCTTGTGCTTGTGGGCATGATTTATAATAGTACTGTGGGTATAGGTTATCACTGTTACTCTTAAAAGAGAAGCAAATTGGTGCAAAAGCAAGCAGAGCAATGAAAATGAAGAAGCTCATGGACCGAGCCATCTTGAAGTTGAGTTATAATTAAGGACTTAGATTTATAAGAAATTTAATTTGATTAATACTGAGGAAGGCTAGCTTTTGCTGTGATGAAATTGACAGAGAGTTCACGAGTTTATATAGTGCGTTCAGTGAAAGAAGTGTTACAATGGACAAGTAAATAAATGGAGTTGGTAGCCTTTTAGTAGGAATAAAATAAAATTATGCATGATTTTAATCAGCCAATCCAAGAAGACTTATGTTCTATAAGTAAATGATAATTGATTTGGTCCATAATAGACAAATGACTTTCACCAGCTACGTAAATTTTCCAACATTAATTCAATTGTTATTCAGGACAGGAGGTTGATTAGACTCTTCATCTTACACATTACTAACTACTCGTTGACTTAGTTATTTTCGAGCCTCGGTAAAGTTGTTGAGGTCCACTTCTGAAGAAAAAATCCAAAGGAAATACAAGTGAAAAGAATCAAGGCTTCTTAAACAAATAATTCTTGGGAGACAATTCTCAAAGTTCATACTATTTGTCAATCGATTTGAAAATAATATGCATATAAATCGGCCTATAGTCCTCCTCTAACCAATATCAAACTTAATAAATTGTACGCAGCTATCATGATAAGGAGGAAAATGTTTACTAGTAATACTAAAAAATTAAGCATGAGAGAATGACTTGATCTGGTCAGCCCCACCCGCCTTAATTGCTCAAGGCATGAAATGTATAAAGTAACAAAAGAGTTTATATAATAGCAATACGTAGAAGCCGCACCTGCTTTCTTGACAAACATAGCCTCAACATTATTTTTCTTTGGTTGCTTTTGTCCATGTTACTAGAAATGTATGTATCTGATCATTGTACTGTTTTCCTTTATTTTTATCCACTTTTCAATTTTAGGAAAAAATGTTGAACTTTTCAATTCATTAATAACTATATGTAAGCAAATAACTATATCAAATTTACAGTAATATATTTATAATATACGTAGTTCGAATAACACCCGCTCTATATATGAAATATTCAATTTTTACGCTCTACGTATTGCGAAAGAGTTAGCTTGTAAAACATATCAAAGTTGGAAATCTTAAACATATAGTCTAATTAAGACTCGAGAAAAATTTATTATGTCAAACAAGACTAAAATGCTATGACTAGTATAATTTGTTGTATGTATGTTCTCATGCGTTACATAAGCACAGTAAGCTAAGCTGACTTACAAATGGATAAGTGAATGTGAATATTAAGTGATTCCGATTTTGGTCCAATGAATGGACAAAAGTATATTCAGGTAAAAGGAGTTAGGAGAACTGCTCTGCTACTATTTTCAAACATGAACAAAATAGGATTTATGCTTGGAAAAAAAACAGTTTTTAGTCGCTTCAGGAGAATTAATTAATGTTAAGGATAATTGGCCATCTTAAATGTATCTCATCCCCAACGAACTGCCCTACGTCCTTATCAAATATTTGCGGACGCCCGTAGTCGCGTGCATCACGCAGTTATATTTCCAATTTTAAAGTGACATAAAATAAATTGCAATCACAAATAAAATATGAAGAAACATAATTTTATTGATCAAGATTGTGAGTACAATTTTGTTTCTCCATTGATTCTTTTCTCTCTTTAGATTTTCCGTAATTCGAGGGCCGTTAGTGGAAATATGATGATTTGATAAAGAATATTCCCATGAATTTGCGAAATATCCGAGATCTTGATCTTTATGAATATTCCATGAATTTTGAGATGCTTTTCAAGGGAATATAGTACCATTTATATAGGCATAAACTAGGGTTTAGGATTGAGTAGCCTCCAAGAATCCTAGTTGGAATTGAACACACCTTGTAGAGTCCCATTGAACACGTCATGTAGATTCCTACAAAATTTCAATGTCTACAAATGTTCCCTGCTTCAAGGCTTGTCAGAGTGTAGACTTGTTGAAACTCAAAGACGAGGCTTGAAGTACTCATTCTTCCACCTTTGCGATTTTATGGCTTCAGATTTGCGAGAGAAGAGATAAAGGGCAGATTTGGTCCCAAGAATCCTAGTTGGAATTGAACACACCTTGTAGAGTCCCAACTCGAATTAAACACGTCATGTAGAATCCTACAAAATTTCAATGTCTACACTTATTAGGGCCGGGGACCCATGTATTGCCTTAGGCTGAGCAGTAGTTCTAATTCTACTATCATGTTTTAGATGAATTGGGACTTATAGGCATCAAACAGTCCACTCCAAGTAACTAAGGCTGTGATAAAGATCTTAATAACTACAAAAATAATCCTAAGCTAGTCGAGGTTGGCCACAGCCCACAGTACAAGAATTGATCCTCTCTATTCATGTCGCTCTATTTAGAGCCTATTTGGCATTACTGATAGGAGGCAAAAACACTTTTTTTTAAAAAATAATCAAGTTGTTTGACTGCGTTTGGAAAGAGTTAGATCATATCATAGGATATGAGTAGTTGAAATCCTAGAGCGAATATTCTCTCAATCAATACTATAATATTTTCTCAAATTTGGTCTGAAGGTATTAGATTATTACTATATATAGTTCCTGTGTTGTCGTATTCTTTTGACCTCATCTCTATACCAACTTATGTTTGCCTACTGATTTAGTATAATTATCTGTAGGTTCTGTTCTTGGTTTCAATTAATTCACTTTGTCCTGTGTTAAAATAAAGTGTGAAAGCTGCTTAAAATAAGATCCACGAATAGTATAGATTCATGATTAACAACAGATGGTAAGAGCGATGTGATCTCAAGGACGAAAAATGAAAGAAGCTAGAAGAATGCAAAAAGCACAATGGAAAGATACATAACAAAACAACAATAAAGGGACAATTATTGACTCAGTTTCTGCAAATGAAAGTTGATGTGCTCTCTTAAGAGGAGTTGATCTTCCTGCAAGTCTTCCTGATTTCCCCACTGGAACCTGTCAAGGGAGAAATGTTTCCCATCTTAACCATAGACTTGGCGAAGTGGTCGAAGAAAAGTGCATTGTTCTCTGCATATTGCTTCACCAAGGCTAATGATTCTTGACTCTTAGTAGTAAGAACTTGGTCAGAATTCAGCAGACCCTTTGAAGCCAACAAGAGCTTGAAGTAGCTGTTGTCAAATTTTGTTGGGGAAACAAAGTCCAAGAAGAACAAGTTTTGGTCACCACCAGATTTTGGACATCTGTTGCGCAATTGGGCAGCATATGATTGATCCAAAGTTGAGTCTGGTTTATTATTTCCTGACTGGTTGTAGAGCCTTTGTCTGAAGCTGGTACATCTTGAATTTCCAATTGTGTGACTCCCTGCATCACAATTTATCGGTATTAACAATGATTTCACTTGTGATAACTAGTCTGGCAATAAATTAAGCAATGTCAAGGAAAGAGTAACATTTACCAGACAAAGCTACAAGGTCAACAAGATCAAGTCCTTGTCTCTTGAACTTTGAGAGAATGGAATCAAATGTGTTATTTGGAGCAGGAATATTGTTGTTGGAGCCACTTAAACTGGCGCTTCTGGAGTCTCTCCTTCCCAATGGAACCTCCCAGCTCGGTCCACCAGCCTGTATGAATGAAAAAAGTAAGCTCATGTTTTATTTATTCTTAAAGTACTCTGATCAAACTATATATGACTGCAGTACTTACCAAAACAGTAGAATCCCTTGCAGCAAGTGCCAAGATATCAGCGCAAGAAACAGTTTGAGGACATGCCTTCTCCAGTGCAGATTTAATCTCGTCAAGGACTTCGAATCCACGAGCTGAATTCTTGTTGGGGTTTGATCCTTTTTCTGTCACAATACCTCTGCTACTATCCAGAAGCAAAGATGCATCACATCCCTACATCACATAGTGAAGCAATAACTAGCCATCAGTTTTCACTTCCTGATAAGCTATAATGAAGAAGTTTAAAGCCGCAAAAAAAAGGAAAAAAAAAAGGCTATATTTTGTGTATACTCTCGGTGCAAAAGTAACTTTTAGCAAGTGTATTTTTGCATGCTAGTATGCTATTGCACTTCCTATTCAGACTATTTCCAACTTGTAATTACTTTCTTCCATGTAGATATCGTCATGACACAACTTATTTTACATGTACATTCAACACAGTATAGTCAATGGACTCAGAGTTATTATACACAAGTGTCATAAATATTTAGTCACGGGAAATAAATATGTTTTACCTTGACAAAACAGTCGTGGAAATGGAGCCTCAACAGAGAAGCAGCCATTCGGGCTTCTTTGGCAACAGCCTTGGCAACTACAGACTTGACAATTTCTTGCGCTTGTGGGCATGATTTATAATAGTATTGCGGGTATAGGTTGTCATTGTTACTCTTAAAAGAGAAACAAATTGGTGCAAAAGCAAGAAGAGCAATGAAAATGAAGAAGCTCATGGACCGAGCCATCTTGAAGTTAAGGACTTAAATTTAGAAGAAATTTAACTTGATTAATACTGAGGAAGGCTAGCTAGCTTTTGCTTTGATGAAATTGATATGGAGTTCACGAGTTTATATAGTGTCTTCAATGAAAGAAGTGTTACAATGGACAAGAAAATAAATGGAGTTGGTAGCCTTTTAGTTGGGATAAAATACAATTATGCATGATTTTAATTTGCCAATCCAACAAGACTTGTGTTTTACAAGTAAATGATAATTTATTTGGTCCATAATAGACAAAAGACTTTCACCAGCTACGTAAAATTTTTAACATTAACTCAATTGTTATGCAGGACAGGAGGTTGATTATGACTCTTTATCTTACATATTACTAACTACTTGTTGACTTGGTTATTTTCGAGCCTTTGTAAAGTTGATGAGGTCCACTTTTGAAGAAAAAATCCAAAGGAAATAAAGTGAAAAGAATCAAAGCTTCTTAAACAAATAATTCTTGGGAAGACAATCGTCAAAGTTCATACTATTTGCCGATTGATTTGAAAATAATATACGCATAAATCGGCCTATAGTCCTTCCCTAACCAATGTCAAACTTAATAAATTGTACTCAGCTATCATGCTATGGAGGAAAATGTTTACTAGTAATACTAAAAAATTAAGCATGAGAGAATGACTTGATCTGGTCAGCCCCACAAGCCTTAATTGCTCAAGGCATGAAATGTATAAAATAACACCTGCTTTCTTGACAAACAGAGCCTCAACATTATTTGTCTTTGATTATTCCATGAGTCCATGTTATTAGAAAAGTATTGCGAAACAGTTAGCTTGTAAAACATATCAAAGTTGGAAATCTTAAACATATGGTCTAAACAAGACTAAAAAAAATTATTATGTCAAACAAGACTAAAATGCTATGAGCCTATGACTAGTATAATTTGTTGTATGCATGTTCTCATGCGTTACATAAGCACAGCAAGCTAACCTACAAATAGATAAGTGAATGTGAATATTAGGTGAATTCAATTTTTGTCCAATGAATGGACAAAAATATATTCAGGTAAAAAGGGCTAGGAGAACTGCTCTGCTACTATTTTCAAACTTGGACAGATCTAATATGATTTATGATTGGAAAAAATTGATTTTACTCACATGAGGAGAATTAATTAATGTGGTAAAGGATGATCAACGAACTGTCTATGCCTTTTATCAAATATTTGCAGGCGCCGGAGTGCAGAGATGCCCATTTTGGGACCACTATTTAAGTTATATCTGCAGTGCTTAAAAATTTGGAAAGTTTATTTTCTTCGCATGCATCACACAGAGTCACAAATATATACCACCCGTTTTGTACATACATCATCATTATGAACGCATTTAAACCGGCACATAATAAACAGGCTGTTTATATATGTGTATTCCAATTGCAACTCGATCAAGTCTCAAATCATTAAGCATTTAATTTCACTTTCGTGGAAATTTATGATATTTTGATTAACGTATTATAACAACAAAAATACGTGAAAGACCTCACACCATTAAGAGTATCACTGCAAATATTTGGGTTGGTTGACATGTATTTATCAAAAAACCAAAAGTAACCAAGTAAATGTCCATTTGAATAAAAGAGTGCGGTAAGGCAAGAAACATCATATTGAGTTGCAGCACAAGCTTTAAACCTACTTAGGAGTTAATATCTAAAAATGTCATTTAATTTTGAGAATTATCTAATAAAGTCATTAAACTTTGTTTTATATCAATAAAATCACTCAACTAAATTTATCATTAAAAAAATTGATATAGCAATATAAATAATTTTTTGTGTCTGAACTCCATATATAAAATAAAATTAAAAAAAAAACTCATCAAAATAATTTTTTCGAATAAACTTAATTAGTGAAAACAATATTATGGTGTTACTATATATTTTTGCGTCCGTGAGAACACCAACCTTGAATATGCTGCGAGGTAATTAAACCAGCTTTTGTCAACTTATTTTATTAATCTGTTACAAGATTCCAATTAGCTAGTGTTGTTGCTATTATTCAAATTCGTCTTAATGCCTAGATCTGTTTTTTACCGATCCATTTGGGAAGGCTGCAGCAAGAGACTTGTTATGCTAATACCAAATATGGTTCTCACTAATTAGGTTTTCCGTAAAAAAATTTATGAGTTCTTTTAATTTTTATTTATTCATGAAGTTCATATTTATATGGTATAAAAAATAATTTATGTTGTTAAATTAATTTTTTTAATGATTAATTTAGTTGAGTGATTTTATTAATATATAAGACCAAGTTGTGATTTTATTGATACAAAATAAAGTTCAATGACTTTATTAGATAAAAATTTTCAAAGTTGAATGACCTTTTTGAGAGATTAACTGGAATAGTTAGTTCAGAAAATATTGTTTGAGAGAAAGAATTAGATCACATGATATGAATAGTTTAAAATAATAGAGCAAATATTCTCTCAATCAATAGTATAATATTTTATGTAATTTGGTCTGAAGGTATTAAATTATTGCTGCTATATAGCGTAATATTTTACGTAATATCTGTAGCTTCTTTTCTTAGTTTCAATTAATTTACTTTGTCAAGTGTTAAATTGAAGTGTGAAAGGTACTAAAAATAAGATCTACAATAGTATAGATTCATTATTAAAAACAGATAGCACACGCGATGTGATTTCAAAGACGAAAGATGAAGAATGTAAAAAGAACAATGGAAAGATACATAACAAAACAACACAATTATTGACTCAGTTTCTGCAAATGAAAGTTGATGTGCTCTCTTAAGAAGAGTTGATCTTCCTGCAAGTCTTCCTGATTTCCCCACTGGAACCTGTCAAAGGAGAAATGTTTCCCATCTTAACCATAGACTTGGCGAAGTGGTCGAAGAAAAGTGCATTGTTCTCTGCATATTGCTTCACCAAGGCTAATGATTCTTGACTCTTAGTAGCAAGAACTTGGTCAGAGTTCAGCAGACCCTTTGAAGCCAACAAGAGCTTGAAGTAGCTGTTATCAAATTTTGTGGGAGAAACAAAGTCCAAGAAGAACAAGTTTTGGTCACCACCAGATCTTGGGCATCTATTGCGCAATTGGGCAGCATATGATTCATCCAGAGTAGTGTCTGGTTTACTGTTTCCTGACTGATTGTAGAGCCTTTGCCTGAAGCTGGTACATCTTGAATTTCCAATTGTGTGGCTCCCTGCATAATAATACATCGATGTTAACTAAGATTTCAAGTTGATAACTTTTAGTAACAAGAAACTAAAGGGAGTAACTTTTACCAGATAACGCGACAAGGTCAACAAGATCAAGGCCTTGTCTCTTGAATTTAGTGAGAATGGTGTTAAATGTGTTGTTTGGAGCAGGGATGTCATTGTTGGAGCCACTTAAACTGGCACTTCTGGAGTCTCTTCTTCCCAATGGAACCTCCCAGTTTGGTCCACCAGCCTAAAAAACAAAAGAAAATTAGCTCTGTTTCTTTTTTGTTGGCGCCTCGTCTAGAGACTAGGAAAGTAGTGTGATCAACTTTATGTGACTCTACTTACCAAAACAGTGGAGTCCCTTGCAGCAAGTGCCAAGATATCAGCACAAGAGACAGTTTGTGGGCATTCTTTCTCAAGTGCAGATTTAATATCATCAATGACATCAAATCCACGAGCTGAGTTCCTGTTGGGGTTTGATCTCTTTTCAGTTACTATGCTTCCCCTGCTGTCCAGAAGCAAAGATGCGTCACACCCCTAAATGACATAGTAAAATAAATATGATTAGCTAGATATCAACTTTTTATGGCACATATATCTCTATCAGCAAATTTAACACTTCCAATTTAAACAAGCTAGGTGAAACAATCCTATATTTTGTTCATAGCAAAAGTAATTTTCAGTTGCTCACTAGCGTGCACTGTTATAATACCAAGTGACACAAATATTTAGTAACAGAGAGATGTTTTACCTTGACAAAGCAGTCATGGAAATGGAGCCTCAACAACGAAGCAGCCATTCGGGCTTCTTTGGCAACAGCCTTGGCAACAACAGACTTGACAATTTCTTGTGCTTGTGGGCATGATTTATAATAGTATTGCGGGTATAGGTTATCATTGTTGCTCTTAAAAGAGAAACAAATTGGTGCAAAAGCAAGAAGAGCTACGAGAACGAAGAAGCTCGTAGACTGAGCCATCTTGAAGTTAAGTTCTAAGGACTTGGTGTAGCAAGAAGATAAAATATTGAAGAAGGCTAGCTTGCTGTGATGAAATTGAATGGAGTTTCACTAGTATATATAGTGTGTTCAATGGAAGAAGAGTTGGAAATAAATGGAGTTGGTAACTTTTTAGTTGGGATTAGTATATTAATTTCTGCATTATTTACCAATTGATGCAAAGTTGTGTTTTTACTAGTAAATAGTGATTGATCTGGTCCATGATAGTAAAAACACCTTCACCAGCTACTGTAAATGTTGCAACATCAATTCAATTATAATGCATGACATGAAGTTGATTATGACTCCTTATCTTACTAATTGTTGACTTGGCAATATTTTTTAACTTTCTAAATTACTCCCTCCGTTCACTTTTACTTGTCCATTTTGAACTTTCGCTCCTTAGAAAACAATAATTAATATAAGTATTTTACCATAATACCCACATAAATTGATGTTTGTACTCCCTCTATCCATTTTTACTTCTCAAATTTTGACTTGACACACTTATTAAGAAAACAATGACTGCTATAGTGAATTTACCATTTTACCCCTATTAATTGATAGGGTCTCAAACATATTATTATATTTTTCAAAGACTTTAACTCAATGATAATAAATTGAGGGTAGAATAGAATTTTTTTTTGTCTTTCCTTGATTTGTCAAAAATGACAAATTTAATTAGGAAATATTTGACAAGTAACTAAGGATGAAGGAAGTATTGAGTTTTGAAAAAAATGATTTGAGAAATAAGTCATTAATGCTGAAGGAAAAACATGAAAAAAATAATTATTTTTTCTTAATATGTTATAAAATAATCAAGGTTTCTTAATCAAATGATTTTTGGGAGAAAATATTCAAGGTTCTTCTGTAAATCAATAATATATTTAATATTAGATGAATTGGCTTAGTCCTCTCCTACCCAAAATCCAGATTTATTAATTGTTTCTATCATGCCATCGAGAAGATCTTTAGAGAAATTTAAGTTATAAAATTATTTAAGCGCTAAATAATGACTTGATCTAGTCAACCCCACACACCTTAATTGATTGCTTTCGGTTCAAGGGATGCAAAGATGATAAACATTCTATATAACTAAAAGAGTTGATAAAAAGTCGGACAGAATTCACCTACTTTGTTGACAAAAGAGGACCTCTACAATATTATTATTTGACCTCAATTACTCCAGGTCCTATTTACATGCGCCATTTATTAATTCCGATTTTTTTGGTTTTATTTATTAAAATGTATGATCTCATGAAGATTGCCTTTTTGTTTTTACTCTTCTCAATTTCATGTCAAAGTTTTGAACTTCAATATAATTTAAATTGAATTTACCTAACGTATATAATTTACTTATTTTGAATAGTATTTATTATATGATATATTCAACTTTTTCAGCTAAATTTTATTGCATTCACCTAAATTTTAATCAAGGTGGTCAAACAAAGAGAAATTTTTTTTTTTTCTTATGTACTTTGAGCTACGCTATTGACCATTTCTTCTCAGAAAAATAGAAATGGCAATCCCCGTTTTGTAAAATAGTAGTACTAGGGCAACTTGGTCTATGTCTGCTATCATGCAGTACAGAAGTGAGGAGGTGACCAACAACTGGATAAAGCGAATATTAGGTGAATCTGATTGGTCAAATGAAATGATTAAAAATAAAAATGTTAGGAGAACTGCTCCTCAACTTTTTCAAACATATACAGAATAATTTTTATGCCAAATTTGTTCTTTAACACATTGAGGACAAAGGGGTTCAAGCAGATTGGCTGTCTCAATTAAAGAACTGTACTATATTCTCTTTTGACATACCTTAAGCAGCTTAAGCAAGGTGAATAAGCTTTAGAAAACCCAAAAATTGAACTTGGGAGCCTTGATTCTTCGCACGCATCCGAGGGAATAGGGAGTTCCACCTTTCTTGGTGCGTTATTTTAATTATATATTCGACTAACTAAATTAAATATTTATTGTGGTGGTTTGGTAAATGTTGAGACTTAACTGGATGTGAAAAGACGCAGCAACATACTAGAAGTCTAGAATAAGCAATATTGTCAATAGACAACTTTGATGGTATGATTTTTACTTAAAAAATAAAGCAGACGATTGACTTGAAGTGGTGTCACGGGAATTTGATTCTCGTGTTAGGCTCTTGGATGCCAAACATTATTGTCATTAATCTTGTCAACTCAGCTAGTGTGTCAAAAAGCAGCAAGTCTTTCACAAGCATGTATGAATTATCTGCGTGAGCACCACTACTAACAAAGTAATCATTAAAATTTCAACTTCAAAGCTATACGTACAGAGAGGAATCTGTTGGCAGCTTAAAACAAAAGCTGTAACAGGTAGCTGCATGACGGCCACTCGGCCAGCATTTCCAAGTATGTTAGATTGTACATTATGCTTCACGGATGGGAATTAATAGCAAAATTGCTGATCTATCAGAGCTTTCAAAAAAAAAAAATCATGGTTTGTCAATCTCTACTGCCACAAAAATGAGAAGGATAAAGCAACGTTTTGCATGCAGAAGCAGAGCACCAAATACCAGCTGCTTCCAAGGACAGACCCGTCTTGTGCACATTTCTAACCTGGAACACTAGGCCTGGGACGTGGGAAAGCTCTTCCATCAGGAAACAAACAGGACTCAGATTGATCCGTACCTAACTTCACTAGTTCTCCCTGTTGCTTGAGTAGAAGCAGGTTGACGCTCCCATGAAGCTTGATTTGCAAAAGGATTATTGACATCTTCTGGTCGTGAATAGCCATGGCCTACCCCGCTTACCTATTTTTCAGTTCCAAAAGTGCAGTGTTAGAATGTGCCAAGGAGAACAAATCAGCACATTAAACCAATTCGGCCCCCCATGATTTTCACAGCATGCTCAAAATAACATTTTCCCTTAGCATTACACCTCTACTACATCCATACACCCTTACCCTGAACAACCATACCCCTAGCATTACTTACACATTAAGCTGTCACTCTCCCCCTCTCTATCCCCTGCGGTGTAACCCCCACATATTTCACTTTTTGGGCCACCTACAAGAAATACATTGATAGCTCACCCAAAGCCTTCCACACCATCCCAAGAAGTTAAAACTCCCAAGTAGGTAGACTTACAGTTTCCAAACATGCGGATAAAAGTGTCATTCCAGGCAATGCATCAAGCCCACGCTGTAAAAATGAGATTTAATGAATTACTAAATGTTGCAAAAGAATTATACAATTGAAAACAGAGCTGGACTAAAAGAGAAAGCGTAGCATACAAAAAGCACGAATAGTAAACCTACCTGATTATACACTCGTGTCTTGTAAATGAATCCTCCACAGCAGAATAGTGTTGAGGCAACTAAAACTCTGTTCCACACAATATGTCATATTTATATGATGCTACACAATTTGACCAAGAGCAGCATCTGAATATACAAACACTACTAAAAATATAAATTTCAACTACAGAATCAACAACTTCCTAAGCAAGATAACCAGTTATGCTGCAGCAAAACATATGATGTAAAGCTGCATAAAAACCACAAGAACCCACTCAGACATCTCAACGTGAAAATAAGAGGCTGAAAAGGAACATGCCATACATGCACGATAATACTCCAAATATGGCCCATCCTCCTGCAGCACCTCCACCTTTGCTTTGCTGATATTCTGCAGAAATTTCATTCCATTATCATGATTTAAACGGACCAGACACTCAAGATAGTAGTGCACCAGCTAGAAAAGACATATAGCATTGCAAGGACTATGTAATTCATATTGCACAAAACCATCCCTAACACCAGATATTCCCTCCGCTCAAACACACTACTATTTTCTCCTCCTCCTCCACCCACCCACCATAAAATATCTCTACCAATGAGATTCTCATATGACGGAAAAAGTGGATAGGGACAGGGGAGGGCTGCAGATGGTTAGCTAAGAGGCTAAACCACATTCTTTTTTCCCTTTTGTTTTAAAGCTTTTGCTTTGCTCGTTAGTCGATTGGTATCATAGACACACATTGTCCAAAGACTCAAACATGCATTGGCTCTATGAGCATAACGTATGCTCATCAATGAGAAGTGTTTACTCTCTCCGTTTGAATGTATGTATCTTACTTTCCTTTTAAGTCTGCTTCAAGAAGAATGTCTCTTTCTAATTTCTATATTTACTTAATTTTTTAATTCCAACATTCTCATTTTACCCCTAATGACATTCCGTCGTAGGAATGAAATGACATGTTCAACACCACAAGATTCAAAGGATATTTTTTGTATGTTATATACAACTTTAATTAAGACTGTTGATTCAAAAGTCTTCTTCATATTCTTAAAATCATACTAAAACACATAAAATGAAACGGAAGTAGTATAACTGACACACATACAAGTGAAGTTGAATAACGGCCAGATTGCACTTACCACACATCTTTGTGAGGGTGAACTGAACAGGGTCATAGTTTTCTATAGGAATGGTGACCTCAACTTCATATGGGTTATCACGAGCAACATCACCTGAAAATACAATCAGCAATTTAGAGGAACAAAGTTGCGCCAAAAGATAATATAATAGAGAAACAAGAAATATCTCCCAAAACAGTCTTATACGCAGAATTGTCAAGTTATCATACATCTCCAGTCAATCAGTAATGATGTTGGTGACAAAGTTGTTGGTGATCCACCAGTTGCTGCTGAACCAGATAATGTGACCTTTAATCCTTGCTCTGGAGAAACCTAACATGTATATGGAGAGGGGCAAGAAAGAGGGAATCAGTGATTTCCAAGTGAATAACATTCAAGCACAAAAATAATAAATGCATAATAAAAAGCTTAAGCACCTTTACTAATGGTTTCTGCACAGAACCCGAAACCGAAGCAACCGCAGTCATATAAAGGGCTAAACGAGTTTGTGCAGTGTTGAAGCTACAAGAGAACAATGAAGAATCAATTGAAATAATTTCATGCATTTTAGACTGTGATACGATGACAACTGCTGTAGCTAAGCAGCTTATGATAAAACATGGGATGTCTCCATCCTGCAAGAACAGGACAAGTATAAAACAGGCAGTGGTAAACTGTTGGCAAAGTTGACCAACAAAAAGACTAGGATGACAATCAGTCCTCTCCAGGAGATTGCTTGGCACCTGAACCAAAGCACATTCCTAAATAAATTCAAAGCATCTCTGTGGAATCATGGAGAGGCAAATGATATTTTACAGCAAGGAGTACCCGAACATCAAATTGAAGGAAAGCAGATTTGGACACGTAACTAAATATGGCCACCTAAAACCAGATATCTTTGTTTCAATTTTTCTCTTTAGGGTGGGTGGGTGGGGGAGTGGGGGGGTGATCACATCAGCATATGTGTGTATGCCTTTAATTTAAGCCAGCATTTCTATCCAATTCAACATTATCCTGTTACAGAATCAACCTCAAGTATAGAACACAACTACATTCCTAGATAAAATGCAGGAGTAACCATATAACCCTACCTAGGTGGAGGCAATGTCAGACTAGAAAAATAAAGATACAATTGATTTATTTGAAGAGTTAAGCAGCACAAGATCAAGATAAGTATAAAGAAAAAATCTTTAAAAACAAATAAACAGAAGCAACAACAATAGTAATAATATCAGTCTCCTTTTGATTGTCTTAGCTTGAATACACATGGAGTTTAAGTGTATAGTTGAAAAATTACAGTTGTTAACACAAAGTGGACCCAAATCCAAAGATAACCTAACTTTATGAACTTGAAGTAATATAAGAATAAAAATGGGTCCAATCTGACGAATTGAGCAGTTACTATTCAGCAAATAATGAATAAATGAAGGCAGGATTCTAGTTAAAGAAAGTGTGTGTGTGTGTATATATATATATGATACTTATAAGTGATGAGATAATTCTCATTACCTGAATTCCTTGTGAGCTTCTTCATAGCCCAATTGAGTCAAGCCATTGTAAACCTGTGAATTCACAAGCAAGGGCCTCCAGACCATAAGCCATGTGTGACAGTTTGAAGGTACTGCGTGAAAGAAGAAATGTTTCCCTTACAATTTCCCATGACCGTGGATGAAAACCAACAGTGAAACCTTCAAAGACCCGCAGACCTGGTTTCTCACATGGAAAGGCAAGTTCGACGACAGTTCTGTCCAAAAGTCATATTAGACATACAGCTAGACAAGTTCGAAATTGAAGTTTAGAAATCATGCATTTTTAAAACCCCTACATTTAGTGATGTCATCATGGAATCCACATTATTTTATGCAACTCTTCCCCAATAATCAAACCTTTTCAATTACCCTTACGATTCCAAAAATTTCTTTGCAATGTACAGGTTGAGAAATGTCCCTTAATTTCTAAAGTCCAAACAGAGGCCTCCCATGACAATGAGTAAATCGGTAGGTTGGGCTGCAAATATGTGGAGCAGTGCAACAGATGCTCTCTTGACTTGATCAAACAAATTGCAGGAAAGCTCAAGAGGTTATTGAAGTAGAGTAACTTTTACACCCAAAGGGAAAAAAAAAAGAAATCCCTTAGTCTTAGTCATAATACACTTAAGTCAATTTGATTAATATGAATTATGTCTTCTATTAGAATAAAACATAACGATTTACAAACAAAATGAAATATACTTCGAGTTACAAACTTTTTTTAACAAAATATTGAAGAGACGTATTAAGAACTGCCAAAAGTACATAGGAGCAACTTGGACAAGAAAATATGCCATCCTCTGAGAAATACACTACCCAATTACAGCAACCCCATAAGAGTTGTAAACCCACCTCATGCTCACCCCACACCCAGTTGTCTGGGAAGTGGGAACACATGCATCTAATAAAGTAATTCAGCTAAAGGAAACATGATAATAGTAACAAGACTTCTGTTTTGAAATTGTAAATAGGGTGGCTATCATTCCCTTAATGCTGATGATATATTGTTACCATTCCGAAAAAAACATGCTAATAGTGTTAATCTTAAGTAGTTCTGTTTGCAAGGGCCTGGAAAGGGAATGTACCCCCAACATCAAATATATACTCCTTCTGTTTGATTTATATGGCACTCATTCCATTTTGAAATGTTCCAAAATATAATTCCTCAAGTTTCAAGAATGAATTTATCAAATTTTAAACTTTATGGTGGTGATTTCTCTATCAAACTAAGAGCCTGTTTGGATTGACTTTTGACTTATTTCTATCATTTTAGCATAAAATCAAGTGCTTATAAGCATTTTTTAAATTTACCCAAACACTAAAAAGTGCTTAAAAGTACATAAAATAAGCCAATCCAAACAGGGTCTAATTTTTCAATAATTACTTTGATATTTTTTTCCAATATCACTAATGTAATGTATGTCACATTAATATTCAAAACTATGATGGCAGTGAAATACAGTTATACAAAATGGAATGAAGAGAGTATAACTTTCAAATCTTTCAGACCTCACCCCAGATGCAGTTTCTCTCTCCCCTTTTTTTTCTTTTTTTTTTTTTTGGGTGGGTGGGTGGTGAAAACACATTGCATATCAGCTGAATGATGGAGAAAATACCTACAAGCAGACTCATATTCAACATTGCAGATGCATCCAAGTCCACCTGAGGAATTGAATTTCACTAAAAAGTTAGCATGACAGACAATGATACATTCAATAACAGACTCCCGCCCACAATTCCAAATCCCACATCATTGTTGAACAAAGAGGTGATAGTGGATTCCTGAGTCAAATTTTTAAAAAGATTTAAGAACCCAGCATCTTGTAAAACTTCACTCATTTTCTGCGAAGTAGTTCAGTTAATACATTAAATTGCAGTAAAATAACTACCTATGCTGCCAAAATAAATTTCCATTCAAAAAAATTAGCTTTCAAAGTTTAATAGTGAGGTACAGAAGACACAGCAACCAGGGAGAAAGATACGTGACTGACAAATTTAGTCCAATAATGCACTTCAGATTTAAAGATGAAATTCAAACCCGAGCACTACTAGCAACCCTCATACTATTAAGCAAGGCAAAGACCTACTGCTTTTATCACATCCCCATGATTGAAACCAAAATTAGCAGTATGCTGGTCCTCGCCTGATTCAGGAATCACTCAAATGACATTGTCTATATGAACACAATGTACCAATGCACCAAGGATAAGACATTTGCCTCTTCACCAATTCAGTGTGTCCACCTCAATGAGTTATGTGCAGATCTCAGTTACAAGGGTGATTGGCTTTGTTCTTGCATACCCCGATAACCCATCCTGGATACCTCAATAACCAACATAACTCTGGTAGATTCTCCAATTAGCACTTGTTACGTGTAGATCAACCTCATGACTCAATTCCAGGAACCACCTCACTGTCAACCGGAGGAACATAATATTTTTCCCCCACACGAAGAGCCATGGAAAAACCTAAAATGGTTATTTAGGATATACAAATCGGTCAACAGCTAATAGTGATAACATTAGTAACTGAAGTAGACACTAGACATTCACTGGATAAGTCACACATATATGAGCCACCAAAAATGAAATTGTCCAAGGTTGTTCATAACACTTGCAATACTTTGTGCAATCTTTTCGGCTAGGAAATTTTGTGCATTAATATGTGATATCAAAATTATGCTTCTCTTAGCTGACCCCAGGCTTCATGTTTATAATGCCATCGCAGATCTAAATTTTCAGAATCGATTGAGTGGTTCAGAGGTATATTAGAGATAAATCAAAGACACTAACTTGGAAAATATGTAGTTTAGTGAGGCTATTTCATACATCTGAAATTAACAAGCTGTCTTACTAGTCAAATGAAGGGTTTACATACCTTTGCATTGTCCATGAGGACAGTTTCCACATATGATATTGACCTATCAATCCAGAAAGTGAGATTCAATCTAACTGTGTTGGAATTCAGTGTATGGACACCAAATATTGAAATGTGATAATCCTACAGGGCCCAGTACAACACTTCTATCTTTTCAGAGGATCTATAATTTGATTTCTTGAAAATACAAAGTAAAAAATGTTTCATATTTATAGTAAGCGAGAGAGATCATTCAAACCTTAGCTGTTCGGCCCATCTTATCATAACTCTGCTCACAATTCATCAGGTCACCATTGAAATATTCCTAGGGGACAATAGAAACAATGTAAATTAATATTCGCTTTGCAGATAAGATCGGAATTAAAAAGTAGGCCACATAACAATGTGAAGCAAGGAATTGGTGCATCTGAGGAGCGGATTGACGCGACTTGAGGCACATACTTCACAAATTGAAGCGCAAAGCTATCCAAGTTAAAAGTGTTTGCTTCTACCAATTACTAGTATGTGTAAACATGTTCACTGACTCTACTAGTAACCTACAGCTAACAAGTCAGTAAACAATTCCTTATAACCTCCCATCAATTTTTCCCTTAAGTGAATCAATTTTTCCTCAGCTCATCTTAGTAACTGTCATTTCCAGTTTATGTAGAAAACAGCTGCTGCGAACCAAGAAACAACTATCTACATGAATCACTACAGTATCTTTGCTTCATAAGGTTTCAAATATCACATAGCAAAGGAGAAGAACAAATGCCACACATCCCTGTAGCCTATGTCAATTACTGTTGGCTACATAATGCAGCCAGCCAAGAGAACAACAACAACTACGCCTCAATTCCAAGCAAGTGGAGTTGTTATATGAAACCAAATTGTCCATGTTTGTCCATTTAAGCCTGTCTGAATCCATTGGAGGAGGGGGGGAGAGCCAGTCAAGAGCACAAAGAGAATATCTTTTACTTCCCTATTGCACTAACAGGTATCACTCTCTTGCGGAAACATGCATGAATCTTTAAGTTTCTCCAGTATAAGATTAAAATGCACCAACAGTTCAAAAGCTCACCTGAACGAAGCTGATATGTCCTGACCCAGCACGAAAATAGTTGAGTTTATCAAATCTGCCATAGTCCACATAGCCCTGCAGTTCAAGGTCACTCTTTATTACATAAGGAATCAGAATTACAAGAGTATATTATGGACATTTCAATTAAGTAGACATTTTCTTAGTATAACAGCTCGGTCTTTCTAACAATCTAGAAGTTCCGCTAACAGATGTATAAAGAAAGAATTATTTTCCCCACTTCCATTTGGCACTCGCAAGCAAATCCAGCTTTTCTTTGTTCATCAATTTCTTGATAGGCAGTTAATTTCTACTCTTGGGCACTTCAGAGGTGCCAGCTTAAGAAAATATTCATCACAGCCAGGGAGAAAAGTAAGTGGAAGAAAAATCAAAAGAAAGAAATACGGAAGAACTAGGAAGAAAACAAGGTTTCTCATCATTCAAAATAAACATCACACGTCTCCACCACGTCCATGCTACTTAAATGAGTGTTTCACACACCTCTTAAGCCAGGTCAGCCACTTTGATGCCACATAAATATAGTCAGGTGTCAGAGGCGTTTATTTTGTGGGTTTCAACAAGTAAATGTGCTAAAATTGGACAATTCTAAGTAGGGGGGGACCGAATCGCCAAAAGTGTGGAAGTTGGAGTGCTATTTTATTCATTAGGTCATATATAAATAGAAGTATCTC
Source organism: Solanum appendiculatum (assembly GCA_018342035.1). NCBI lineage: Eukaryota > Viridiplantae > Streptophyta > Magnoliopsida > Solanales > Solanaceae > Solanum > Solanum appendiculatum. The sequence continues at coordinate 2,996,045 of JAGDQO010000422.1, forward strand.
GTCTCTAACATGTTAAACTTTTAGATGATGTGGTTCACTTAATTCGATATCATAAAGCAGGTAAAGAAGCTTGAGTCTCCCTACCGCCTGTCAATAAGATATTTCTATATGCATAGCCCATAAAGAAGAATTAGGACTACACATGAAGGAACATTTGCAAACCTAAATATACATATATAAGAAAGTCATCTTTCTAGCCAATATAATATTTAAGGCAAGGCAGTTCACTCATTTCAATATTTAATAACCTATTCCACACCTTTTAGAAACTGGCTTCAAACCTTTACCTTCCCAATCTAGAGTTTATGTAAACTTAATTTAGCATTGTTCATTCATTAAGTGTGACATATATGTACTCCAAAACCCTACCACTTAACAAAAAACAAAAAAAACTACTAAACCCTGTCTATAGCCAGCAGAATGCAATCCTCAAATCACTTTTTGAGATTCCCACTATGAGTCTGCCTTTTAAATGACCATGTATATTGCAAAAGTAAGCTCAAACAAATATGTGGAGTATAGAGGTAACATACTTGATTTTGTTGCTCTTTATTTTGCTTTAAAGTAACTAGATATTACAAATGCCATTATCAGTACCAACTAGCATGCTCAATAGCTATAAATCTAATTAGCTATGAGTCCCTGAAGGATGTCTTTTATGAATCAGGTTAGGGATGCAAAGATGACAAGCAGGGAAGAAGCTAGTTGCAGATTACTAGATAAGAAGTTTGTAAGACTCAGAGAGAGAAAAATGGAAGAGCAAATATGCTGCTAGTAATATATAAAGTGAATAAACAAATGAGAACTTCATAAAATGCATTACCGCTTGCGATCTAGACTCAACATCTTTGCAAAATCGAACCACCAAGTCAGCATCCTACATTACACAACTCACAAGCATTACATTTTGCACATAACCAAAACTGTTGGTCGACATAGTAGCTCATATATCAAATCAGACATCACCTTCCCCTTTCCCTCATACTCAAATGGTTGTCCAATCCAACTACTCTGGAACATAGGTTAAGAAACATCAACTCTATCCAACATGTAACTCCAATAATATGACCAGTTTTACGCATTCAGATCTCAAGACTGATAAAAAATACAGCATTGAATAAGTTTGCAAGTATTGTGGCACCATCGTGGTGATTTAATAAAGGAGATTCCATTTCTCAGAATAAGAAATATAAGAAAATTGCAAAGTTCCAGCAGACTGAAATGTGGTTCACGGTAAGTAACATTACAAGGTGTACTTAGACTATCACACTGAAAATAGTCAATTCTGCAATTTTGTGTCCCATCTTAATGAATCACAAGCAAGAGTTTCAAAGGATACAAAATCATGGATGTGGCTGGAGTTATCCAGAGCATAGCAACCAGTATTTGGTGCAACAACTGAAAAAGCTCCGATTGCTTGCAACAATACAGCTGAGAGAATATGAAAGGATTGAATTAGATTTAAAAAGTTCCAAATTCGTCAATATACTATTAAGACATCAAGTAGTTCCAGAGGATGCTTCCTCATATATTAATATATTACCTGCTACTACTGTGATTAGCAAATGATACGCCACATCTTCACCAGAGCATTTTTTTAGACTCCGCATCTCGCCGAATACACGGCGGTCCTGCTAATACAGTTTTAAAAAAAGCAAATGAATAAATATTTTATCACAACACTACAATGACTAATTGATTAGCGGAAATTACAAGTGATTGTGATTATTGCTAGGTTTATTGCTATGTCTATAGTTAGGAGTTCATACCTTGCCAGTAGAAGCTTGCTTTCTATGGAAGTGGAACACGAGTATGCCGAATTAGCAATGCCTGTACGCGAGCACGGAGATAAGGAAACCACCAGAAAATATCCACCGGCGTTGTGAGCACTCGTCGCTGTACAGATTCCGATGAATTGCTCTATAAGATTTCTTCGTCCAAAACTTCCAATTGAGTTCTCCCCAGTTCCCCTATTTGCACCTGTCTTTTGCTGTGATTTGGAAAGTTTTTTTTTTTTTTTTGGACAATGTGATTTGGAAAGTCACTTCTGAATTGTTTAATCTAGCAAGGGCCTCTTTTGTTTTATTTTAAGTAAAAAATATAAGTCTGCCGGTGGAAAAAACTATTACTTGTTGATTATACTATTTTGAGATGTTCACCAATATTTGTTCATTTTATGAAATTAATGGATAATTTTACACTTAGTTCCTAATTTACCCCTATCATTAATTATAGTCATCTCCCTATTACATTTTTCAATACATTGTATTTATTATATTCAAAGGGTAACATAGTAAAATCACCATTCTATTTATTATTTCTCAAGGGATGTGCCAAATCAACAGTGGACAAGTATTGTTGGACAGAGGAAGTATTAGGGGTCGTTTGGTGTGAGGGATAGAAATAATTAGCTATGGGATAAAAATATCCCCTGGGATAAAATTTTGATATCTTGTTTGGTTGCCAAGGTTGGAATAACTTATCTCATCATTTATACCATAGTGATGAGATAAGTTATCTCATATATATGATGGAATAAGTTATTCCAGGATAGTAACATGGTAATTACTATATTACCATTACCATGAAAATTATTCCCTTTTTGAAAAAAAAAATTCACTTTATGAAAATCAGTGTATGATGATAAAAAATCATATCCAATATTTAAGGAATACCTTATAATTTGTTTTCTAACTTACTTTTCACTTTTAGATTTTAAAAAAAAATAATTTAGCCCTAAATTTTATTCATTATAAAAACAATTCTATTTTTGTATCAACTACATTGTAGCAACTTGTTGGTTGAACTAATTTCCTATTGTTCTATTCCATATTTGTTTCGCGTGAATGACTCAAACAATCTCGAGAAGCAATACAAAATTGATATCACTTGTTATTATATAATGTTGGAATTCTGACCCCCAAATTTGCCTAAGGAATAGATATATTATATATGTTCCTTTGCAGATTACAGCAGTTACGTTATGCAAAGCAAATAAAGTAATGACACAATATATTATCACGGAAAACCCCTAGGGTAAAAAATCACGACCTACACATTTGTAGGATTTAACTCAACTTCATTAAACTCTGAGCTTCAACAACGGATTACAAACCTATGTAACCTAAGGAATTATAAACTCTAATTCCTATACGCCAACAACCAACTAGATCGTTGAACCCACTTTATGTTATGAATTCAGATTACAACTCTTGTAATCTTAGGAACTAACTATAATTTCTAAACTCCAACACAAACCCCCCAAGGTTTATGTTCCCAAGTCTTTAAGTTGCCCCAACTTGAAGACTCTATTCCTACTCCAGTTTATACCTCAATGGATCTAGAAAGAATTAAAGATACAACTCGATAAACACATAATACAAGCAAACTTGACTTAAGAACTATAAAGCAAAAACCTATATATGGATCAAGTTCTTGAATCTTGTTTCCTTGCGTTGGCTGCACTTCGTAATAAGAAATCACTCAAATATGAACTCCCTCTATTTGATTGTATTCTGCTTGTAACTCTCTGTGTAGGTGTGCAAGTTTCTTTGGAGAAAACCTTGCCCTATTCATAGATCAAGGATCTTTCCTTCTCCAATTGGAACTTGGTTACTTTATAGTGGTTCCTACTCCTTGTAGGAATCCTTTATAAAAGTAAACTTTATGCGTTTCCTTTTCTTTGTAGGAATCCTTTATAAACGGAAACTTTTTGCACTAGTTTCTTGTCGAAAAAGCAACCCATCCATCGCCTTATAACTTCTGTTTAGCGTGGTTAACGTTCTCCTAATCCCAGTTGGACTCGGTCTAAAAGGAACACGTCGGCGTAACATGTTCCTTTCATCTGTTCCTCTATTTGTCAATCATCAAAATCTTTCTCGATCTAACATATCAGATCTCATTTACAAATTTGATATCACTTGTTATTATATAAGATCTCATTTTTATTATCGTAG